>CM077092.1:3675034-4105034 GCA_039513925.1 Platanthera zijinensis
TGCAGTTGAACTTAGCTCGCTCCGCTTAGGCTCCTAGCTTTGGGGGGAGCGAGTTGGTCAGTCTGCGTCCGCCTGCTTGCTCTTTTGACCGTCAACGGGACTCCCCCCGGTCCGCTCTCCTTAAGGTCGTGGGCCCACTTCTCTGACACTTGACCGGTTGAACATAAGTCCCCCAAACTGACCTTTTTTCACCGCATGTGACCAGCTTGGCAAACAATCAGTCTAGAGCGAGCTTGCTTACTGTGACGGGAGAGAAGCTGAGTTGAAGAGAATGTGATTGTGATGCAGCAGCGCCTCGAGCTATGCGATCCGTGGTTTCGAAGATAGTGTACCGGCGCCTCGCCTTTGAGCTATCGAGGTGAGAGCGGCACCGATTACGGTGCGGATACTGATGGAGACAAGTGCGGCGATGAATCGAGCTGCAGATCTCGCCGGAAGCGATCGAAGACGCCGCCGAATCAGATGGTATCGGCGGGGAGCCTCCGAACCATTTGGGAAGATGAATGATCGCCGTGAACTTTTGAGTTCAGGTGAGGTTGGAGACGCTGTAACCTAGAAATTGTTTCCTGCGTGGGCTGTTGCCTTGTTGGTTTAAATTTGAGATTCATTTTCTTTTAACTACAGCAGAATAAATATATCAATCAATTGTTCATTTTTAGGTGATTGTTATTAGCATTACTGTTTTGGCTAGTCGTACCGTGGTTTCTCCTAATTTTTCGCATATTTTAGAAATACTTCTTGTACATGTATTTTAGGAAAAGTGTTCAACACGAAAGTTGTAGATCTCGACGAGATCTACAACTTCCGTGTTGAACATTACTCCTAAAAATCTATGTACAAGCCGTATTTCTAAAAGACGCTAAATCTGGGCATATTTCTAAAGCACGTCTTATACATGCATTTTTAGGAAAAGTGTTCAAAACAAATGTTGTAGATCTCGTCGAGATCTACAACTTTCATGCTGAACACTTTTTCTAAAAATGCATGTACAAGACGTATTTCCAAACGTCGCGAAAAATAAGGAGAAAACGCGATGCGACTAGTCAAAACTGTACTGTTAATAACAATCAACTTTTTAAGGCAATGTTAAAAACACTGTTTTTTACTATTGACAGTCAAATATTATTGACACATTAAAAAAATTATTTACACATCAATGTTTATTATCACATCAATAGTAAAATATTTAAAATGCATACTAGCAAATCTTTTTAATTTTTTTTTAATTGTAGCTCTACCTTGGTAGCATTACTAGCAGAGTAATAGATTAAAAAATTATTCAATTAAAGAAATCATTCAAAATAGATAATATGTTCGATAAAAGCGAAGATTAATCTCAATAATGTAAGTCAATCATCATTGTTTCAAGACTTCAAAGTTCTCAAATTGTCCTCCAAATTCATGGACTTCCAATTTAAAAAAATATGAAATCATAAACCTCTTATACAATTTTAACAAAAATAATAAAAAATAATTGTAATATCTTAATAGAATGTAATAATGTTTACTAATTCATCTTTATTAGGAAAAAAGTATCGGCTCAAAATGCATTCCTACATCTACTTCTATCCTATAAAAAAATTAAATGAAATGAAATTACATAACCATCCAATACACAAAACCCTTCATTAAAAACAAACTTTTAAAGTATCAATTACCTAACTTCGTGTGAAAAATTTCTTGAACAACTGCATTTGATTATGCACCGATCCAAAATCTCAACTCAAACACCTACAAATGAAAGGAAATGTAAGATATTTGCAACAAATTTGTACAAAAAAATGAAATAAAATTAAGTTGAACTAACATCATATTCTTACCATTGTGAAGTTCTTGCTTGATGCCAACGTGAATCTCTAGTGAAAAAATTTGCAAAAGCTAGATTACCAACAGAGATGAGATGGGAACTAGGGAAGCATTATCGAAGTGAAATCAACGAAAACCTACCATAAACATGGAAGAAATGGAGCCATAGGGAAACAAAAAATGAATCGGAATAGGGCCGGCTCAAAGGAAATAACAGCCACCAAACTCGTCAGAGAAGATATGAGGGGCGAGCTGGAAGGAAATATCGGGCCACCGAATGGGGAGGGGAGAGCGACCGGGAGGCGCGGTCGAAGCAAGGAGAGGGTGCCAGCGATCTGGAGGCGCGATAGTGAACTCATCGGAGAAGATAGAAAAGGGCGACTGACCGACTACAAACAAGAGGGAGCAGCAAACGAAAACTGTTGAATTTTCTCAAGAAGCTCAACAAGATAGTCTAAACACCAAATTAATATCTTCAGAACTATCTAGATTGCAACTTGATCAAGCGGAAATTAGGAAGGAACTTAAACAACCAGATGCAAACACAGAGACAAGCAGATCATGTATATATCAATATTCTTTACAGAACAAGGTATACATGGCGAGACATGATTTCGCCAGTACACTAGGGAAAGCAGGAAAAGACAAGTGACAATTCGGGCAGACAGAGGACTGGAGACCGCCGAAACCGCCTGTCCACAGAGGCCGCAGAGACCGCCCGAACTTAAGCTGAAACCGAACAGAACAATGGAGTCCGCCGAGACCGCGAGGTCGTGCGGACACACCGTTATTCGCTGAACTGCTGCTGCTGCTCGAACTGGAGAACAGATTGCCTAACCCCCGAGTTCGACAGACAGGTTATTGAACTTGGAGAATTGAAGCAGAGAGAAAGCTGGTAAACCGCTGAACACAGTTCACAAACTTCATTGAGCCTAACTGAAGTCAAAACCAAACACTTGGCTTCACCGTGCTAGCCGCGCCACCTGCAAACAACAACCAGATTAGCCTGCTCAAACCGCGCAGATAGGAAAACTGAGTCCGCAACACTTAATCCGAGTTCAACTTACTGTTCACTCATCAATTACAAATGAAGTGTCGGGGGTCCTATTTATAGGCGGGGTGAGGAGTGTGGTCACCGCCCTATGAGATAGACTAACCGCCCCTTGATCGCAGCTAGCACTGCCAGTCCTCCGAGTCCGCAAGGACAAGGCCATAACCACAGCCGCCAAGTACCAGGTGTGATGGCAGACTGCACAAAGCAGTCTGCCCAGTCCGCAACGATAAAGTCGGACATCAGCCAAAGCCGTCAAATACTAAGGCAACAAGCCAGTCCGCACAGTGCAGCGGACACTGCACATAGTCTGCAAGAGAAGTCCATGACCAACAGGCCAACTGCCCGGTCACAGCGGACTAGCGGACTCTGCGAACATCAAATCAGCCCGCAACCTGTCCACGACCAACAGGCATTTCGCCCGTCAACAGTAGACTATGCGGATACCGCGAGCACCAAAGCAATCTGCAACATGTCCACAACCAACAGGCAGACCGCCTGGTCACAGCGGACATAGCGACACCCCTGGGCTTGTCACAGTGTGTGACAAGTCCAGCAACCTGCCAACCGTATGGCACGAGCTCGACGGACATCAAGTCAAATCGCCAGCTCCAAGGCCATTTCGCCACCAAGAATGCGACAACCCACCGCACCTCCAGAGCCGACCAACGCCGAACTCGCGGACTCCATACCACAATCTGTGAAGTCCGCGGCTTCAACCTACAAACCGCCGACAACAACCAACTGCCAGACTCAATCAGTCCGCGCAGTCCGCGAAGCCATTATGCACAACAGCCACCAGAACGCAGGTCGCCAATCACCAGACCGACCGCCACTTAACATCAGTCTGCGCGGTCAGTTCACCCAGGTCGGCCGGACTGCCCGATCACCCACTTTCACTTCACAAATTTCAACACTCCCCCTTGAAGTGAGAAGTGGTGATCAAGCCTAGTAGATCTCGAAGTCGCTGGAAAGGCCCTTCGACAACGGCTTGGTGAAGATGTCAGCAAGGTTATCTTCACTCCGAACATGATCGACCACAAGAGATCCCTCCAACACCTTCTCCCTTATGAAGTGGTGATCGATCTCAATATGCTTGGTCCTTGCATGACAAACTGGATTGTTTACCAGTTTGAGAGCACTCTCATTATCTCCTCGGAGCAAAGTAGGACCTTGCACTTCCTCATGGACGTCCTCTACTAGCCCCCTCAGCTAGATGGCTTCTCGAGCGGCTAAGGACGAAGCCTTATACTCTGCTTCCGTAGTAGAGACGGACACCGAGTCCTGCTTCTTGCTACACTACGAAATGCTTGTTGATCCATAAGTGAACACATAACCAAAAGTTGATCTTCTGTCATCCGAATCACCGCCATAATCAGCATCCGTGTAACCTAGCAAAGAGAAACCTGAGTCCCTCCTATAAAGGAGTCCCATATCAGAAGTCGTATTGACATACTTCAAAATATTCTTTGTCGCTACTAGAAGAGACTTCCTTGGCTCCGCCATATACTGACTTACTCGGCCAACAACATAAGCTATGTAAGGCCTTGTAATCGTCAGATAGATCAAGCTCCCTACAAGAGCTCTGAATACCAAGAGATCAGGAAGAATACTTCCTTCATCTCGCTGAAGCTTTAGCCCTTGATCCAAGGAGTTGAGCAACTCTTTCCCCTTCCATGCTGAATCGCTTCACAATCCGATCCACATATCCTTTCTGGGAAACAAGAATACCGCTCTCCTTCCTCTCCACTTCGAGACCGAGAAAGTGATGAAGCTCCCCCAAGTCTTTCATCTCGAAGCGAATAACAAAAGCTCAGCCCTGAGCCTACCAAACCTCCCCTCCTCCTCTGAATTTCCTGTGATGATCATATCATCAACATACAGCAGGACCAAGACTTGAAGCTCCCCCTTCTTCTTGATGAACAAGCTAGAGTCTGAGTTAGAAGTAAGGTATCCGCAAAATTGGAGATATTATGCAATCTTCTCATACCAGCTCTTGGAGCGTGCTTCAACCCATAGAGAGCCTTCCTGAGCTTGCAGACGTAATCTGGATGTTCTTCTGATACAAATCCAAGTGGTTGATCCATGAAGATGTCCTTGTCAATCTCCCCGTAAAGAAAAGTGTTCTTCACGTCAAGCTGCCACATCTTCCACCCTTGGCAAGCAGCCAATGCGATCACCACCCGAACAGAAGTCATCTTTGCAACCAGACTAAACGTCTCCTCATAGTTTTCTCCATACTATTATGAGAATCCTCGAGCAACAAGACGAGCTTTATATCTTTCAATGCTTCCATCAGCCTTCTTCTTCAACTTGAACACCCACTTGCAAGTCACTGGAGTTATGCCATCAACCTTGGGCACAAGGTCCCAGGTTTCATTCTTCTTGAAAGAAGCCATCTACTCTCTCATGGCATCTTCCCACTCCTTGACTCCAGTGGCCTCATTGAAGCTAGTAGGCTCTCGCTCATCAAGAGGACCTGCAAAGAAACATAAGACATAGCTCACTGCATTCCATTCACAGTAGCGAGCTGGAGGCTTGATAGTCCTCTTTGATCTTCTCAGAGTCTGCTCCTTGCTCACCACCTCCGCTGCTTCCTCAGGCTCAGCTCCAATCTCAGGAAAGCTTGGAGCAATACTCCCACTACTTCCTGACCCAGAAGCTTCTGCCGTAGAGCTTGAAGCAACATGAGCTGCTGGTGAAACAGTAAGCTCCTCTTGAAGAACTTCAGCAACTATCTCCTGCTCTTCATCAACCTTGCTATCTGGTAGCTCAACCGAGCTTCCTCCATATGACATCAGTTCGTCAAAGACAGCGTCTCTTGACACAACAAACTTTTTCGTCGCCGGATCCATGCACATTCATCGCTTCTTCTGCTCATCATAGCCTACAAAGACAAGCTTCCTTTCCTTTACATAAAGCTTTGTCCTTAAAGCATCCGGGATATGCACGTAGCAAGTTGAACCAAACACCCGGAGGTGTCCAACACTTGGCTTCTCCTTCAGCAACATCTCGAAAGGAGACTTCATGTTGATCGGACTAAGAGGCATCCGATTGATGACATAAGCTGCACAATACATTCCCTCCGCCCAAAAAGACCTTGGGATACTCTTGGCATGAAGCCAGCATTTCCAGGTCTCCGTCAAATGACGGATCTTCTTTTCTGCAACTCCATTTTATTGTGGAGTGTGAGCACAAGTAAGCTCTCTCTGGATCTCGTGCTTCCTGCAAAAAATAGAAAACTCGGAAGAGAGAAACTCTCCGCCGTTGTCAGTTTTAAACTTCTTGATCCGCAGGTTAAGCCGGCCCTCCACCAGCTCCTTGAACTCCACAAACAACTTGAACGCTTCTGACTTCTCCTTCATAAAATACACTCAAGTGTACCTTGAGTAGTCATCAATCAAAACAAGCATGTATCTGCTCCCACCAAGGCTAGCAGTGGCGGTTGGTCCCATCAAATCACCATGGATGCACTCCAATGATTTATTACTCCTTATTTGAGACTTATCAAATGGAAGGCGATGAGCCTTGCCGAACTGACAACCTGCACAAATGTGACCATCGCCAAAGGATGATAGCTTAGGCAAGCCTTTCACAAAGCTTCTACTTGCTATAGCTTTTAGCTTATCCATCCCTACATGCCCTAACCTCTCATGCCAGATAGCAGCGCTATCGTTGGCCCTCATCCGATCAATACAGGAGCTTGTTGTAAGAACAAACAAGTCCTTTACTCTCCTCCCGACGTGAGCAACATCAGCCTTAACCATTGATACGTTGCGGAGAAACTTAACTTCTGTTTTATCAAACAGAACCTGATATCTTGCATCTACTGCGTTGGTTACCGAGAAGAGATTCTTCTTCATGCCTGGTACGTGATAGACACTCCTTAAGTTGAGTTGACCCTGATCACTACCCACTGACACTATTCCCTCCTTCTTTACAGTATGAACAATATTATCAGTAGTGATGATAGCTTCGTTACCTGAGTAAGCTTACAGCGAAGAAAACTTAGATTTGTCTCCGGTGAGGTGATGACCACACCCGGAGTCCACGATCCAATCATCTTGGAAGTCGATGGCAGACAAGGCACGGACACAAGTGCCCGTCATGAAGGCTCCTCCCCATCCAGCTTCCTCAGCATTAGAACCAGCTTCCTCTTTGCCTGCAACATGCCCTGGCTGTAGCTTCATCTTGTAATCCCTCTTGAAGTGACCTGGCAGATGACACCTGTAGCACTTCAAATTCTTCTTTCAGTCCTTCTTAGGAGTAACGCTCCTCTCTTGCAGATAAGTAGTTGAAGGCTCATTTTCAGCAGCAGTCTTCTTCTTCTTCCCTTCCCATTTCTTCTTCTTCTTTCCAGTAAACAGAGCTTCACTACCTCCTTCAGAGATAGTAACACCAACTATCTGTCTGGCCAAGCTTTCCTGTGAAGCAAGCATGTTCTCAAGCTCCAGCAAGGATGGCTGAGTGGCCCAACCTTGAACTGATATGGCAAAGTCCACATACTCCTTCCACAAGCCGCGGATTATGTGCCTCTTCAACTTAGCCTCAGAGATAGGCTCATCAGGATCAAGCGCTGATAGCTCAGCACATGAGCTCTTCATCTTCAAGAAGAACTTTGAGATAGAGATATCCCCTTGAGTTGCCTTAGCCAACTCATTTTACAAGAACTGTAGCCTAACTATATTCTTCCCGTTGAACAATCCATCAAGATAAGTCCAAATCTCAGCAGATTCACATCCAATGATGTGATCAAACAGTTCCGGTGAGACAGCCCGTTTGAGAGTAAACTCAGCTTTTGCATTAGTCTTCCTCCAAACTCTCACCTGCTTAGCAGTTCCAAACTCAGCTGTAATTTCTACCTGGTCATCACCACCAATAACCTCTCATAGCTCATCTCCCAGAAGATAGCTTTTCATGCATGACTTCCACTTCTTGAAGTTAGTCGGCGTCAAAAGCTCAATACCCAGACCTCTTGCATAACCTTCGTCCATTGCAGTAAAACTGGTTAAGTTTACAGAAGCATAGAGCACAATCAAACGTTGATCACCACTCTATCAGACGTCGATCACAACTCAAGCAACTAAACCTCCCTCTGATACCATGTTGAATTTTCTCAAGAAGCTCATCAAGATAGTCTAAACACAAAATTAATATCTTAAGAACTATTTAGATTGCAACTTGATCAAGTGAAAACCAGGAAGTAACTTAAACAACCAGATGCAAACACAGAGACAAGCAGATCATGTATATATCAATCTTCTTTACAGAGCAAGGTATACATGGCGAGACATGATTTTGCCAATACACTAGGGAAAGCAGGAAAAGACAAATGACAATTCGGGCGGACAGAGCACTGGAGACCGTCGAGACCGCCTGTCCGCAGAGGCCGCAGAGACCGCCTGAACTGAAGCTGAAACCAAACAGAACAATGGAGTCTGCCGAGACCGCGAGGTCGCGCAGACACACCGTTATTCGCTGAACTACTGCTGCTGTCGAACTGGAGAACAGATTGTCTAACCGCCGAGTCCGGGGGATATGTTATTGAACTTGGAGAATTGAAGCAGAGAGAAAGCTGGTAAACCGCTGAACACAATCCGCAAACTTCACTGAGCCTGATCGAAGTCAAAACCAAACACTTGGCTTCACAGTGCTAGCCGCGCCACCTGCAAACAACAACCAAATTAGCCTGCTCAAACCGCGCGGATAGGAAAACTGAGTCCGCAACACTTAATCTGAGTTCAACTTACTGTTCACTCAGTTACAAATGAAGTGCCGGGGGTCCTATTTATAGGTGGGGTGAGGAGTGTGGTCACCGCCCTATGAGATAGACTAAACGACCCTTGATCGCAGCTAGCACTGCCAGTCCATCGAGTCTGCAAGGACAAGGCCATAACCACAGCCGCCAAGTACCAGGAGAGATGGCAGACTGCACAAGGCAGTCCTCCCAGTCCGCAACGACAAAGCCGGACATCAGCCAAAGCCGCCAAACACTATGACAACAAGACAGTCCGCACAGTGCAGCGGACACTGCACTAGTCCGCAAGAGAATTCCACGACCAACATGCCAACTGCCCGGTCACAGTGGACTAGCGGACTCTGCGAACATCAAAACAGCCCGTAACCTGTCCACGACCAACAGGCATTTCGCCCGATCAACATCGGACTATGCGGATACCGCGAGCACCAAAGTAGTCTGCAACATGTCCACGACCAACAGGCAGACCGCCCGGTCATAGCGGACATAGCGGACACCCTGAGCTTGTCACAGTGTGTGACAAGTCCAGCAACTCACCTACTGTATGGCGCGAGCTCGGCGGACATTAAGTCAAACCGCCAACTCCAAGGCCATTTCTCCACCAAGAATGCGGCAACCCACCACACCTCCAGAGCCGACCAACGCCGAACTCGCGGACTCCATACCACAGTCTGTGAAGTCCGCGGATTCAACCTGCAAACCGCCGACAACAACCAACTGCCGGACTTAATCAGTCCGCGCAGTCCACAAAGCCATTCCATACAACAGCCACCAGAACGCAGGTCGTCAACCACCAGACCGCCAGACTTAACATCAGTCTGCGCGGTCAGTCCGCCTAAGTCGGCCGGACTGCCCGATCACCCACTTTCACTTCACAAATTTCAACAAAAACTACAAAGCAGGGAGGAGAGGGTGGCGTCGGGTCCTCGACGGGAAGTAGTGTGAGTGTCTTCTTCCCCGATCTTGTGACAAGCTCCTAGGTGCGTTCGAAGGTACCAGAGCCCTTTGAGGGCGAACATCAGGAGAAGCAATGGAATTCGGCCGCAAAGGTAGAGGCGGGGGCAGTGGCAGAGAGGTACTTGACAAAGGTTGCGACGAGCTTGTCGTAGGGGTAGGATCCTTACTCACCCCTGGCTGCGAGGTCTTCTTCGCAAGAAGTTCCTTGTTTCTCGCCTCAGGAACTTGTTTTTACGGCCTTTTTCTTGGAGTTGGGGTTGATTCTGATAGAGTGACCCGGTCGCGGCCTCTATTGGGTTTCAAGCACGATCAGAGGGACAGACTGTATTGGAGGCACAAACAGATGCTCGTCGGAGACCTTGATAGTCGACAATGGAGCTGTGAGTAGCAGAAACAGTGAAAATCAAGTAAAGGGTGACAACCAAAAGTAGACATTAAGCGAGGTTCTAACCTCGCGAGGCAGCAAAGTCCGACTGCATTTGGGTTTGGGACCTAGCGAGGTTTGGAGCAGGAGGAGAAGTCGGCAGATGGGGGCAAGAAGATTTAGGCGCAGGCTGTTTAGCATTGTTGCCCAGACCCAGTCCATCGCACAACTGTTGAACATCAACAAGAATCTCGGGATTGTCGTCGGGAGTGACGCTATCCTTGATACCAGAAGGTGGATTATTCTTTTTAGAAACTAGCGACTTCTTTTTCTTCTTCAGCTTCTTCTTCTTTGGCAGAGGAAGGTCAGCGACGCCATCGCCATCCAGCGGTTTCTTTGACGTTTTTGGTTCCAAAAACCCCAACAAGGCGGCGATGCTCGCATTTTAAATATCCTTGGCGGATTGTGACATCATGTGTGAGTTCAGAAGGTGTGCCTCAAAGATGAGCCGCCCGCCTATTTATAGAGGTCAGCAGACATTCATAGGTTGCGAGTAGTTCAGATACTCGCCCCAGAAGCAGCTCGCTGAAAGTGTTGGATGTTTTCTTTCGAGCTCATACGTCTTTTGCAAAGAGCGGGAATTGTGTACAACCCATATTCATTGATGGTGGACCCACTCAGAGCATGTTAGCAAAAAGTCAAAGTCAACATGTCAAGACGGAGATCAGAGGCTGCACTCAAGATAACAGAAGACCCAAGCTAGTTTGGCGAGCTCCCCTCGCATACTCGACGGGTAGGCGACTAGGCCGGCTACTCGCCCAAGTGGGCGAGCTCCCTCGAAAGTCGCCTAGTCGCCGGTGGGGGGTTGGGCTATAAATAAGACCCCACCGACCCCCCACCCCCACCCCACCCCACCCCCACCTCCAGCCCACCCACCCTTTGATTTTTCTATAAATAGGACCCCAGGGTTACAAGGATATGGACTTCGGAATCTCACAAAAGATCTCTTCCACCTCTTTTTCTAGACTTCTAGTCGTGCG
Source organism: Platanthera zijinensis (assembly GCA_039513925.1). Taxonomy (NCBI): domain Eukaryota; kingdom Viridiplantae; phylum Streptophyta; class Magnoliopsida; order Asparagales; family Orchidaceae; genus Platanthera; species Platanthera zijinensis. The sequence goes on from CM077092.1 coordinate 3,686,011, forward strand.
ACAATGATCATCTCTTTGGTCATCATTCTCTAGTGATAGTCGGTAACTAGTGTTCACTTTGTACCCTGCTCGGTCATCTTTGGTTGTGGAGGAGAAGCTTATTCTGAGCATCCAAATACGTGGTGGGACCTCCCTACCGCAGCTCCTAAGGTCTTTTTAGTTGTCCCTCTATTTCTGTGTCGGAGTCTGTCAAACCGCCTAGCCCGACCGCTGGGCTGATAGCCTAGGTTGCATTGATCTGAATTTTGGAGTATGAAATTTCCCGGCTTCAACAGGTTTGCTAATAACATCACGCTTAATTAATTACATGATATTATAGAGGAGATCTTACAATGCGCAAATGAGGAAAAACTAGTTGTATAATCAGTCTCGGTCAGACTAAGCAGAGGTACAACCTAGCTCTTCCAAGAGCTCCAGTACTATAATCAAGAGGAAGGAGAGGTGCTACTATCGACAGTTGGAAGAGAGGGAATCAGCAAGCCCTATCAGAACTCAGTGGTAGTCCAGCGATAGCGCCAATCCAACGACAGTAGAATCAGCAAGAAGGCAGAGGGGGGAAATACATGGGAGAAGACGTAAAGGCATAATTAATGTCGCTGATTTCCGTCGAGCCTTACCGTAATCTTGGAGAGAAATATCAGAATGAGAGAATGAGGGGGAGAGAAAGAGCGGGCAGGCTTATCGAGAAGCATACACGGTGCTATGGGTTCAGCTGACCGAAAAAAACAACCCAGAGTTAGGCTCTGTTTGGGACAGCTCTGGCGGATTAAAAAGCTGTTGTCCGGATAGAGCTGTTTTGAAAGAGCTCTTTGGGGAGCAGTTTTGAAAAGCTGCAGAGTGTTTGGGTATTCTGTGCAGAAGTGCGCTTTGAAGAGCAATTTTCTAATTTAGTTGTTTGGAGAAACAGCTTGTGGAAGCTGTTTTTTTAAACTTTAAAATACATAAATATTTTAACGCAGAGAATAATTAAAAACAACTGATAACAAGAGTCTTTCACATCATTCTTAAAAACAGGTCTAAATAACACAAAATAACTGATAAATGTAAAATGACTTCCAACGTCCGTTGACTGCTCTCTCCAATCTTTTTCGATCACCTGTTTGAAGAAAATTTATACGCATCAATTGGTATGATTATTTAAATACTGTAAAGTATTTAATCAGATAAGGATTGAATTTTTACCTACGCGCCCTATATATTTCTTCGGCAATGCTATCTCGTACCGTAGACATATATTCAACTCCAGCAGCATCACCCACATCGCTTTCAATGTCATCCTCTACCGCAGGGTTTTCATCCTCTAAGGGAACATAAGAAGACTCATCCGCATCTAAGCATTAAACTCAGGGTCTCAGTGAGAAGGATGTCTACGAATGAAGTTATGCAAAGCCATTGTGGCTAGCGCCATGGACCGCTGTTTCTTGAAGGTATATTGTGGCATTTTGCTCAGAATGTGCCACTTCTTTTTCCACACTCCAAACGTACGCTCGATAACACTGCGAAGAGATGAATGCGCCTTATTGAAATGTTCTTGCCTTCCATGAACAGGCCGACTACCACGGGCATAGTCTGCCAAGTGATATCGTGTATCCGGATACGGCTTCAAATAACCCATCTTCAACGGGTATCCAGCATCTACCAAGTAAAATTTACCTGCATTTATTTGGTATGTTAAACACCATAACATTATGTGGTATAAAAAATTTAAATGAATTTAAAAATATTGATTTGTATACCTTGCGGGGGATGCGGAAAATTTAATCTATTATCTCCCAATGCGCGTGTGAAGATGCGGCTATCATGAGCAGTGCCCTCCCATCCAGCCAATGCAAATGTAAAGCACATATTAAAATCACACACTGCCATTACATTTTGCGTCGTTGTGCCGTGACGGTCTATGTACCTGACTTGATCTTCTATGGGTATCCTCGCATCTACATGTGTCCCGTCAATTGCACCAACGCAATCCTTGAAGAATGGCATGTAACGAGCATCACTTCTAATATCGGCCGGAATCTCTCTGAACTGAGGGTCCGTAGGCTTTATAACCTCAGCAGAGAGTAACAAAAGGGATGTAAGGCCTTTCGAAAAATATCTACTAATGGTCTCGGTCGAGTGCTAGAATCGCTCTTTCGCCAATCTAATGGAACCTTCTTGTGCTAAGATGTACAATGTAATCCCTAGAACTTCTCTTGCCGTCGTTCGTTGTGACCCTTGAAGTTCATGATCCATCTCTAGTTTATGAAGTAAATCAATGTAAATGCGTTTCGACATCCTAAATGCATCATAAATCCTACCTGGATGTCCTTCCAGTAATTCCTTAATCCATTTCGCACCTGTTTGGGCAGATGTCATGCATGGTCTTGTGTCACGAACATAATAATCCAGTCTCTCGATCGATGACATAACTGCACGACAGTACTGTATATATTGTGTTCGCTCCGGCGAAATAATTGTTAAATCCCCAGAATCCTCTGGGGAGGAGTCATGCCCTTCCATTAAAATACCTGTATTTATAATATCATAGAACATTAATCATAATCATCATGTGGTATAACAACAAAAAGTAAACATCATATTGTGCTAAAAAAATATCATAGTGTTTATCATGCAAAAAAACATCATATTGTTCATCATGCTAAAAAAAACATCATAGTTCTCATCACGATAAACAAAAAGAAATATATATATCAAGTTTTTCTAGCTCAATGAGCTCTCCTCTCGTACGCCTGCTTAATCCACCAAACCCGGTCCTCTTCTGGAATACTCATTAGGATCTCCCTAGTGGTCTTGTCCCTGATATGGTCGAGAGCAAAGTAATAGAGATCGGGATTTGCCCGTATCTCTGGGCTACCAGCAATCAACTGTACGACTTCTTTGACTGAGATAACTGATGGAGGCTTCAGTGATAGGGTGGATTGATGTAAATCTGACATCAAAGAAAGTGTTACTCGTTTGTTCTTCACAAGCTTTCTTCTTTTAACCACCGAGGTGGAAGCACTCCCAATGTTCTCCGTGTTATCTGCCACATCATCATCTTCCAATTGGATCCTCCCCACATCTGGTGGCAAAGTCCCAATCGAAGGAGCCTAGGAGTCCTCTCCAGTTGCGACCACCTAGCTGAACATAGCGTTCAGTTTCTCCTCCAACTCTGGTGAAATACCACCAGACTGAAATTTTTTCGCGACAGGCACAACCTGTAATAATCAAAAAACATTATTATAATTCTGTCGACTAAACAAAATAATTTAAAAAGAAAAAGAAATTGTTCAAACCTTAAGCTTTTCTGTCCACCAATCATCTGAGGCAGCTATTGCTCTCTTCTCCGGGTCCCAACCTAACCCTGTCTCTTCATGCTTCAACTCTTTCCATAACTTTCAGTCCTTCTTCAAGTGATCCCATTTGTTTTTCATTTGCATTCTATCATAGCTTTTTCTAGTTCGCTCTTTAAACCCAGATATCAGGTTTTGCTACCCCTCTTTGTTAAAGTGTGTTGTGGGTCGTTTTCCCAATCCAATCTCCTTAATGCAAAGATCACAAAATAGTAACACCTCGCTCGAATCCAAACTCGCTACGAGCCCTCCTTCTTTTGTTTTTCCCATTACACTATAAACTTTAAAAAATTCAATAAACATAAATATACAAACAAACTCAAACATACACACACACACACACACTCATTCATTCATACACACATACACAAACACACTCATCCATACAAACACACACACACATACATTCATAAATACATAAACACACACACACACACACACATTCATACACACACACACATTAAACACACACACCCTCATTCAACACATACATACCACTCACATTCAATATACACACACACACACTCATTCATCCATACAAACACACACTCATTCAACACACACACACACACTCATTCATCCATACAAACATACACAAACACACTCATCCATACAAACACACACATACATTCATAAATACATAAACACACACACATACACACTCATACACACACACACATTCAACACACACACACTCATTCAACACATACATACTACTCACATTCAATACACACACACACACACACACACACACACACACATTCATCCATACAAACACACACTCATTCAACACACACACACACACACACACACACTCATTCATCCATACAAACATACACAAACACACTCATCCATACAAACACACACATACATTAATAAATACATAAACACACACACACATTAAACACACACACCCTCATTCAACACATACATACTACTCACATTCAATATACACACACACACTCATTCATCCATACAAACACACACTCATTCAACACACACACACTCATTCATCCATACAAACATACACAAACACACTCATCCATACAAACACACACATACATTCATAAATACATAAACACACACACACACATCCATCCTATCACTGAAGCAAGAACACACACACAACATTCATCCTCAAAAACACACACACACATTCATCCATACACACACACACACATCCACAAAATCAAAAACACACACACACATCCATCCATGTACACACACACACACACACACATCCAGAAGTCTGCAAAATCAGAAGTAAAATACCCTAAATTGGTAAAACAGGAGAAGGGAGAAGGGGTATACCTCAGGGACATGCGACGGTGCAAGGGAGAGCAGGCGAATCAACGGTCTTCGGGCCGGTTTGGGACAGCGACGACGGGGAAGAAGGCCGGAAGATGGGAACTGGAGCTGCTCTGGGGCTTCTTCTCGCCGTTCGATAGAAGGAGAAGGGTCGGGAAGAAGGCCGACGGGGATTGGGAAGAACGCCGACGCGGGATCGGGAAGAAAGCCGACGCGGGATCGGGATGAGAAGCGCCGGATCGGGAAGAAGCACCGACTCTGGAAGAATCGCCGGATCTGGAGATAAGCTGCGGGCTTGTTGCGGGATCGGGGAGGGGAGAACAGCGGGATCGGGAAGAAAGCCAACAGCCGCGGGTTTTGGGAAACGCCAGACGCGAATCGGAAGCAGCGCCCTAAAAAGTTAACAAAAACGTGAATTTTGAAAAGCGCTTTTTAATCCGCCCCTCAATCAAACACCCACTATTAGCGGTTGCGGACCAGAAAGCAGCTTTCTGATCCGCAGCTGCTGCCCCAAACAGACCCTTAGCCAACACAACAATTAAACCGCTTAGCTCATACGTACCAACTGTACCAAATACCAGCTACCAATAACTCCAATTAACATCAAGCTAGATGTCAGTAATATCAAAGCTTCTTATCAAGCATGTTACAAAATATATTAAGGCTGCATTTGGTGCGGCTTATCGCGACTTATTTGCTCCGATTAGATTGGATAAAAATGTCATTGTCATACTAAAATCTTATGTCTCAAATAAGTTTCTTTTTTGTAACATTTGTGATATCAAACATATATTTTATGTCAATGACGTTTTTGTCCAACTTCATCAGAACAAATAAGTTGCAATAAGCCACGCAAAACACAGCCTAAGGGTTCATTTGACGCAGAGGGAGGAGACGCCTGGCGGGTCTAAAAGCTGCCGCTCGAACTGGAGGTTGGCTCCGGCGGTTCGAATCCCGCATTTTTGGCTTCGTTTATCACGCCGGCGGGTGTAAACGCCACAAACAAGGACACCAGTCCATTTGTTTACCCGCCTCTTGCTGTGTTTCCCCTAAACACCACCCCCCACCGCTGAAACAAATGGAGCCTAAGCATAGGCGGACCCAGCAGGATTTTTCAGTAGGGGCATGCAATAAAATAATGACGAAAAATATTGATAGAATAGACAGCGGTTTATATATAAACCGCTATTTATTCTAGGGTTCAGGGTAGAATAGACAGCAGTTTATATAAAAACCGCTGTCTATTTTAGGATTCAGAGTAGAATAGACAGCGATTTATATAAAAATCACTGTCTATTCAAGTATAGACAACGGTTTATGTAAAAACCGTTGTCTATTCGAGTATAGACAGCGGTTTATGTAAAAACCATTGTCTATTCTAGGCCTGCAAACGAGTCGAGCTCATCAAAAAGAGCTGGCTCGAGATCGAGCTGCTTTTTTTGAGCTCGAGCTCGAGCTCGACGAACCTGTTTTAAAAGGCTCGAGCTCGAGCTCGTCGAGCTCGACGAGCTCGAGCTCGACGATATCGAGCTCGACGATATCGAGCTCGACGAGCTCGAGCTCGAGCTCGACGATATCGAGCTCGACGATATATTATTTATTTTATATTAAAATATATTAAAATATTTATTACTAACAATACATATATTATTTATTTAAAAAAAAAGCTCGCGAGCCGGCTCGCGAGCTCGTGAACAGGGTTTTTTAGGCTCGAGCTCGGCTCGCAATTAGGCTCGAGCTCGACATGCTCGAGCTCGAGTCGAGCTTTTTTCGAGCCGGCTCATCGAGCTCACGAGCCGACTCAACTCAACTTACACCCCTAGTCTATTCCCATATTTTTTTAAAAAAATAAGACATATAGAGAAAATAAAATGATAAATAAATGTGTAGAAAAATAATAAATAAATAAGTTAGAAAATAAAATGATAAATAAATGTGTTACAAAATAAATATATATATATATAGAGAGAGAGAGAGAGAAAAAATGTGACATGTATAAGACTTGAACCCATAACTATATAATTAGATGTCTACACTCTACCAACTTGACTAAAAGACTTTCTTGTTTTAATTTATTCATGAATATATATATATATATATATATATATGTATATTTTATATCTACCAAATAAATAAATTACACAATCTACTATTGATAAATGATATTTTTAAAATCAGTGTGGGCGGCCGCCCACACTGGGCCCTATGTAGGTCCGCCCATGAGCCTAAGTCCACCGAATGGGCCAAATCTAGTCCACTCAATACTAGCCGGCCAAAATTTATATGCATATATGTGTATGAAGTTATAACCATGTATGTTAAAACTCAAATAGAAATTTTATTATACGAAATCAATTGAATATGCTCATGAAAAACTCATCAATGACCCAAAATAATAATCAAATAAGTATGGAATGGTGAAAAATATCACAATTAAATTCTAACACTGATTTTCATTCTCCTCGTCATTGGGATTTAACTATTTAAGGCTCTGTTTGGCACGGCTGCAGCGACTGGAGAAGCAGTGGTGGGAAGCAGTGGTGGAATAATCAGCTGTTTTGCAGAGTGGTGACAGAATTTGTGAATCTGTTTGGAAGAACAGCGTTTGCAGTGCTGTTTCAAACATATAAGACACAATCACATGAACCAAAACTTTCTCAAAATCAATCAAAAAATTCTTTTACAATAATTTATATAACTTATATTATTTTAACATTTATAAATTATAATATAAATTATTATAATCATATTATTATAATGTTTATAAATTATAATATAAATTATACTATAAAATATAATCTAAATTATAATATAAAATATATTATAAAATATATTATAATATAAAATTAATATAAGGGGGGGGGCAGCAGCGCTGCAGCCAAGGCTGCAGGCCTGCAGCGCTGCTGCTGTTTTTGAGTCGCGGAAAATTTCCGCGACTCAAAAACAGCGGCCCCCCGCTAAATTCCACGGTGGTTGATGCCACCGTGCCCCCGCTAATACATGTTTGGCGCGGCGTTTGGAAAATCCGCAGTCCGCCGCTCTCAAAACGCCGCGCCAAACAGAGCCTAAATGTATGTGTACTATTATGTAACTTTTTTGATAATGATTTGGTTTGTTACAGCAGGGATGGGTCGCTAGCGTGCGCGGGGCCGGGCACGCAGCACGCGCCCACATTTTGTGCACGCTGTTCAAGGCATATGCATGTGTTGTTTGCATGCAGGCGTGTGTGGGCACGGTCCTTTCCAGGCATGCACGCGCACTGTTCCACTCGTCCCATGTTGAAAATTGTGAAGTAAAAATGGGGATTGATCAGACAAACCGCGCAGCCTGGGCGGTCTTGTCTTTGCGGCCTGGTGATGCGGTCAGGAGGTATCCATGAAGTTCGCGGCTTGACGAGCTCGGTAGGAGTTGACAGACTCCGTCTTGTGGCGCTGACTGCGCTGACTGTTTGGCGAATCCGGCAGTTGTCTGTTGTCTTGGTTGTGCTTGTGTGCGGGTTGGAGCTTTGCCTGCGGACTGTGCGGACTGGAGTTTTGCCCGCATGGTTAGGCAGACTGTGGTGGTGACCGCAATGTCGTTACTGGCGTTAGCTCAGCTGTCCTTGGTGACCTGGCGGATAGTGTTTCTGTCTGGCTAGTTTTCTGTTGTTGGTTTTCCGGCTTATCGCAGCGGACTGCAGTGTTCCGCAGGTTTAAGCTGGTGTTCTCCCTTGTCCATACGGACTGGGCGGACTAGCTTCCTGTCCGGCCACTTTTGGTAGCAGGCAGTTAAGCTGGTGTCCGCCCTTGTCTATGCGGACTGGGCGGACTGGGCGGACTGCGTTGTGCTGGCCGCGAGCTTGGGTGGTGTCTCTATCTATAGGGCGGTGACCACACTCCTCTTCGCGCCTATAAATAGGACCCCTCGTCTCGTCATTATTAACTGAATGAACAGTAAGCCTACTCGTGTTTAAGTTGCTGTGGACTGGATTTTGGTATCCGCGCGGGTTGAAGAGGTTAACTGTTTCTTGCTGTGTAGGTTGTGCGGACAGCACTAAAGGACCAGGGACTTGGTTCTGAGGTTAGTGCGGACTCTGCGGCTACAACATGCGGTTTACAGCAGGTCACGTGCGACCAACAACGATTTCTCTTCTGCAACTTTACTTCTGTTCAATAAGCTGTCTGCCTCTGGGCGGCTTGTTCAGTTTGTGGCAGCAGTCCGCTCGTTCTGGCGACTAGGAGACCTCGCGGTCAGGCAGTTTGCAGTTCGCCGGACAGTTCTTGTTCAGCACTGGAATAACGGGCTGTCGGCGCAGCTTGTTGCGGTCTTTCGACCTGGCGACCTGAGCGGACTCCGTCAGCAGTTAGCAACAGATCGGGTGGTTACTCATTGAGTCTGCGCGGTTTGGTTGAGTTGTATTTTTCTGCTTTCTCCAGATTCTTTGGCAAGCATGACTCGTCATGTGTGTCTTGCATTGTGAAGAAGATTTTTAATAGTACAAGATTCTTGCTTTTGCTTTGTGCATCTGGGTTACTTGACTCAAGAGTGTTGAGTGTTCCTGCGCCTGGTTCCCGTTTTTCGCTATATCAAATCTTTCAACATGGTATCAGAAGGAACAGTAGCTTAAGCAGTGATCAACCTTCAGATTGCTTTGTTGCTTCTGTGAGTAAGTAACCCGAGTTAGTGCAATGGAAGCTGGGAATGCAAGGGATCTTGGAATCGAGCTGCTCACACCGACTAACTTTAAGAAGTGGAAGTCGTGTATGAGGTGCTATTTTCTTGGTGAGGATATGTGGGATGTTTTCGATGGTGACAACAAGCAGGAGGCTACTAATGCTGCTGGTGCAAGTGCTGATGAGGTGAAAGCTTGGAGAAAGACTAACGTGAAAGCGGAGTTTGCTCTCAGGCGAGCTATATCACTAGAACTCTTTGATCATATCTTAGGATGTCAATCTGCTGCTGAGATATGGACTTCCCTTGATGGGTTGTTCAACAGGAAGAACGTAGCTAGACTACAGTTCCTGGAAAATGAGTTGGCTAGAGAAACTCAAGGAGATCTTCCTATCTCCAAGTTCTTCCTTAAGATGAAGAATCTGTGCGCTGAGATTTCAGCGCTTGACCCTGATGAGCCTATCTCTGAAGCCAGGTTAAAGAGGCACATAATCCGCGGCTTGCGGAAGGAATATGTGGCCTTTGTGACTTCCGTTCAAGGCTAAGCTACTCAGTCACCTTTGTTGGAGCTGGAGAACCTGCTGGCTTCACGGGAGAGCCTGGCTAGGCAGATGGATGGAGTTACTATCTTTGAAGGAGGTAGTGAAGCTCTCTTCACAGGGAAGAAGAAGAAGAGATGGGAGAAGAAGAAGAAGACTGTTCCTGGTGATGGTCCTTCAACTTCTTATCAACAAGAGGGGAGCGATGCTCCTAGTAAGATTGGAAGAAGAAGGAGTGGCTTAAGTGCTACAGGTGCAACCAGCCAGGACACTTCAAAAAGAACTGCAGGTCAAGTTGCAGCATGGGCATGCTACAGGCAAGGAGGGAGCTTGCTCCAGCTCTTAGGAAGACGGATAGGGAGGAGCATTTATGACGGGCACTTATGTCCGTGTCTTGTCCTCTGTCGACTACCAAGATGATTGGATCGTGAACTCAAGGTGTGGTCATCAACTCACCGGAGACAAGTCTAAGTTCTCCTCTCTACAGACATTCACAGGTAACGAAGCTGTTATTACAGCTGATAATACTGTTCATGCAGTAGAGAAAGAGAGTATTGTGTTTGTGGGTAGTGATCAGGGTCCACTCACGTTAAGGAGTGTCTATCAGGTACCTGGCATGAAGAAGAACCTCTTCTCTGTGATCAATGCGGTGGACGCAGGCTATCATGTTCTGTTCTGTCCAATATAAGTGAAGTTTCTCCGCAACGTATCAGCGATAAAGGCTGATGTTCCTCACGTAGGGAGAAGAGTAAGGGACTTGTTTGTTTTATCAACAAACACTTATGTTGATCAGATGAGGGCAAACGATAGAGTTGCTATGTGGCATGAAAGACTAGGGCACGTAGGGATGGACAAGCTGAAAGCAATGGCAGATAAGAGCCTTGTGAAAGGCTTGCCTAAGTTGTTATCCTACGGAGAGGGTCACGTTTGCGTGGGGTGTCAATATGGAATGACATATCGCCTTCCATTTGATAAGTCGTGGATAAGGTGTAAAGTACCATTAGAGTGTATCCATGGTGACCTAATGGGGCCAACTGTCACTACTAGTCTTGGAGGCAGCAAATATATGTTGGTGCTGATTGATGACTACTCAAGATACACTTGGGTGTATTTCATGAAGGAGAAGTCAGAATCTTTCCGTTTGTTTGTGGAGTTCAAGGAGCTAGTGGAGGGCCAGCTTGGCCCGTGGATCAAGAAGTTTAGATCGAACAACGGTGGTGAGTTTATCTCTTCTGAGTTCTCTAACTTCTGCAGGAAGCACGAGATCCATAGAGAGCTTACTTGTGCTCATACTCCACAACAAAATGGAGTAGCGAAGTAGAAGATCCGTCATTTGACGAAAACCTGCAAGTGTTGGCTTCATGCAAAAGACATTCCTAGGTCCTTCTGGGCAAAGGGAATGTCTTGCGCATCTTATGTCATCAATCGGGTGCCTCTAAGTCTGATCAACATGAAGTCTCCTTTTGAGATGCTGCTTAAGGAGAAGCCTAGCGTGGAACACCTTTGGGTGTTTGGCTCAACTTGCTACGTACACGTCCCGGATGCTCTGAGAACTAAGCTGGATACAAAGGCAAGGAAACTTGTCTTTGTGGGCTATGATGAGCGGAAGAAGGGATGGAGGTGTATGGATCCAGTGACGAGGAAATCTATCATCTCCATGGACGTGGTTTTCGATGAGCTAATTTCATATGGAGGTAGCTCATCTGTGGAGTTACCAGAGAGCAAGTCTGATGAAGGACAGAAGGAGGCTGCTGAAGATCTTCAAGTGGAGCTAGTTGTTTCACCAGGAGCTCCTATTGTTTCAAGCTCTGGGGCAGAGGCTTCTGGTTCAGGAAGTAGGGGGAGTGATGATCCAAGTTTGTCCGAGAATGGAGCTGACTCTGAAGAAGCAGCGGAGGTGTTGAGCAAGGGTCAGACTCTTCGGAGATCGAAGAGGACCATCAAGCCTCCGACTCGTTATAACGAAGGAAATACTGTGAGCTTTGTCTCATGTTTCTTCGCAGTCCCTCTTGATGAGCGAAAGCCTTCTAGCTTTAACGTGGTCACTGGAGTCAAGGAGTGGGAAGATGTCATGGATGAGGAGATGACTGCCCTCAAGAGGAATGAAACCTGGGACCATGTGCCCAAGGTTGATGGCATTACTCATGTGACTTGTAAGTGGGTTTATAAGCAGACCGCGCGGCCTGGGCTGCCTGGTCTTTGCGTTCTGGTGATGCGGTCAGGAGGTATCCATGGATTTCGCGGCTTGACGAGCTCGGTAGGAGTTGACAGACTTCGTCTTGTGGCACTGACTGCGCGAACTGTTTGGCGAATCCGGCAGTTGTCTGTTGTCTAGGCTGTGCTTGTGTGCGGGTTGGAGCTTTGCCTGCAGACTGGATTTTTGCCTGCATGGTTAGGCAAACTGTGGTGGTGACCGCAGTGTTGTTAGTGGCGTTAGCTCAGCTGTCCTTGGCGACCTGGCGGATAGTGTTTCTATCCGGCTAGTTTTTTGTTGTCGGTTTTTCGGCTTGTCGCAGCAGACTGCAGTGTTCCACAGGTTTAAGCTGGTGTTCTCCCTTGTCCATGCGGACTGGGCGAACTGGCTTCTTGTCCGACCACTTTTGGTAGCAGGCGGTTAAGCTGGTGTTCACCCTTGTCTATATAGACTGGGCGGGCTGCGTTGTGCTCACCGCGAGCTTGGGTGGTGTCTCTATCTCTAGGGCGGTGACCACACTCCTCTCTGCGCCTAAATAGGACCCCCAATCTCGTCATTATTAACTGAATAAACAGTAAGCCTACTCGCGTTTAAGTTGCTGCGGACTGGATTTTGGTATCCGCGCGGGTTGAAGAGGTTAACCATTTCTTGCTGTGCAGGTTGTGCGGACAGCACAAAAGGACCAGGGACTTGGTTCTGAGGTTAGTGCGGACTCTGCGGCTACAACAGGAGGTTTACAGCAGGTCGCGTGCGACCAACGACGGTTTCTCTTCTGCAACTTTACTTCTGTTCAATAAGATGTCCGCATCTAGGTAGATTGTTCAGTTGGTGGCAGCAGTCCGCTCGTTCTTGAGACTAGGCGACCTCGAGGTCAGGCAGTTTGTAGTTCGGCGGACAGTTCTTGTTTAGCACTGGAATAACGGGTTGTCCGCACAGCTTGTTACGATCTTGCGACCTGGAGACCTGAGCGAACTCTGTCAGCAGTTAGCAGCAGATCGGGCGGTTACTCATTAAGTCCGCGCAGTTTGGTTGAGTTGTATTTTTCTGCTTTCTCCAGATTCTTTGGCAAGCATGTCTCATCATGTGTGTCTTGCATTGTAAAGAAGATTTTTAATAAAACAAGATTCTTGCTTTTGCTCTGTGCATCTGGGTTACTTGACTCAAGAGTGTTGAGTGTTCCAGCGCCTGGTTCCCGTTTTCCTCTATATAAATTCTTTCAACACCCCATTGGTGTGAATTTAGGGTACTTCGAGCGAGCACGGCTCGTACGCACGGCTCACTCGGTCGGATTGACTAGTGTTGCAGATTAACTTGATGCCCCGGTCGGACCGGATTTACATGGACCGTCTTAGCTTACGAGGCGGTCGAGCGCGCACACAGTCAATGAAAGTAGATGGTTGACACAAGATGTGATGACGTGGAAAAAACCCTTAAATGGGTAAAAAACCACATGACCGGGGTTGTGTCAATCAAATTCCACTAGCTTCCGGTGATTACAGTGTGTTAGGGAATCGGGGTGACAGGACGCTCCCGTAACAACTTGAGTGGAGAGAGAGAGAGAGATTATAGCTTCCTACGGGCAACAAGCTGCACCGTGGAAGCGACTTAGACGTGGAAATGTGCGGGATGCTTCTGGCGCTTGCGCTCGGGGCGGTGCGTGCTTGCTGGCTTCAGATGGCTTCTTTCCTCGCCTTCCTCGAGGTCTTGGGCGTTCTTTTGCTGTTAATGCGCTAGTGAGGTGCTAACAGCCGTCGGTAGTAGATGGTGGTTGAAGGTGGATGCTGGTGGTTCACGGCGAGCGGTGGCCGACTCGATGGAGGAGGCGGGAGAGCTCTCACCCGAGGAAGAAGAAGAAAACACAGAGAAGAGAAAAGGTTGAAGAATGAAGAGGCCCTGGGGTCCTTTTTATAGCCTCCATGGGAGGATCATGGTGGGCCCCACCACTAAAGTGGTGGGGTAGTGGGTGGTTACCCTCTTGATCGAACGGCTAGGGAGGCCTTGTAGCGATCGGACAGTGGCTAGGCGGGCAGGAGGCGACGGCTAGGCCGGCTAGGCGGAGGCCAGGCGGCGGCGGCTAGCCCGGTTAGGCGGCGACCTGGTTGGGCGGTTAGGCAGCGGCCTGGCCGGCTGTGCGGCGGCCTGGTCGGCCAGGCGGCAGCGGCTAGGCCGGCTAGGCCGGCTAGGCAACCAGGCGGCGGAGGCCAGGCGAGGCGGCGGCGGCTAGGCCGGTTAGGCGGCGTCTGGGCTGGTCGGGCCGACGGTGGCGGTTAGGCCGGCTAGGCGAATAGGCCGGCTAGGCCAGCTAGGCGGCGGCCTGGCTAGGTGGCCAGGCGGCGGCGGCTAGGCCAGTTAGGCGGCGTCCGGGCTTGGCGGCCCGACGGTGGTGGTTAGGCCGGCTGGGCAGCTAGGCCGGCTAGGTGGCGGCCTGGGCGGCTAGGCGGTTCGGCTAGGTGGCGGTTTCCTTCCATGGGGAGAGGGAATGGGTCCCGCTCCCCCATGATTCTCTCATCATGAGAGTTCACGGGGGAGGGCCCACCCATGATCCACTTTTGGAGGAGATCATGGGGGGGCTTTTTCTCCTATAAATGAAGGTGAAGCCCATAAATTGCCCCCAAATATTTGATGTCCGAGAGCGAAGTGAGCGTGAGAGGAGAGATTTTTCTTACTCCCTGTTGTCATGGCGGTTTCTGGTGAGAAGGATGAGGCAGCGACAGGGGCCAGTGCTTCCAAGGTATCTGGCAGGAGGCTTGACGAATGACGAGACTGAGGCCGGACGTACGAAGGCGGGGCATGCACGGGGCGCATGTGCAGGCCGTGCGTGCGCGGAGGCCGCGCACGGGCCGGTTGCTCGCGCTGGCCATACGCGGTCTGGCCGCGCGCGGACCGGTTGCACGTCTGGCCGGATGCGCGAGTTGGCCGCGCGCGAGTTGGCCTCGTGTGGGAAGCCTGTGCGTGATGGCCGCCCGCGCGGGCTGGCCGCGCGTGCGGGCTGGCCGGGCGCGCGGGCTGGCCGGGCGCGCGGGCTGGCCAGGCGCGCGGGCTGCCCGAGCGAGCAGGCTGGCCTCGCGCGTGCGCGAGCGTGCACAGGCCGTGCGTGCGTGGGCGCGCACAGGCCGCGCGCGCGCAGATGTTGCGCACGCGCACGGGCCATGCGCGCGTACAGGCGTAGGTCTCGCGCGCGCGCAGGCCGCAGGGGCCGCGCGCGCGCAGGACGCAGGGGCCGCGCGCGCGCAGGACGCAGGGGCCGCGCGCGCAGGACGCAGGGGCCGCGCGCGCAGGCCGCAGGGGCCGCGCGCGCAGGCCGCAGGGGCCGCGCGCGCAGGCCGCAGGGGCCGCGCGCGCAGGCCGCAGGGGCCGCGCGCGCAGGCCTCGTGGCCGCGTGCCCAGGCCGCGCTCGTGCGTGTGCGGGCCGTGCGCTCATGTGCGCCGGCCGGTTGTGCGTACCCTATGCGCAGGTGCGCGCGTGTGACCCTACGCGCGTTCGACCTTGTGCGTGGTTGGGTGCGCCGTACGTGAGCCGTACATTTGGACTTTGCACATGCATGGAGCGATATGCACAATTGTGCTTTGTATGCGCAAGTCGCAAGGTATGTGACGTGTGCACGAGGTACGATGTGCACGGTATGTAATGTGTACGATGGATAGTGAGTGATGCGTGCGTGATGCACGCTACATACACGATGTGTGCAAGATGTAACATGCATGGCTCACTAAGCGCCCAAGGGAAGAGATCACTGAGATGTGGAGTTTCCGTTGCTCCCCCGAATGTATCACCAAGTACTTCTTGTACAAGGTCGGAAGGGGAAACTTGCTGTAGCGAGGTTCTCGGATGCAAAGACGGTGCTTGCAGAATGGTACCCCAGTTGGCAAAGTTCATGTTGTTTCGCGTAAGTTTGATGTGTAATGTTGTTTTGCGCGAGACTGGCTCGCGGCCTTTGCTCGTACGAGACTGATTCGTGACTTAGTTTGCACAGCTCAGGTCTGCGGCTTTGTCGCGAAAGGGGCAAACCCCTGCAAGGTTGTACGATGAGTAACGTCGGAGACTGTAAGTACTCAATTCGGGTGCCAGAGAACGTAAGTGCTCAATTCGGGCGTTGAAGAACGTAAGTGCTCAATCTGGGTGCCGGAGAACGTAAGTGCTCAATCCAGGCGTCGGAGAACGTAGGTGCTCAATCCAGGTGTCGGAGAACGTAAGTGCTCAATCCTGGTGCCGGAGAACGTAAGTGCTCAATCCGGGTGCAATTGCGAGGGGGTCAGACCCTGAAGATGGCATGAAGAGTGACGTCGGAGAATGTAAGTACTCAATCCGACCGTCGGAGAACGTGGGTGTTCAATCCGGGTGCCGGAGAACGTAAGTGCTCAATCCGGGCGCCGGAGAACGTAAGTGCTCAATCTGGGTGCAATCGTGAGGGGGGCAAGCCCTGACGATGACTTGAAGAGGGGAGGCGCATGCGTAGGCCGTGCGTGTGCGGAGGCCGCGCACGGGCCGGTTGCTCGCGCTGGCCATGCGCGGTCTGGCCGCGCGCGGACCGGTTGCGCGTGGTCCGGCCGCGCGCGGACTGGCCGTGCGCGGACTGGCCTCGCGCGTGGTCTGGCCGGATGCGCGAGCTGACCGTGCACGAGTTGGCCTCGCATGGGCAGCCTGTGCGTGATGGCCGCGCGCGCGGGCTGGCCGCGCGCGCGGGCTGGCCGGGTGCGCGGGCTGGCCGGGCGAGCGGGCTGGCCGAGCGAGCGGGCTGGCCGCATGCGTACGTGTGCGCGCACAGGCCGCGCGTGCGTGGGCGCGCGCAGAGATTGCGCTCGTGCACGGGCCGTGTGCGCGTACAGGCGTAGGTCTCGCGCGCACAGGCCGCGTGCGCTCACAGGTGTTGGTCGCGAGTGCGCAGGTCGTGGGGCCGTGCGCGCATGCCGTAGGGGCCGCGCGCGTGCGTGCGCCAGCCGTGCGCTCGTGTGCGCCGGCCGGTTGTGCGTACCCTATGCGCGGGTGCGCGCGTTCGACCTTGTGCGTGGTTGGGCGCGTCGTACATAAGCCGTACATTTGGACTTTGCGCGTGTATGGAGCGATATGCACAATTGTGCTTTGTATGCGTAAGGCGCAAGGTATGTGACGTGTGCACGAGGTACGATGTGCACGGTATGTAATGTGTACGATGGATAGTGAGTGATGCGTGCGTGATACACTCTACATACGTGATGTGCGCAAGATGTAACATGCATGGCTCACTAAGCGCCCAAGGGAAGAGATCACTAAGATGTGGAGTTTCCGTTCCCCCCCCCCCCCGAGTGTATCACCAAGTACTTCTTGTACAAGGTCGGATGGGGAAACTTGTTGCAGCAAGGTTCCCGGATGCAAAGACGGTGCTTCCAGAATGGTACCCCAGTTGGCAAAGTTCATGTTGTTTCGCGTAAGTTTGATGTGTAATGTTATTTTGCGCGAGACTGGCTCGCGGCCTTTGCTCGTACGAGACTGATTCGTGACTTAGTTTGCACGGCTCTAGTCCGCGTCTTTGTCGTGAAAGGGGCAGACCCCTGCAAGGTTGCACGATGAGTAACATCGGAGACTGTAAGTACTCAATTCGGGTGCCGGAGAACGTAAGTGCTCAATTCGGGCGTCGGAGAACGTAAGTGCTCAATCCGGGTGTCGGAGAACGTAAGTGCTCAATCCAGGCGTCGGAGAACGTATGTGCTCAATCCGGGTGCCGGAGAACGTAAGTGCACAATCCGGGTGCAGGAGAACGTAAGTGCTCAATCCGGGTGCAATCGCGAGGGGGTCAGGCCCTGACGATGGCATGAAGAGTGACGTCGGAGAATGTAAGTACTCAATCCGACCATCGGAGAACGTGGGTGTTCAATCCGGGTGCCGGAGAACGTAAGTGCTCAATCCGGGTGTCGGAGAACGAAAGTGCTCAATCCGGGTGCAATCGCGAGGGGGGCAGGCCCTGACGATGGCATGAAGAGCGACGTCGGAGAATGTAAGTACTCAATCCGACCGTCGGAGAACGTAGGTGTTCAATCCGGGTGCCGGAGAATGTAGGTTGCTCAATCCGGGCGCCGGAGAATGTAAGTGCTCAATCCGCGTGCAATCGAGAGGGGGGCAGGCCCTGACGATGACATGAAGAGTGACGTCGGAGAATGTAAGTACTCAATCCGACCGTCGGAGAACGTAGGTGTTCAATCCGAGCGCCGAAGAACGTAGGTGCTCAATCCGGGCGTCGGAGAACGTAAGTGCCCAATCTGGGTGCAATCGCGAGGGGCAGGCCCTAACGATGGCATGAAGAGTGACGTCGGAGAATGTAAGTACTCAATCTGACCGTCAGAGAACGTGGGTGTTCAATCAGGATGCCGGAGAACGTAAGTGCTCAATCCGGGCGTCGGAGAGCGTAAGTGCTCAATCCGGGTGAAATCGCGAGGGGGCAGGCCCTGACGATGGCATGAAGAGTGACGTCGGAGAATGTAAGTACTCAATCCAACCGTCGGAGAACGTGAGTGTTCAATCCGGGTGTCGGAGAACGTAAGTGCTCAATCCAGGCGCCGGAGAATGTAAGTGCTCAATCCGGGTGCAATCGCGAGGGGGAAGGCCCTGACGATGGCATGAAGAGTGACATCGGAGAATGTAAGTACTCAATCCGACCGTCGGAGAACGTGGGTATTCAATCCGGGTGTCGGAGAACGTAAGTGCTCAATCCGGGCGCCGGAGAACGTAAGTGATCAATCCGGGTGCAATCGCGAGGGGGGGCAGGCCCTGATGATGGCATGAAGAGTGACGTCGGAGAATGTAAGTACTCAATCCGACCGTCGGAGAACGTGGGTGTTCAATCCGGGTGCCGGAGAACGTATGTGCTCAATCCGGGCGCCGGAGAATGTAAGTGCTCAATCTGGGTGCAATCGCGAGGGGGGCAGGCCCTGACGATGGCATGAAGAGTGACGTCGGAGAATGTAAGTACTCAATCCGACTGCCGGAGAACGCAGGTGCTCAATCCGGGTGCTGGAGAACGTAGGTGCTCAATCCTGATGCAATCGTGAGGGGGGCAGGCCCTGACGATGGCACGATGTTGAGGGGCAAAGTTGGTGAAGAACCTGCTTGTTCGGTTTGTAAGCACAGCTTTACCATAAAACAAATATGATATTGTACTTAAAAATAAACCTTGTTTGCGCGAGCTTGAGCTCGTGACTTTTACTGTTCTAAAATGACAAAAGCAAGACGATGGAAAATTCAGACGATAAACAATATTAATAAAAGATAGAAAATGTGGAGGGATGGACGCGACGCAAATTCCAGGTTGCAGGTGTGCTGTAGAGGGTCATCCAGCGTCGGGGAGGGTGTCCATCCTAGGTATCCATTGTCGGGGGTCCGGCGATGGTTTCTATGTTGCCCACCATCTGCCTTCCTCCACCATTTCCTTGTGCTGGGATCTATGCTTGTCCTTGCAAAAATCTCCCGAGGAGCCCATGGCGGACAAGACATTCAATTTCATCTTTTAGCCCGACACACTCTTCGGTGTTGTAACCCGTTGCGCAGTGGAACTCGCAGTATCGTGTCTGGTCAGCTTTGGGGTTTGGCCGCGGTGCTCTTGGTCGTTGGAATGCCGGATCATTTTGAATTGCATACATCACATTAGTGCGGGTGGTATTCAGGGGGGTGTATTCCTGAAGTTGATGTTGCCCCACGTTCCTTCGAAGGTCACGTTGATGGCTATCGTGGCGATGCTCACTCTGACGTCGTTCTTCTTATCTTGTGAGATTTGGTTCTCCTTCTTTCTTTCTTTTCTGTCTTCCTTCAAACTGTTGGCGGTGCGCTTCAATAGCTTCGTCGGATGCTATCTGGGCCTCGACCTGGTGAACAAGATCTTGATAACTGGACACGGTCTCCCTCATGAGTGCTGAATAGAAGTCGCTGGGGCAGAGTCCGCCAAGGAAGACGCCTCTGAGAAGTTCGGGGTCGACTCACGGAATTTGACGTGCCTCAGAGGTGAAGCGGCGAAAGAAGTCCTTGAGGGATTCTCCTTCATTTTTTTGAATACCTGAGAGGTGTGAGAGATTGCGAACAATTCTCCAGTTTGCGATAAACTGGTCAGTAAACTATCTGGTCAGCTCTGCGAAGTTGGTAATGGTGCCAATTCTCAGGGAATGGAACCATGTACGGGCCTGTCCTTTGAGTGTTGCTGGGAACACTTGGCAGAGCAACTGGTCTGGAGCGTTGTAAATCCTCATGATAGTGGTGAAATGATTGACATGTTCTAGCGGATCATCGGTCCCGTCAAATGTTTCAATGTTTGGGAGTTTAAATCCATTCGAGATTGGATGATCCAGAATCTGGGGTGTCAGAGGAGAACCTTGGCATAATGGTCGGCGGGTTCAAATATCTCTTGCACCCGCCTGACGATATTCTTCGGCGATGACTTCTCGAATTTCTTCCCGAGTAAACCGGACTTCGTTCACGGGCTCATGATGACGGTCTGCCCTTGCCGTTCTTTGGGCCGGGTGAGCGGAACTTGCGGCTTCAGAATGTTCTTCAAATAGCTCCTGTCTTGGGGGGACTTCCAAGGGTCTGCCTTGATTTGGTGGTAGCGGTGGATCTGCTCGAGCTTGTTGCAGTGAGGGAGCTGGAGGCGCTCCAAGGTTTCGCAGCAGGGTAAGCATTTCAGTTTGCTGCTCTTCCATCTGGAAGACGCGTCCCTCCAAGGCGGTGACAGGGGCTAGCGTAACTTCAGCAGTTAGTGGAACGTCCACCAGAGAATGTGAACGTGTAGGCTCGGGATGTATGCCAAGGGTGGAGCCTTCAGCGGTACGTGTGCTTCTTTTTGCCATTAAGGCGGAACTTGATGCTAGTGATCTTGTACTTTAAAGGATGTTGGGGCTCGCGTTCCCACAGACGGCACCAAACTGTTGCGGACTAACTCGATGCCTCGGTCGGAACAGATTTACTTGGACCGTCTTAGCTTACGAGGCGGTCGAGTGCGCACACAGTCAATGAAAGTAGATGGTTGACACAAGATGTGATGACGTGGAAAAAGCCCTTAAATGGGTAAAAACCACGTGACCGGGGCTATGCCGATCAAATTCCACTAGCTTCTGGAGATTACAGTGTGTTAGGGAATCGGGGCGATAGGCCGCTCCCGTTACAACTTGAGTGGAGAGAGAGAGAGATTATAGCTTCCTACGGGCAACAGGATGCACCGTGGAAGCGACTTAGACGTGGAAATGTGCGGGATGCTTCTGGCGCTTGCGCTCGGGGCGGTGCACGCTTGCTAGCTTCGGATGGCTTCTTCCCTCGGTTTCCTCGAGGTCTTGGGCGTCCTTTTGCTGTTAATGCGCTGGTGAGGTGCTAACAGCCGCCGGTAGTAGCTGGTGGCTGAAGGTGGATGCTGGTGGTTCACGACGAGCGGTGGCCGACTCGGTGGAGGAGGCAGGAGAGCTCTCACCTGATGATGAAGAAGAAAACCCGGAGAAGAGAAAAGGTTGAAGAATGAAGAGGCCATGAGGTCCTTTTTATAGCCTCCATGGGAGGATCATGGCGGGCCCACCACTAAAGTGGTGGGGTAGTGGGTGGTTACCCTCTTGATCGAACGGCTAGGGAGGCCTTGTAGCGATCGGACGGTGGCTAGGCGGGTAGGAGGCGGCGGCTAGGCCGGCTAGGCGACGGCCTGGCTGGGCGGCCAGGCGGTGGCGGCTAGGCCGGTTAGGCGGCGGCCTGGTTGGGCGCTCAGGCGGCGGCCTGGCCGGCTGAGCGGAGGCCTAGTCGGCCAGGCGGTAGCGGCTAGGCCGGCTAGGCGGCCAGGCGGCAGAGGCCAGGCGAGGCGGCGGCGGCTAGGCCGGTTAGGCGGCGTCCGGGCTGGTCGGCCCGACGGTGGCGGTTAAGCCGGCTAGGCGAATAGGCCGGCTAGGCGGCGACCTGGTTAGGCGGACAGGCGGCGACCTGGCTGGCTGAGTGGCGACCTGGCTAGGCCGGCTAGGCGGCGGTTTGGTTAGGCGGACAGGCGGTGGCCTGGCCGGCTAAGCGGCGACCTGGCCGGCTAGGCGGTTCGGCTAGGTGGCGGTTTCCCTCCATGGGGAGAGGGAGTGGGTCCCGCTCCCCCATGATTCTCTCATAATGAGAGTTCATGGGGGAGGGCCCACCCATGATCCACTTTTGGAGGAGATCATGGGAGGGCTTTTTCTCCTATAAATGAAGGTGAAGCCCATCAACTAGCTTGAGCGCTTTGATCCGATTTGCTTCTGAAGGCTTTAATGGGAATCCCATCAATACTTCTCAGGCTATTTCTTCTATTTACTCACAAACATAAACCATCCAAATAAATAAGAGGTTTTTTTTTCTGTAAATATTTTTGATCTAGGGTTGATATCGAGTCGAGTTCGAATGATTTTGGCTCGGCTCGAAATCGAAATTTTCGACTTGCTCTTGGCTCAAAATCGAATAGAAATCGAATTTGTTTTTGAGTCGAGTCAGCTCGATCGAAATGGCTCGATTCTGAGTCGGCTCGAAATCAAATCGAGTCAGCTCAAAATTGAACATTTTTTCTCTTTATTCCTAGTTGACTCAAAATTAAATTGGATAACATATAAATTTAGCAAATGAAACACTTAAAACATTCATTCTTTTTATTTATGTTTAAATTTAATTGTTTTTAATTTTAAAATAAGAATATATTAATAAATACATAATATTTTTAGTTAATTTGTGCTGATTCGAATCATATTTCAAGCGATTCATAACTGCCTCAAAATAGACTCGAAAACAGATTCGAGTCAAAATGAATTTACTCAGATTGGGTTGAATCAATTTTAACCGATTTCGATACGGCTCAATATTCGAACAATTTTCAAGCGACTTTCAAATTTTGAATAATATGCTCAGCCCTAATTTGAGCCCTTTATTTGCCTTTAAAAAAAATTTGTTGCATTTTCAATTGATTTAGATGAGATTCTCAAAAGCACTGCTAGCCTTTTCAAAGCAATTTGAAATCCATCTCTGTTACTGCAACATGTGATTTAATTTATTAAATGTATTAGATTTCACTTGTTAAACCCAAATAAAGAATATACATAAACATGTTGGAGTTTAAAAATAAGAAAATACATTAAAAATTGATATTAACTCTCTCAGTATTGATTCCTCAAAAAAAAAACCATCATTTATACATTTTGATAAAATGTGTATGATAGCATGACACATTTCAACCCTACAATAAGTTTGAGATTCTACACAAACCAAGTTCATGCAGATAATGATTTTCATCAAAAAAAATATTTAATTGTGCGTTTACAAATTGATTTATTTTTTTATTAGGACGTTTATATTGTCAGTCCGTATATCGATATTGGCAGCCCAATTATAATAAAACCTCAAAGAATGGTTATTGGCAGCCCGATGGAAAAGTGTTCAACATGAAAGTTGTAGATCTCGACGAAATCTACAACTTTTATGTTGAACACTTTTTCTAAAAATGTCATATAGTAGGCCTATTTTTAAAAGGCGCAGAATCCGGGCGAAACTATGCTAGTTCCTTCCGGGTTCCACGCCTTTTGAAAATAGGTCTACTATGTGACATTTTTAGAAAAAATGTTCAACATGAAAGTTATAGATCTCGACTAGGTCTACAACTTTCATGTTGAACACATTTTCTAAAAATATCATATAAGAGACCTATTTTTAAAAGGCGCGTGTTCCGTGTTTTGAGCTGCTATTAACGGCCATATTATGTGTGTTTTTATTATTTTGCCGAGCTGCCAATATCGATATACGGGTGCCAATATAAACGCCCTTTTATTATCATTATTTTAAAAAGCTAATTCTCTGTAGCCACTTGTAAAAATGAAAGATAAGGCTTGCCTACATCATCCTCTGGTGGGACCCTTCCACTGACCCTTGTTGTATGAAAATTTTCTTGTGTCCGGGTCCCGGACCGGGAGCGGGACTAATACAATTGCAGGAAATTGTAGGGCTCACACTGCATATATTTTCTCAACCTTGATCCTTTTCTTACATCGGTTCGATGCCTGGATCGGATTTCAAACTCTTGGATTTTCTATGAACCAGTGACGGATCCAGAAAATTAATAATGAGGGTGCACCAATTGATAATGAGGGTACTCATAAATTTTTTTTGAATGCGACACTGGGTTCTAAAAATTTTAATATGGGGTCACACATCAACTTCCTTCCAAAAAAATTTTAAACATTTCAATCTTATCTGAGTTGTTTCTCTCTCATCCGGCCACCTTTTTTGACGTATAAATAGTCAAAATTCATCGCCTCGACGAGAGCAATCCAAATACACTAACCATTTTAAAAAATAATGGGGGTGTCAGTGTCCCTCGGATCCCCCCCCCTTCTGGATCCGCCCCTGCTATGCACCGTGGGACCCACATGCTCCATCAATTTTTGATATTTCTATTGACGTCCGGGCCCCGGACTCAAAAAATTACCTGGTGCAATGAATATTTTTTTTGTGCGTCCGATCCACAAAGGATGTGCGTCGGACGCAATCCGTGTCGTCGATCGCCCTTTTTACCTTTTCTTAAAGTAGTTTTTTCTCAGCCTCTAGACCATTGATTGGACCATGATGCTTTGTGCACCAAACTACTCCTTTCAAAATAAAATGAAATTTAAAGAATATACAGAAGTTTTGAAAGGCGGGAGACCCTATAATTTGTGCATTGGGCCGAGTAAAAATTTGGCCCGGACAGCGGATCTTTCTTTAGGTCCCCACCAATAAAGAGGAGGAGAACCTTGTAATTTTGTGAGGCCTATAATGTATAGTAAAACTGTGCACAGTGACCTCACCTACCCGCAGCTTTTTATTAGCCAAGGCAGACCAAAAAAAATTCCGATTGGGCCAGGGTCGTTCCCGCCGGATGGAATGTGCCACGTCATCTGCACAAATCCCCCGCCAGCCGCACAAAGTCATGCCTACCATCCATTCTCAAAGCTCCCAACGCCTATAATTCAAACATTCCTTATCTCAAAAATAGACATTATTATCATTTTCATTTTTATTTTTAGTAATTACCAAACAAACATTTAGCTATCCTATTTATATAAAAAAAAATCATTGTTATATTTAATTATTTATCCCCCTGCTTCTCCTCACAACCCTATTCATCCCTCAGTATTTAGACGACGAAGCTAAGGTTTCCTCAGCACCTCTCAACTTTATTAATGGTATTTTATATAACTATATAGTTTTTTTTATTACACTTTATATTATTAATAATGTTCTAATCTGCAACTTTAATCTATTATCAATTACTCTGCAATTCATTCATTTCTTCTCCTTTCTTCGTCACTATGGGCGTCGTTAGCATTCGAAGGAAGGAGAATTGGATCGGTCTTTCCTTGATTTTAGCATTGAGTCTACAATGGA
Source organism: Platanthera zijinensis (assembly GCA_039513925.1). Classification (NCBI taxonomy): domain Eukaryota; kingdom Viridiplantae; phylum Streptophyta; class Magnoliopsida; order Asparagales; family Orchidaceae; genus Platanthera; species Platanthera zijinensis. The sequence goes on from CM077092.1 coordinate 3,711,397, forward strand.
TGCGTTACTTTCTCGTGCGATTGTTGATTTTGGTTTGTGGGGTTGCAGATAAGCTTAGCGGTTGGGATGAGATGACGGATGCGGAAGATAGAGGAGACGAGGCGGCGGAGACGGAGAAGGATGACCGGCTGCTTCGGCTGAGGCTGGGGGGAGAAGAAAAGGTTACTTCGAATTCGAACTATCGGCCCTACCCGAAGCCAATCGCCGGTTATCAAGATGTTGTGGCGAATAGGAATTTGTTCATGGAAACTCTTGAGAGGTTGCATTTGGAGATGGGAACAAAGTTTATGTAAGTTCTATTTTGCTCTTCATCTAGTTTGTTTGATGACTCTTTGTTGATATTTGAAGGTGTTGTGTCATTACATCAATGTTGTATCAATGTTGTTTTCATGATGAAATTGTGTTCTAATCAAATTTATTGAATGAATGATTCAAAGAGAAAACATGTTCATGTTGCAGTGGGGGAGAAGTTTGATGTGGGCATGTAGTATTGAAGTTTGTGCTTCGATTTCATCCATATTTGGAGTATTACTGTGGTTATTTTAAGAGGTTGTTGCATTACATATAGATATTTCTCCATGGGAATGTTAAATGCATAGAGAGGATTGGATGGTGATTGAAGTTGCACAATCTAAGGCTCCGTTTGGCACGACGATAGTGGTCGTGAACGTGGTGGTTATGAACCGTCGTACGTAAACGCCCTGTTAGGAATGGCGGCTACCAACTCTCCCAAAATCCCGGAGTGTTAGGAAGGGCGCTACCAATTCCTTTATATTATTTTAGCAGGACCGATCAAACTGTTCGCATGGCTCCCTCGCACTTTAACCGTGTCTGGAACTCAACTGTACTCATGCCCGGAGCCAACCCGACTCCCTTGCACTAAACCGTACCATGGAGTTCCCCTGCACCCATGCCAGGGGCCAACCCGGGTGCGCCCGGGAGGCACCCCATCCAACACCTGGATGACGGGCCACACCCAACAACGCCCGACTTACCATAAGGAATTGAACTTCATCCACTTTTACGTTTAAAGCTTGTTCTCTTTTCTTGGCGGTCGTGGTGGTAATCATTGTCGTGCCAAACACATATTCTAGGATGATGGCGTTACCCACCGGAGCAAAAACGTTGTGCCAAACAGAGCGTAAGTCTTTTTATTCTACTAGCTAAACGAAACTTTGGTAAATACTTTTGATTTGAAACATTTGAATGATATGCCTGAAATCATTGTTCTTGATGCATTAGCTTCTCCATCGGGTTTGCAGGATTCCCATTATAGGAGGAAGGGAGCTCAACCTTCATCGAGTATTTGCAGAGGTTACATCTCGAGGCGGTTTTGAAAAGGTAATTATACAGCGAATGCGTTATAAAGATTTTGAGATTTTTATATATTTGTCACCCTTTTGCATAAGATTTCTTGGTAATGCCTTGTTGTGATATATACCTTCTATCTATAGTATTCATGGCTTAAATCTTTATTTATATGCTTGGAAAAAGATTTAGAGCGTAAACATTCTCCAAATATGAAAATCAAGTTACATTAATTTTATGTAGATAGGGAAAACCAACAATAAAGATGTGATACATAGAATTCAGGCAGGTTGGCTGAAGTGGAGAGGCGCGTTAAAGATCTTATGTGATCGTAAAGTACCAATAAAACTTAAAGGCAAGTTTTATCGTGCTGCAATTAGACCAACGATGATCTATGGTTCTGACTGTTGGACGGTGTATTGTGTACATGAGCAAAAAATGAGAGTTGCGGAGAAGTGAATGTAGGTAGATGCGTGTACACGCGAGATTGGATAAAATTAGAAATGCATATAATGTATCAGTGATAAGATAGGAGTGGCACCGATTGCAGAGAAGATGTGAGAAGCTCAACTAAGATGGTTTGGACACATACAAAAGAAACCATTAGAGGCACATGTTAGGTATTGTAAGAGTTTAGTCACTAGGCATGTTGAAACCAAAACCCGGCTCCAAGAGGAGTTCAGGCCCAAGGGGGTAACAGGTACATATTTTTCCAAGTAAGAGCATTTGACCAGTTGCTCGGAACTAAGAAATAGACTCTGACCTGCAACAAGGAGGTCCTGTCACACACCCAGAAGATTGAAGAGAATGCTGAGCTGGGCACTTTGGAGGGCACTTGGCGTCAACCAGGACCAACCAGTGGAGGAAGAAGCCAAAGAAAAAGGTCTCTCTCCAAAGGTGCCCTTGCGGTCTATTTATAGTTGTCAAGACTGGTCTGCGGATAGTGAAATCCTGCATTTTGGTTTATTGTACGCAACCCAAACTAGTCTGCTAACAGAGAGACTCTGTTGTTTGGAGAAGTTATTAGCATTCCAAAATGGAGCCTCTGGACCCTGGATCTCGCCTCTGGACCCTAGAGCTCGCCCTTGGAGGTGACTTCTGCTGCACTCGCCCTAGGTGGGCGAGATCCTCTGGGTCATCATCGGTCGTCTCTGATCTCGACGAATTATGGGTTATACAAGGCATATTAAACGAGGGAGGGGTAGATCAATAAAGACTTTAAATTAAACTATAAGGACATGCATGATGCACTTAGGCATTAGTGAGATTATGACTAAAGATGGGGCACATTAATGGCGACAAAGGATCCATATAGTGGGATGAAGACTTGTGTGTTATTATTGTAAGGAAAACCAACAATAAATTGAATGCATTTTCCTATTGAAAGTTTTTTTTAACCATCAAATTTTTTGTCTTATATCTCTTGGTTTACATGGAATTTGAACAAGTTATATGGCAAATAGGTTCCTCAATTCTCATTGTTTTTAGAAGATATGATGGGCAGGAGAGCCCAATGAATAAAATGTACCTGGTGTTGATAAACAAGAGAAGAAGAGAGAAGGAAGTGTACAAATAAAAGAGGAGAAGACGAGGGGAAGAAGAGAAAGCTTAATTTGGAGGGAAGAAGAGTATAATACTGTACATTTGATATTTGGGCTCTGTTTAAGGCTCTAGCAATAGCGATGATTGTTAAAAAATCTTTTTTATGTTAGGATTTGGCTCAAAGCTCAAAGTATTTTACAATAGTCCATCAAATTTGAAATGACTATTTATAGTACTCCTAGCATAAAATCTTGTCTTAGATAGACACGCAACATACTGATCACTAATGAATCGGTCTCAACACGCACGAACACACACAAATATGCAACATTTTATAACCTCCACCTATGTTCCTAAACCATTTTGATACCCACATCCTAGATAGCCCAAACCCGCAAGATGTTTTAGGGAGAAATTCTGCCTGATAGCCTACCACTTCCCTTGCTTAAGTATGTAAGCGCATAATAATGGACAATGATTTGTATGTGCATAATAAAGATTTTGTTTTAGACTCAAGTTATTCAATAAAATTTAAATTTTTTTTTTACTTTTTAGTTAAAATTCATTCTTGGTATCTCAAAATGAGACATGAAGGAGCATAATGTATATTCCCCTAATGATAACTAGGCCCGAAGCGCACTAATGATAACTAGGCCCGAAACCCGTAAATCGCGTAAACACACTGTTGATCAAAGTTCTATATATATGCACGATGACGTTGGAGTAATGGTATCCATGACGCTGACTCCAATTCTTCTGATTGCAGGTTGTTCGAGAAAAACGATGGAGAGAAGTGACCAACATTTTCAACTTCCCGTCCACCGCCACGAATGCATCATTCGTCATGCGAAAATACTACACCTCTTTACTATCCCACTACGAACAAATTTATTTCCTCCAAGCGAAGGGATGGACCTCTGTCTCCAAACGTTTGTAAACAAAATGCTTTCTAGATTTTTTTTATATATATATTTTAAGGATGCGTTTGACTCAGCTTATCATAACTTATTTGCTCCGATGAGGTTGGACAAAATCGTCATTATTATAGAATGTATGTTTGGTATGACAAATGTTACAAAAAAAAAACTAGTTTGAGACATGATTTTGGTATGCCAATGACATTTTTGACCAACCTCACCGGAGCAAATAAGTTGTTATAAGCCGCTCCAATCGCTGCCTAACTCTTCGGCTTTTTGTTTGTGATTTCTAACTTTTCATGCCTTTTACAGCCGCTGTTCTAAACACAATGCTTTGCGCTCCGTTCCAGCGGCCTTCTCCGGAAACTCAGGCCGCGGCCCCAAAAAGAAGGAAATGTAATGGAGATGGTGTCCAAACAGGTTTGTTGACTAGTTGCTAGTTGCTACTTCTATGCATGTTTCATAAAGTTATGGTGGGATTTACATTTTTACTAGCAGAAGTCTTAGCCCATATGTGATAATGTGCTGAAGTCAACGTATTTTGTTGGAATATTTAGGCTGTGTTTGGCGCGGCTTATCGCGGCTTATTTATTTCGGTGAGATTGGACAAAAATGTCATTGTTATATCAAATTCTTATGCCTCAAACTAGTTTCTTTTTTGTAACATTTATGATACCAAACTTACATTCTATGACAATGACGTTTTTATCCCACCTCACCAGAGCAAATAAGCTGTGATAAGCCGCGACAAACATAGCTTTAGTCTCACATTAGGAATTTCATGTTAACGTATATTTGTCTCCCTCACTTTCGTATATCCATGTGTTCTGTTGTGTGAGGGACAGTATTGGAATATTATGACCATGTTAGAGAGAGCAGCTCGAAAGTGATGGCCGTTGTAAATTGGGGCGGATCCACATAGGATTCAGTGTGGACTGCTGCTGACTTTGGTTTAAAAGAACTATTTTTTAATAGTAGAAATCATATTTTTCTACTTGTTTGATGCCAATTATATATGTTTAGTGTTCCACTATTTGGTCATAGGTTCAATTCATATCCATGTTATATTTAATTATTTAATTTTTTATTCATATATGACACATTTATTTATTATTTTACTTCCTATTTATTATTAATTTATAATTTTAGATATAATTAAATTAATAATATTATTAAATTTTAATATTTTAATTACTTTTGATTATATGTTTTAAAGCTGTATTTTGCTAATTTATAAAAAAAATCGAGAAAATTGAATAATTTACTATTATTAAAAACAATCTCTAAAATATTGCGGTAAATAATAAAAAAATTATTCTAAATTTATTATTTTAATAATTGCTATTTTATATTTTTTATATGCCTTAAAAATTTATTATTTTTTTGTTAATCTATAAAAACAGTGAAAATTAAATAACTAGGGGTTGAAAATCAATAATTATTTAAAGTATTACGACGATTTATTAAAAAATTATCAATGTTAAAAATTATTAATGTTAAAAATTATCAATTACTGTATGATATTAGTACAATGTAGACTTTTTTGTTATATTGTCTTTTATTATTATTATTTTTACACCGCTCATAGAGAAGAATTTTTGTGTCTGTCACTAATTGTAAACATAGTGTGCTAAAATTGGTGTGACCACGTACGCTATTTTTCTACAACGCTACTTTAGGTCAAATGACCACCACAATCATGCATTTGAGGTGTTCTGGGAAGTGCGATCAGGTTCGCTATTTTCCTAAAACACCATTTTAGGCCAAAGACCACCACAATCATGCATAAGTAGTTAAACTTTAACAGTTGCGAATCACAATTATGTAATTTCTTCCTAGCAAGTCCTTCTAGTAAGTTCTTCTTTTACACTTCCAAGTGAAGGGCAAGTCCTCCTAGTTTAATACAATCTACATTTCTTCTTAGGTTTCATTAAACACGGCTTATTTGCTCTGATGAGTTTGGCTAAAAACATCAATATCATAGAATTTATGTTTGGCAAAACATATGTTATGACCGCTACCAAGAAAATAAATTAATTTTGAGCATAAATTACACAAGGTTTTTTTCGATGAGGTGGTTCGTTCACGAACAATGGTTCATGGCCCCCACACCGCTACCACCATGCCAAACGAAGCCTAATAATTTTGGACTCTGAGGGTGTAGACTGTAGAGTGCACTTCTGCACTTTACGGTAAAGTCCGGGCATCCAACGGCCCACGTGAATGTTCACACACATCTCAAAGCGAGTACATCTTAGCTTACTCTGAGATGTGTGCGGACAGATGTACTCGCTTTGAGATATGTGCGGACATTCACGCGGGCCGTTGGATGCCCGCACTTTACCGTAAAATTGCACTTTACCTCCGGAGAATCCAATAATTCTTTGCATCCAGCCGTACGTTGGGATCAAGTGTTCATCATCATGGGATCCAGCAATCAAAAACTTAGAATCTGAGATTTTTTGTGTTATTCTTCAGAGTGTATTTGATCGCCATTTCACCGGTGAACTTTTTAGGTTTATTGCCGCCGGTGAACCAAACCGTCGCCGGAGTTATCGATGGAAAGTTTGAGGACGGGTATTTCATCTCAGTGACAGTCGGCTCTACCAAATTCAAAGGCATTTTGTTTCATACTTCAGAGCAGACTGCAGTTCCACCGTCTTCAGGAATCCATGAAAACTTCATCTCAGGGGTCGTCGGCCATCGCCGGGGAAGAAAGAAGCTCAGATCCATGGATCCGGCGCACCCAAAGCCAAACATAAGCGGATACAATTTCTTCTTCGCAGAGCAGCACGCGAGATTGAAGCTGCTCCATCCCGGGAAGGTCAGAGAAATCAGCAGAGCGATTGGGGATCTCTGGACGAAGCTCACCGACGCTGAGAAATCTGTAAGCGCTTGAAAAACTATTTGAGTAAAAAAACATTTCAACTCTTTCATCTGATGGATCCGTGTTTCAGGTTTATCAAGAGAGGGGTCTGAAGGATAAGCAGAGATATCAGAGCGAGCTCGCCGTGTACAGAGACGGGATGAGAAGCGGACACGGTGTTATAAGAGATGTCATGCCGATTCAGCAGCGCCCGATCGAGCCGGAAAACATGCGATCCGTGGTTTCGAAGATGGTTGAAGATGCCGGCGCCGATGCCGGCGCCTCGCCTTTGAGCTATGGAGGTGAGAGCGGCACCGATTACGGTATGGATACTGATGGAGACAAGCGCGGCGATGAATCGGAGCTGCAGATCTCGCCGGAAGCGGTCGAAGCCGCCGCCGAATCAGATGGTATCGGCGGGGAGCCCTCGGAACCATTTGGGAAGATGAATGATCACCGTGAACTTTTGAGTTCAGGTGAGGTTGGAGAAGCTGTAACGTAGAAATTGTTTCCTGCCTGGGCTGTTGCCTTGTTGGTTTCGATTTGAGATTCATTTTCTTTTAAGGGTGGTGTTAAAGGCACACCATTTTCGGCTATGTGCACACCCATCAAAAATATAATCCTTAATAATTTAGGTTTTCTAAACCCCACCCAACTAAATCCAAAGCAGCCCGCCTCCCCCTTTCTGATACGCGCCTTTTTGAACTGCGTCTTCTACGTACATTTTTATGAAATGTGTTCAACATGAAAGTTGTAGATCTCGACGATATCTACAACTTTCATGTTGAACACTTTTTGATTTAAAGCCGTTTAGGCTCCCGATTTGGCCCCCGAAAAAAATCACGCGGAACACTTTGATTTGAAAAATCACGCGTGATTTTTTTCGGGGGCCAAATCGGGAGCCTAAACGGCTTTAAATCAAAAAGTGTTCAACATAAAAGTTGTATATATCGTCGAGATCTACAACTTTCATGTTGAACACGTTACATAAAAATGTACGTAGAAGACGCGGTTCAAAAAGGCGCGTATTTCATTTTAAAAAAAACTATGCAATCATGGCAACGTCATCCTCCCCACAGCTCTTGTGGACATGTACTGCAGATGCAGGTGCGTTGAAGCAGCTTTGGAGGTGTTCCGTCGGGTTTCGAGCAAAGACGTCGTGTTTTGGAATGTGACGATCGGAGGGCTCGCGATGCACGGCCATGGCCGCCTTGCCGTCGATCTGTTTGTTCTGATGAAGGAGACGACAACGGCGCCCCACGAGTCCACATACATTGCAGCTATGTTTGCTCAGACTATGCACATAGTATTGGTGTGCACAAAGCCGAAGATGGTGTGCACATAAAATTTCAATGGGTGCACGTAGTATTGGTGTGCACAAAGCCGAAGATGGTGTGCCTTTAACACCACCCATATAACTACAGCAGAAAAAATATATCAATCAATTGTTCATTTTTTAGGTGATTGTTATTAGCACTATAGTTTTGGCTAGTCGCATGTTTTCTCCTAATCTTTTGTGTTTTTTGGAAATAAGTCTTGTACATGTATTTTTAGAAAAAGTGTTCAACACGAAAATTATTGATCTCGACGAGATCCACAACTTCCAAATTGAACAATTTTCCTAAAAATGCAAGCCGTATTTCTAAAAGGCGCGAAATCCGGGCGTATTTCTAAAGCACGTCTTGGACATTCATTTTTAGGAAAAGTGTTCAACACAAATGTTGTAGATCTCGTCGAGATCTACAACTTTCATGTTGAACACTTATTTCTAAAAATGCATGTACAAAACGTATTTCCAAAAGTCGTGAAAAATTAGGAGAAAGTGCGATGCGACTAACCAAAACTGCACTGCTAATAACAATCACTTTTTTAAGGCAATGTTAAAAGCACGCTGTTTTTGACTATTGACAGTCAAATGTTATTGACACAAAAAAATTTATTTGCACATTAATGTTTATTACCACACCAATAATAAAATATTTAAAATGCATACCTACAAATCTTTTAAATTTTTTTTTTAAATTATAGTTCTACCTTGCTAGCATTACTAGCGGAGTAATAGATTGAAAAATTGTTCAATTAAAGCAATCATTCAAAATAGATAATATATGTTCGACAAAAGAGAAGATTAATCTCAATAATACAAGTTAATCATCATTGTTTCAAGCCTTCAAATTTCTCGAATTGTCCTCCAAATTCATGGACTTGCAATTTAAAAAAAATATGAAATCATAAACCTCTTATACAATTTTAACAAAAATAAAAATAAAAATAAATTGTTATATCTTAATAGAATGTAATATTGTTTACTAATTCATCTTTATTAGAAAAAATATGTGTCTTAAAATGTATTCCTACATTTACTTTTATCCTATAAAAAAATTAAATAAAATGAAATTACATAACCATTCAATACACACAATCCTTGCATTAAAAAAAACTTTTAAAGTATCAATTACCTAGTTTAGTGTGAAAAAATTCTTGAACAGTGCACTTGATTATGCACTATGATGGGTTCCCCCTTTTTTATTTATGGAAAGTCATGGGTGGGCCCCACCCCCCATGATCTCTCATGGAGATGATGAGGGCGGACCCCCACTCCCTCCCCTCATGGGGAAACCGCTGCCATAGGAACCGCCGCCGGCAAGAGGCCGAGCCATCACCGGCGGCCGGCCCTCCCACGGCCACCACGACCATGGACGACCGGGGCCATGGCCGCCCCGGCCATGGCCGCCCCGGCCATGGACGACCGGGGCCATGGTCGCCCTGGCCATGGCCGACCGGGGGCATGGCCGCCCCGGCCATGGCCGAGCGGCCATGGCCGGCCGTGGCCATGGCCGCCCGGCCATGGCCGGCCGTGGCCATGGCCGCCCCGGCCATGGCCGCCCCGGCCATGGCCGCCCCGGCCATGGCCGCCCCGGCCATGGCCGCCCCGGCCATGGCCGCCCCGGCCATGGCCGCCCCGGCCATGGCCGGCCGGGGCCATGGCCGCCCCGGCCATGGCCGCCCGGCCATGGCCGGCCATGGCCATGGTCTCCCCGGCCATGGCCGGCCGGGGCCATGGCCGCCCCGGCCATGGCCGGCCGGGGCCATGGCCGCCCCGGCCATGGCCGGCCGGGGCCATGGCCGCCCCGGCCATGGCCGGCCGTGGCCATGGCCGGCCGTGGCTATGGCCGCCCCCGGCCATGGCCGCACCGAGCCATGGCCGGCCGTGACCTTGGCCGCTTCGGCCGCCGCCGGCCTCCCTCGCCGGCCGCCCGGCTGCTGCCGCCGTCATGACGGCCCGCCGCCATGAGAAGGGGGCCTCCCCGCCGTCCGATCTAGAGGAAGGCCCCCGTGCCGTCCGATCAAGGTGGTAACTACCCACTACCCCACCACTTTAGTGGTGGGGCCCGCCATGATCCACCCCTGGAGGCTATAAAAAGACCCCCCAGGGGACTCTTAATTCTCATTCTATTTTCTCCTACGCTTCCCCCTTCTTCTTCCTCAGGTGGGAGCTCTCTCGTTTTCCTCCGCCGGCGGCCACCCCTCGTCGCCAACAACCAGCGGCCGCCTCTCGCCACCAACCACCGGCAGCCGCCCTTGACCTCCAGCGGCCCCCAGCGGCTATCAGGACCCGCCAGCAGCTATCAGCACTCATCATAGGCCATCGACCCCGTCATCGGCTATTGGCACCCCACCAGCGCTCAATCGCAAAGGAAGCACTCCAAGGACAGAGGAAAACGAGCAAAGGAGGCAGTGACAACCCTTGGATACGCGCCACCTCTGAGCACGCGCGTCTAAAGCATCCCACGCATTCCACCGTCCAAGTCCCGTTGGCGAGGCAGTCTGTTGCCCACCAACGGTTGCATACACCCTCTCTCTCTCCTCAAGATTGTAACGGGAGCGGCCTGTCGCCCCGATTCCCCCATCAAATTATAACCTCCAGCAATCTAGTGGATTTCGACCGGCAGCGACCCGGTCACGTGGTTTTTCACCCGGTTGAAGGGTTTTCCACGCTAAAACTCTCTGTATTCATTCCCCCTTTTCAACTGACTGTGTGCGCGCTCGACCGCTCCGCGAGCTAAGGCGGTCCAAGGTTATCCGGTCCGACCGGGGCGTCGAGTTAGTCCGCAACAGTTTGGCGCCGTCTGTGGGAAACGAGATTTCCCCAACATCCTTCGAAGGACAAGATCGCAAGCCTCACTTTTCCCGAGTTCAGCCCCAATGGCAAAGAGAAAAACTCGTACCGCTGAAGGTTTCGCCCTTGGTGGACACCCCGAGCCCGCACGTTCACACTCTCTGGTGGACGTGCCACTGACCGTTGAAGCCGCATTTGCTCCTGTCGCCGCAATGGAGGAACGCGTTCGCCAAATGGAAGAACATCAAACTGAAATGCTCACCCTGCTGCGGAATCTTGGAGCGCCTCAAGCTCCCCCACTGCAACCAGCTCGTGTGGATCCACTACCACAACCAAATCAGGGCGGAGCCCAAGAGGTTCCTCCAAGACATGAAATGTCGGAGGAATATTCTGAGACTGCAAGCTCGGCTCATCCCATCCCAAGGAGGACAAGAGCGGATCATCAGCATGAGCCCGCAAATGAAGCACGCCTACCCCCGCCAAAAAGGTTTACTCGAGAAGAAATTCGAGAAGTTATCGCCGAAGAATATCGCCAGGTTGGAGCAAGGGATGTTCGTGCCCTCCGACCGTTGTGCCAAGGTTCCCCTCTGATACCGCAGATTCTGGAACACCCGATTCCAAATGGATTTAAACTCCCAAGCATCGAAACATTTGATGGAACCGATGATCCCCTGGAGCATGTCAACCACTTCACTACCATTATGAGGATCTACAGCACACCTGATCAGTTACTCTGCCAAGTGTTTCCTACCACTCTCAAGGGGCAAGCCCGCACATGGTTTCACTCCTTGAAAGCGGGCACTATCGTCAACTTCACAGAACTAATGAGACAGTTCACAGATCAGTTTATAGCAAATCGGAGGATCATCCGCGACCCTTCCCACTTATCAGGTATCCGCCAGAACGAAGGAGAGCCTTTGAAGGATTTCTTCCGCAGGTTCTCCATTGAAGCCCGCCAAATCCCAGGGGTTGATCCTGAACTGTTAAGAGGAATGTTCCTCGGAGGTCTTCGCCCGAGCAGCTTCTATTCAGCATTAATGAGGGAAACTGTCGCTAGCTACCCCGACCTCGTGCACCGCGTAGAGGCTCAGATCGCTGCCGACGAGGCTATTGAAGCTCATCATCAACAGTTTAACGACAACCAGAAGCGAAAAAGGGAAAATAAGCCGGCCCCTCAACACCAAGAAGGAAGATTGCGCCGTAACCATCAGAGAGATCAGCCGCCCCGGGAGTACACACCCCTCAACACCTCCAGGACAAATGTATTTTATGCAATCCAAGGCAAAGAGGCGCTCCGCAAGCCCAGACCTCTCGCTAAAAATACTGGGGACCAGACAAAGTACTGTGAATTTCACCATGGACAAGGACACGACACGGAAGACTGCTCGAAGCTCAAGGAGGAGATCGAGTATCTCATCAAACAAGGCCTCCTGGGGAGATTCTTACGGGGATAGGAACCAAGTCCACGGAAAAAAACGCGGCCCACTGTTTGCTAGACCGGACTGGGGGGCAACCCCGTAGATGACCAACCCAAGAGAGGCCTTCGCACCTCAAAAGGGTTCTATCTAATATAGTGTTTATCAATTTTACTTTACTATGAATTCGGTATTCCCACAAGAACAGCTTCGCGACTGTAACTCTAAAAAAGTTAACATTTTCTCATTTTAAGCCTGTTGGCGTCAAGCGTCACCCGTGCAGTCCGAAATGCATACTCACTTTGCCCAAGTACGAAGACGTTCATCTACCCTTACAGCAACTGTCTCCATGCAGCGCGCTCCTGACAGCACCTGCCTCCGTGCAGCGTGCTCCTTACAGCAACTGCCTCCGTGCAGCGCGCTCCTTACAACAACTGCCTCCGTGCAGCGGGCTCCTTACAGCAACTGCCTCCGTGCAGCGCGCTCCTTACAGCAACTGCCTCTGTGCACCGCGCTCCTTACAGCAACTGCCTCCGTGCAGCGCGCTCCTTACAGCAACTGCCTCCGTGCAGCGCGCACCTTACAGCAACTGCCTCCATGCAGCGCGCTCCTTACAGCAACTGCCTCCTTGCAGCGCGCTCCTTACAGCAACTGCCTCCGTGCAGTGCGCTCCTGACAGCAACTGCCTCCGTGCAGCGCGCTCCATACAGCAACTGCCTCCGTGCAGCGCGCTCCTTACAGCAACTGCCTCCGTGCAGCGCGCTCCTTACAGCAACTGCCTCCGTGCAGCGCGCTCCTTACAGCAACTGCCTCCGTGCAGCGCGCTCCTTACAGCAACTGCCTCCGTGCAGCGCGCTCCTTACAGCAACTGCCTCCGTGCAGCGCGCTCCTTACAGCAACTGCCTCCGTGCAGCGCGCTCCTTACAGCAACTGCCTCCGTGCAGCGCGCTCCTTACAGCAACTGCCTCCGTGCAGCGCGCTCCTGACAGCAACTGCCTCCGTGCAATGCGCTCCTTACAGTAACTGCCTCCGTGCAGCGCGCTCCTTACAGCAACTGCCTCCGTGCAGCGCGCTCCTTACAGCAACTGCTTCCGTGCAGCGCGCTCCTTACAGCAACTGCCTCCGTGCAGCGCGCTCCTTACAGCAACTGCCTCCGTGCAGCGCGCTCCTTACAGCAACTGCCTCTGTGCAGCGCGCTCCTTACAGCAACTGCCTCCTTGCAGCGCGCTCCTTACAGCAACTGCCTCCGTGCAGCGCGCTCCTGACAGCAACTGCCTCCGTGCAGCACGCCCCATACAGCAACTGCCTCCGTGCAGCGCGCTCCTCACAGCAACTGCCTCCATACCCACGCGCAACCTAAACCGCGAGCAACCTTCGCGCAATCTAAGCCGCGAGCAGCCCTCGCGCAATATAAGTCGCGAGCAGCCCTCATGCAATCTAAGATGCGAACAACCCTCGTGAAAGTCAAGCCGCGGCCGAAAACCGTGCAAATCAAGCCGCAAGCCAGTCTCGTGCAAGCACGGCAGCAAACCAGCAAAAGCCGCGAGCCAACCTCGTTCAAGCTAAGCCGCAGTCACAAACCGCGCAAGGCAAAGTCACGACCCAAGCTCATGTGAGCAATAATCGCGAGTCAGTCTCGCGCAAAATGACGTTGCACGGCAAAATTACGGCATCAACCTCACCAACGGAGGTATCCGACAGCCTCGATAAAAATGGAGGCGCCGTGCTTGCACCCATGCGCCTTGCCGCACCAAGTTTCCCCTTTCGACCTTGTACAAAAAGTACTCGGTGATACACTCGGGGGGAAACAGAAACTCCGCATCTCAGTAATCTCTTCCCTTGGACGCTTAGTCCGCCATGCATGTTACACCTTGCGCACATCGCATATGCAGCGTGTATCGTGCACGCATCACTCACTTATCATGCACATTACATACCGTGCACATCGTACCTTGTGCACACGTTACATACCTCGCGCCTTGCGCACATAAGGCGCAATTGTGCATATTACAGCAAGTATGAAAAGGCCCATGGCGGTGCTTCCAGAATCGCAGGGCGAGCAAGAGCCCGCACGCACCACACTTGCTTGAGCTCGCAAAATACACGCAAAGCCCGCCCGCGCACACGAGACTCGCGCACACAAGCCGCACGCCAAACTTGCGCAGGCGGCCAGCAAGTGCGCGCGCGACCCGAACACGCGTGGCCGAAGTGAGCGGGGCCTGCGCGCGCGCGGCCTGCGCGCGGGGGGCCTGCACGCGGCCAGCGCGCGGCTAGCCTGCGCGCGCGCGGCCTCCCTGCGCGAGCGCAGACGGCCCTCCCGCGGCCAGCCTGCGCGCGTGGCTCTCGCGCGGCCAGTGTGCGCCCGCGGCTTGCCTGCGCGCGCGGCCAGCCTGCGCGCGCGGCCAGCCTGCGCGCGCGGCCAGCCCATGCGGCCACGCGCGCGGCCTGCGCGCGTGCGGCCCGCGTGCTGTTAGCTCGCGCAAGGCCTGTGCGCGGTCAGCCCGCGCGCTGCTAGCTCGCGCAGCCAGCGCACGCCCCGGCGGCCCTTCGTCGCACGCGCCGTTTTGACGCTCGTGTACCGTGCTGGCCTCCGTCCGCATGCATCCAGGCACCCGTTCGCCAAGCCTCCGCACGACATAATAACTTAGAGCCGTGATCCATCGCCGCCGCCTCGGATCTCTCGCTGGCACCCACCATGACAACAAAGAATTCTAGAAATCTCTCCTCACGCTCGCTTCGTTCCCGGCCAAGTAGAGATTTGGGGGGCATTTGATGGGTTCCCCCTTTTTTATTTATGGAAAGTCATGGGTGGGCCCCACCCCCCATGATCTCTCATGGAGATGATGGGGGCGGACCCCCACTCCCTCCCCTCATGGGGAAACCGCCGCCATAGGAACCGCCGCCGGCAAGAGGCCGAGCCACCACCGGCGGCCGGCCCTCCCACGGCCACCACGACCATGGACGACCGGGGCCATGGCCGCCCCGGCCATGGCCGCCCCGGCCATGGCCGCCCCGGCCATGGCCGCCCCGGCCATGGACGACCGGGGCCATGGCCGCCCTGGCCATGGCCGACCGGTGGCATGGCCGCCCCGGCCATGGCCGGCCGTGGCCATGGCCGCCCCGGCCATGGCCGCCCCGGCCATGGCCGGCCGGGGCCATGGCCGCCCCGGCCATGGCCGGCCGGGGCCATGGCCGCCCCGGCCATGGCCGCCCGGCCATGGCCGGCCATGGCCATGGTCTCCCCGGCCATGGCCGGCCGGGGCCATGGCCGCCCCGGCCATGGCCGGCCGTGGCCATGGCCGGCCGTGGCTATGGCCGCCCCGGCCATGGCCGCACCGAGCCATGGCCGGCCGTGACCTTGGCCGCTTCGGCCGCCGCCGGCCTCCCTCGCCGGCCGCCCGGCTGCTGCCGCCGTCATGACGGCCCGCCGCCATGAGAAGGGGGCCTCCCCGCCGTCCGATCTAGAGGAAGGCCCCCGTGCCGTCCGATCAAGGTGGTAACTACCCACTACCCCACCACTTTAGTGGTGGGGCCCGCCATGATCCACCCCTGGAGGCTATAAAAAGACCCCCAGGGGACTCTTAATTCTCATTCTATTTTCTCCTACGCTTCCCCCTTCTTCTTCCTCAGGTGGGAGCTCTCTCGTTTTCCTCCGCCAGCGGCCACCCCTCGTCGCCAACAACCAGCGGCCGCCTCTCGCCGCCAACCACCGGCAGCCGCCCGTGACCTCCAGCGGCCCCCAGCGGCTATCAGGACCCGCCAGCGGCTATCAGCACTCATCATAGGCCATCGACCCCGTCATCAGCTATTGGCACCCCACCAGCGCTCAATCGCAAAGGAAGCACTCCAAGGACAGAGGAAGACGAGCAAAGGAGGCAGTGACAACCCTTGGATACGCGCCGCCTCTGAGCACGCGCGTCTAAAGCATCCCACACATTCCACCGTCCAAGTCCCGTTGGCGAGGCAGTCTGTTGCCCACCAACGGTTGCATACACCCTCTCTCTCTCCTCAAGATTGTAACGGGAGCGGCCTGTCGCCCCGATTCCCCCATCAAATTGTAACCTCCAGCAATCTAGTGGATTTCGACCGGCAGCGACCCGGTCACGTGGTTTTTCACCCGGTTGAAGGGTTTTTCACGCTAAAACTCTCTGTGTTCATTCCCCCTTTTCAACTGACTGTGTGCGCGCTCGACCGCTCCGCGAGCTAAGGCGGTCCAAGGTTATCCGGTCCGACCGGGGCGTCAAGTTAGTCCGCAACACACCGGATGCAAAATCTCAACTCAAACACCTACAAATGGAAGGGAATGTAAGATATTTACAACAAATTTGCACAAAAAATGAGATGAAATTAAGTTGAACTAACATCCTATTCTTACCACTGTGAAGTTCTTGCTTGATGCCAACGTGAATCTCTAGTGAAAATATTTGCAAAAGCTAGATTACCTACAGACATGAGATGGGAAACATTATCACAGTGAAATCAACGAAAACCTAGCATAAACATGGAAGAAATGAAGCCATAGGGAAACAAAAAATGAAACGGAATAGGGCCGGCTGGAAGGAAATAACAGCCAACGAACTCGTCAGAGAAGATATGAGAGGGTGAGCTAGAAGAAAATACCGGGCCACTGAACGGGGAGGGGAGAGCGATCGGGAAGCGCGGTCGAAGCAAGGAGAGGGCTCCGTCGATCAGTAGGAGTGGCAGCGGACTCGTCGGAGAAGATAGAAGAGGGCAACCGACCGACTACAAACAAGAGGGAGCAGCAGCGAAAACTACAAAACAGGGGGAAGAGGGTGGAGTCGGGACCTCAACGGGAAGTAGTGTGAGTGTCTTCTTCCCCGATCTTGTGACAAGCTCCTAGGAGCGTTCGAAGGTACCAGAGCCCTTTGAGGGCGAACATCAGGAAGAGCAATGGAATTCGGCGGCAAAGGTAGAGGCGGTGGGAGTGGCAGAGAGGTACTTGCCAAAGGTTGTGATGAGCTTGTGCCAGGGGTAGGAGCCTTACTCACCCCTGGATGTGAGGTCTTCTTCGCAAGAAGGTCCTTGTTTCTCGCCTCGGGAACTTATTTTTACGGCCTTTTCTTGGAGTCGGGGTTGATTCTGACAGAGCGACCCTGTCGCGGCCTCTATTGGACTTCAAGCACGACCAAAGGGACAGACTGTTGTGGAGGCACAGACAGATGCTCGTCCAAGACCTTTATAGTCGACAATGGAGCTGTGAGTAGCAGGAAATAGTGAAAATCAAGTAAAGGGTGACAACCAAAAGTAGACATTAGGCGAGGTTCTAACCTCGCGAGGCAGCGAAGTCTGTCTGCATTTGGGTCTGGGACCTAACGAGGTTTGGAGCAGGGGGAGAAGTCAGCAGATGGGGGCGAGAAGATTTAGGCGCAGGCTGTTTAGCATTGCTGCCCAGACCCAATTCATCGCACAACTGTTGAACATCAGCGAGAATCTCGGGATTGTCGTCGGGAGTGACGATATCCTTGACACCAGAAGGTGGATTATTCTTTTTAGAAACTAGCGACTTCTTTTTCTTCTTCAGCTTCTTCTTCTTTGGCAGAGGAAGGTCAGCGATGCCATCGCCATCCCGCGGTTTCTTTGACGTTTTTGGTTCCAAAAACCCCAACAAGGCGACGATGCTTGCATTTTAAATATCCTCGGCGGATTGCGACATCATGTATGAGTTCAGAAGGTGCGCCTCAAAGATGAGCCACCCGCCTATTTATAGAGGTCAGAAGACATTCATAGGTCGCGAGTAGTTCAGATACTCGCCCCAGAAGCAGCTCGCTGAATAAGTGTTGGATGTTTTTTTTTCGAGCTCATACGTCTTTCGCAAAGAGCGGAGATTGTGTACAACCCATATTCATTGATGGTGGACTCACTCAGAGCCATGTCAGCAAAAAGTCAAAGTCCACATGTCAAGACGGAGATCAGAGGCAACACTCAAGATAGCAGAAAACCCAAGCGAGTTTGGCAAGCTCCCCTCGCATACTCGATGGGTAGGCGACTATGTCACTTACTCGCCCAAGTGGGCGAGCTCCCTCGAAAGTCACCAATCATCGGTGGGGGGTTGGGCTATAAATAAGACCCCCACCGACCCCCCACCCCCACCTCCAGCCCACCCACCCTTTGGTTTTCCTATAAATAGGACCCTAGGGTTACAAGGATATGGACTTCGGAATCTCGCAAAAGATCTCTTCCACCTCTTTTTCTAGACTTCCAGTCGTGCGGCAATGATCATCTCTTTGGTCGTCATTCTCTAGTGATAGTCGGTAACTAGTGTCCACCTTGTACCCTGCTCGATCATCTTTGGTTGTGGAGGAGAAGGTTATTCTGAGCATCCAAATACGTGGTGGGACCTCCCTACCGCAGCACCTGGGGTCTTTTTAGTTGTCCCTCTGTTTCTGTGTTTGAGTCTGTCAAGCCGTCTAGCCCGACCGCTGGACCGATAACCTAGGCTGCATTGATCCGAATTTTGGAGTATGAATTTTCTCGGCTTCAACAGGTTTGCTAATAACATCACGCTTGATTAATTACATGATATTATAGTGGAGATCTTACAATGGGCAAATGAGGAAGAACTAGTTGTACAACCAGTCTCCGTCGGACTAAGCGGAGGTACAACCTAGCTCTTCCAAGAGCTCCAGTGCTATAATCAAGAGGAAGGAGAGGTGCTACTATCGTCAGTTGGAAGAGAAGGAATCGGCAAGCCCTATCAGAACTCAGTGGTAGTCCAGCGACAGCGGCAGTCCAACGATAGTAGAATCAACAAGAAGGCAGAGAGGGGGAATACATAGGAGAAGACGTAAAGGCACAGTTACTGTCGCTGATTTCCGTCGAGCCTTACCTTACTCTTGGAGAGAAATATCAGAATGAGAGAATGAGGGGGAGAGGAAGAGCGGGCAGGCTTATCGAGAAGCATACACGGTGCGATGGGTTCAGCTGACGGATAAATCAACCCAGTTAGCCAACACAACAATTAAACCGCTTAGCTCATACGTACCAACTGTACCAAATACCAGCTACCAATAACTCCAATTAACATCAAGCTAGATGTCAGTAATATCAAAGCTTCTTATCAAGTATGTTACAAAATATATTAAGGCTGTGTTTGGTGTGGCTTATCACGACTTATTTGCTTCGGTGAGGTTGGATAAAAATGTTATTGTCATACCAAAATCTTGTCTCAAACTAATTTATTTTTTGTAATATTTGTGATACCAAACATATATTTTATGCCAATGACGTTTTTGTCCAATTTCATCGCAGCAAATAAGTTGCGATAAGCCATGCCAAATGCAACCTAAGTCCACTGAATGGGCCAAATCTAGTCCACTCAATACTAGCCGGCCAAAATTTATATGCATATATGTGTATGAAGTTATAACCATGTATGTTAAAACTCAAATAAAAATTTTATTATGCGAAATCAATTGAATATACTCATGAAAAACTCATCAAATGCCCAAAATAATAATCAAATAAGTATAGAATGGTGAAAAATATCACAATTAATTTCTAATATTGATTTTCATTCTAGTCGTTATTGGGGATTTTACTATTTAAATGTATGTGTACTCTTATGTAACTTTTTTTATAATGATTTGGGTCGTTACAGCAGCGATGGGTCACTGGCGTGTGCGCGGCCAAGAACGCTGCACGCGCCCACATTTTGTGTACGTTGTTCAAGGCATATACATGTGTTGTACGCAAGCAGGCGCGTGTGGGCATGGTCCTTTCCGGGCATATACGTGCACTGTTCCACTCATCCCCTTTGGAGTGGTTTAGCCCGGTTGCAAAGATGACTTTAGTTCGGGTGGTGATGGCTTTGACAGCTTGCCAAGGTTGGAAGATGTGGCAGCTGAACATAAAAATAATGCTTTTCTTTACGGGAAAATAGATAAAGACATTTTCATGTATCAACCACTCGGATATGTTTCTGAAGAACATCCGGGCTACGTCTGCAAACTCCGGAAAGCTCTTTATGATTTGAAGCAGGCACCTCGTGTTTGGTAAGGAAATATAGCAGAATACCTCCAGTTCTGCGGCTATCTTGCTTCAAATTCAGACTCAAGCTTGTTTATCAAGAAGAAAGTGGAGCTCTTGGTCTTGGTGCTGTTGTACGTGGACGATATGATCGTCGCAGGAAACTCCAAGGAGGAGGTAGTTAGGCTCAGGACAGAGCTAGCTATAAGATTCGAGATGAAGGACTTGGGTGAGCTCCACCACTTCCTTGGACTCGAGGTGGAGAGGAAAGAGAGTGACATACTCGTTTCCCAAAAGGGCTATGCAAAATGAATTATTCAGCGATTCGGCATGCGGGAGAGGAAGAGTAGCTCTACTCCTTTTGACTTTAGGATTAAGCTTCGGCGAGATGAGGGGAGAATTCTTCTTGATCCCCTTGCTTATCTCTGAAGGATAAGCAGAGATATCAGAGCGAGCTTGTTGTGTATAGAGACGGGATGAGAAGCGGACATGGTGTTATAAGAGATGTAATGCCGATTCAGCAGCGCCCGATCGAGCCGGAAAACATGCGATCTGTGGTTTCGAAGCCGGCGCCTCGCCTTTGAGCTATCGAGGTGAGAGCGGCACTGATTACGGTACGGATACTGACGGAGACAAGCGCGGCGATGAATCGGAGCTGCAGATCTCGCCGGAAGCGGTCGAAGCCGCCACCGAATCAGATGGTATTGGCAGGGATCCCTCGGAACCATTTGGGAAGATGAATGATCGCCGTGATCTTTTGAGTTCAGGTGAGGTTGGAGACGTTGTAACCTAGAAATCGTTTGGAGCCCCATTTTATTGTGGGTTGTTGGTTTAAATTTGAGATTCATTTTTTTACGAGCCCTATATATCAAATCAAATGTTCATTTTTTTATTGTTAGGCTGCGTTCCTTTCGCAGGTTTTGAAAGACAGGAATTAGTTTTGATCGAAAATCTATGACGCAAAGGTTTTGGAATTGGATCAAAACCAATTCTTGTGTTCGTTTACAGGAAGGTTTTCAGTCACAGGAATTGAATATTGCAATATTTTTATTCGGTTGCAGGATGGAATTCAGAGACAGGAATTGACAGAAATGTACCACCCAAACATTACAAACAGATTATTGGACATATTCAGACAATCTCACATGAACATTAACGATGAATCAGCAACATTAGTGACATCAATTACTACTCATTTCAACAGCTAACCATATTATGAAGTGACAATTAATTATATTAATGATGAATCAACACAATTATGAAGTTCTCCTTTTCAACAGCTAATGGTAGTAACGATAATAACAATCAATCTACGCAAATATGACGTAACATAATAATACATAATAATATGCATAGTAATATAATCAGCACAACCGTTTAAGTCAGAAAATAGAAATGCATAATAATACATCACCACTAAGGTAAGAGTTCATTTCAACAAAATAAAAAACTACGACAACCGCAAAATAAGAAACTACGACTGCTGCAAAATAAGAAACTACGACTGCAGCAAAATAAGAAACTACAACACAATGTGTTCATCATAGCTCCAAACTACTCGAATATATGAATGTGCAACCACCTCCTCCTAGCAATCTCTAGCAAAACCAAGAAGATCTCGCACTTTGTCGCGTCAACGCTGAGCAATTCGATGGCCTTTATAAGATCATCCTCTGAAAGGTCCGTCATAACAGATAATGCTTGATACACAACTTCAATCCTCGACCTCGAAGGTGCTCCGACTGGGGAAATTTCAACTGGATTATCCATGTTATTTGCAATATGAGTGACAACATTTGCAATCATATCAATAACAGATGTAGTTTTGGATTTCTTCTTCATAGGACCACTTGGCTCTGCCGCAACATCCTCTTCGGGATTCTCTTCCACTACAAATTCATTAGCCGATTCTACTACCATTGATGTATTAGCACCATTTGCTCTATCAGTCCCACAGAGAGTTCCCAAATCACCCCAATTTACGATCACTTTGTCTTTGTAGTGCTTCAAAGACGGATGTGCTTGTATTAATGAAATAAATTAAGTACCTTATTATAAAAACCATTAAACATTTATACATCATCAACTGATAGTGATATAAACAAAATAACAATCAGTACCTTAACATAATCAGTCAAGACTTGCTCGCTATCAACTTGTATCACATGTCGTTTCCAATCCCACCCAAATCCACTTGTATCTAATATAACTGATATTTCCTGGTAGTATTTATTCCACGTTTTCATTCGTGCCGCGATATTTTCTTTGTTAACACGAACTCGACACTCAACCCACAGAGTAGTAATAGCAGCGGTGAATGCTACTCTTTTCCACCCGTTTGCACCATTGTTACTAAGATGTAGTTGCTCTAAAAGAGAAGCAGATAAAGCGTAATCCATTTCATTTGTCCAATGAAGGTATGACTTCTCCTTTTCCTTTGACGACCAATTTTTATTCTTGTCCATTTCAACACTATAAAATTTAATATCATGAAAATTTATATATAGAAAATGATTGTGATACAAAAAGTTAGCGCTACAAAATGTAAGAGATACACAATGATGGAGATACACAATTATAGCTTCACAAAATTGATATCTGCTATCATACTATGTTAGACATACACAATGACAGATACCCAAAATAATAGCTACTATAATATTATGATGTATTTATATTGGTCATTCGAGCTTGATACTCATTAAACATTGTTATAGCTAAGTGATCTCTGAATGCAGTCCATTCATTTGTTGCCTGAATGGGTTTAATTGTATCAGCATACTCAAAACTATCACCACTATTATGTTGTGTTAATATCTCTGCATCAACCTCCGCCAACAATCTAACATCATTCATTAGCCTCTTGTCTACTAGGAAATTGTGGAGAATGCAACAAACATTAATAATTTGAACCTGTTTAATAAGCGAGCATAATTAAAATATATGATAGTGCATAATAGGGAAACTATGTTTTCTCTTCTTTGAATTGCATACCTGTTGCTTGATATTAAAGAAAGATGATTGGTGTAAGATAGTCCATATTTTTTTAGTAACCCGAATGTTCTTTCGATAATGTTTCTTTTCTTTGAATGACGAAAATTAAATAACTCTTTTAGGTAGTAGGATTGTTTCCTTGAGTTGCCCATTCCTGAAGATGGTAACGTGTCGAACGATAAGGAGCTAGGTATCATGGTCCATTTGTATAGCCAGCATCGACGAGATAGTACTTTCCTATAATGTTAAATTATATGTTACATGTAGCGAAAAACTCTTGTTGTCAAGTTAGTGGATGGTTAAAAACAATCTTACCTAATGGAACTTCAAAGGAATCCTCCATCTCCAATGCATTATGAAGAACCCTTGAATCTGATGCAGAACCCTCCCAACTAGGTAAAACATATATGAATTTCATGACAACTTCGCATAATCTAAGGACATTGATTGTAATAGCTTGTTTTCTATTACGATATCTTCCTTGGTCACTTAGTGGTACAGTGACGTCAATGTGTGTGTCATCAATAGCACCAACACAATCTTTAAAGCACCCTCACCTATGTGTTTGTGGTGATTCTGGACGTTTGATATACGTAGAACTCATCTTCAAGATTGCCCTCAACACAAGGTTGAAATGTCGGCTTACGGTATCAATGGATTGTAAGTATGTACCACTAACAATCCGAAATTTTTGTGTTATGTGCTAGGACATGTAGGAACAACCCTACAGATTCCTTCACCGTTACATTTTGCGCCTCGCTCAAAAGGCCTCGATCCACTAATATCTTACACAAACTACAGAAAGCGTTCTTGTTCATACGCAAGTGGTTATAACAGTTGAGATTTGGACCGTTATATAACATATTTAAAACATCAATCTAAGAGCACCACGTTGTTCCCTATTGCTTGGACAATTAATTCGGTTATTTTTCATCAAAAGAACAGCCGCAACAGAAGATAAACGGCTACCATAGCTCTCTTTCTCATATCCATTCATCTTTTTTTTATGAAACTCGATAAGAATATCCATCTACGAAACAAAATAAAGTCCATAACTGATACACACAAGAATTAATTGATAAAACATATAATATCGATCATTTTCTATAAAAAAAATTCTATTATCTAGCACCTAAAAGAGCCCTGGTAGATAAATGAGCCCTATCACCTAAATGAGTCATAACAAAAATTAAATCTTCTTTTTACACCATGGTAAGTTATAAACAACAAAAAATTATCGAAAATCTCATTTCTATACTATGTTAATAACTTTAGAAATCATTGGACTATCTAGACATACCTAGCCGGAGATCAAGAACTATCAAAAATTTGAGCCATGGTAAGAAATATCTCTCCGGCTAGGCAAAAAATTTCCAAAAATCTCGTTTGTATCCCATGGTAAGAGATCAAGAAATGTGTAACGATCTAAACCTAGAAAAATCTAGCCGGAGAGGAGGAAAAACTACATTACGGAGAAAGTATTATACCTAGTCGGAGAAAAAAAGTTTCCAACCTGTGGTTGTCGGAGAGGAGGAAGAAGTACTTGCTTGCCTCTCCTAGGTCACTACTGCATACGGGAAATGCCTACATCGAAAACCATTTGAGCCATTATCCAAGAAGACCTACAGGAAGAATAGTAGCTAGGGTCGGAGACAAGACCTACCAGAGCAAGGAGCGGAAGCTTGCCGGAGCCAAAGAGCTGATGATCACGCACAGGAAGGAAGAGGAAGGCCACACGAATTTCTTCTGTCCCAAAACTCGTGAAAACCGTCGGGGGAGGGCATGTTTTGAAGACATGTCTTTTTTCTTTTTAACTCATGGGTTTTAAAGGAATGTCAATTCCGCCCTCAAATTAGACAAAACGAACAAAGGAATTGGAATTGGGATACCCAATTTCAATTTCACTGGCCGAATTCTAAGGAAACGAACGGGGCCTATAGAATTTAACTAGAGATTCATTTGAAAATCAATGCTCTTTTGAAAAGCTAGTCTCAATTAACAGAAAATTTTTTAGGAGAGTTACTCTTACCTAGAAATAGGTGCAATATTAAATACTGATCGTTGATCTGATATCCTACGATCCATATAGTATTAAATACTGATCGTTGATCAGTATTTCGATCAATCATGTTATTTCTATATCAGATCAACGATCAATATTTGATACTGCACTTATTTCCTGATGAGAGTAATCCACCTTAAAATTTTTTTCCAATTAACAAGTGATAGACACGAGAGTTTGGCCATACTCTCAATTTAACGAGAGATTCATGTAACGACCCCATCCGTTACATGACGTATAGTAGAAGGTCCGGCCGGGGCCCCACACTATATGCCACAAACAGACGGTGAGATCACAGGATATTACCAAACCATACACGCATCCTAACTCAGAGCATGCTAGCGGAAGCTTTAAGTTGTAATTTGAACTCTAACCAGGAATGTCCAATATATAAACCACTTTTATATATATAGCCACGGAATGTACAACAATTACATAGAGTTTGGCCTTAAGACCTTACAGTTCCTCTTTCCACACCGTATGGTTTACAAACCTCGGCGCGCAGGCCGGCCATACATGAGTAAAAGAAAACAAGCAAAAACATTCGCTTAGCCTTCAAGGGCCAGCCGCAGCAGCAGCAACAACAGCAGCAAGGGCTTCAGCCCTTCATTTACCACTTGGCTCTCCAGCACCTGCACAGGGACAATCCACCCAAACGGTGGCAAACAAGGCAACGGTCAGCATTCAGCTGACCCAATTATAACAATCCTACCCCTTTCTCGGGGCATTAGCATTCTTTCCCTGCACAGCATGACATCATCATATAGCAACTATGTGCGCGCAGGCACATTCAAGCCATCATAATCGTCGGCCACACGGCCCGACAGTCCGTGCACTCAGGGCACATTCTTGGTGTACCGGAATACCAGGGTCAACACCACCGTCTACACGGTATTTAAGCATTCTAGTCTTTTCGGCGCGCGGGCCTAAGACTCTCATTAGGCGCTCCAACAAAACCTATAACCAGGCTTCCAAGTCGGACGGACCTAACGCAGGTACGGATCAGCCACCCCCCGTTGCTCAAGTCGCCGTGCCACCTCGAATACGGAAGTATCCATGGCAATTTATAGGCGCGGGTCGGTTTCACCTTTCCTGTTCGGCAATCTGCCTTTTCATCGAGTTGCAGTCCAACGGCTCAACCGCACACAAAGTGGCAACGCACGGCCACAAGAGTTGTATCCAACCCTCTTCATTTCCTGGACTTCATTCAGTACTTCCTGCTGCACCAAGCCAACAGGTAGGCACAAGGCAAACAAGCCATAATCACGGAGCCTTCTCCGATATGCAAACAAGCATCACCAATCCAGACCAGCATGTCCAGATGGGCTTCACACAGCTTGCCTAGATCCGTACTCCAATTCCGGACTCTAACAATGGGGACTTCACATATCTACCCCAAGGGACACCACAACCCACCGCACACTCGCGGGGAAGGGTTTTCCCTATGCAATGCAGAAAAGAAGGACTTCACATGTCAAAGAAGGGAGATCGTTACCCTTGACGATCTCTTGGGAGCCATCGAAAACGAGCCGGTGAGAAAGAACCGCAGCAGCTTTGCCTTCACAACGCTGGCCTCGGATCACGAATCGGACCACGGGAGCTCCACCGGTGGCTTGATCTCCTCCTCCTTCTTCCTCCTCTCTCTTTCTCTCTTCCTTAACCAAATGAAGAATGACTCAAGCTTCTGCTGCCTTAAACCAGCCAGGAATCACCTGAGCCTTTTGATCCAAAGAGAGAAAATGAACGGCCACGATTTACCCAAAATCACACTTTTTTGGCTGACACGGCCTGTGACACGCCCGTGTCACAGGCCGTGTACCCTTAAGCGGCACACGCGGTACTTGTACCGACTGAACTTTACCAGAACACGGGCATCGACACGCCCGTGTCGAACCTGACACGCCCGTGTCAGTCATGAGACACGCCCGTGTCACCCCTGCCTCATCGAGCTCCAAACTCAACCAGCAGTACACGGGTAGGCACACGGCATCGGACACGCCCGTGTCCAATCTGACACGGCCGTGTTCAAGGCTTGGTTCCAGGCCGTGTAATCTTCTGACTCAATCCGCCTATTATTTGAGTGACACGCCCGTGTCCCAGGCCGTGTACCCCAGACACGCCCTGGGACACGCCCGTGTCCCAGGCCGTGTAAACCAACCTGCACCTCAAATTCATTTTTGAGATTTTTGGGGTGTTACAATCCTCCCCCCCTTAACAAAATTTCGTCCCGAAATTTGCACGGTAAGGAAACCAGGAAAAACAATGCTATAACTTGATAACTCTGTTATAACAACCAGTACACGGTCGACAGTTTATACAAACAACTCGGGAAATTCAGCTCGCATGGTCTGCTCTCGCTCCCATGTTAGCTCTTCACGGCCACAATTGTCCCATCGGACTTTGACCATCCCGATCACTTTGTTCCGCAACTGTTTCTCGGCTCGATCCTCGATCCGAATGGGTCGAGCCCTCGTTGTTAGCCCATACTCGACCGGTACCCGATCATTCTCCACTACGTGAGCTGGATCCTTAACAGCCTTACGCAATACTGAGATGTGAAATACATCATGTAATCCACCCAAGTCTGCTGAAAGTGCTAGTCGATAAGCAGCTTCCTCAACTCGCTCCACCACCTCAAATGGACCAAGATACCTCGGACTTAGCTTTTTCAAACGCCGAATCCTGGACACGCCTTTGAAGGGTTTGATCTTCAAATATACCCAATCACCCACCGCGAACTCCACGTTCCGGTGTTTGGCATTGTAGTACTTTGCTAGATGATCTTGGGCTATCAATAGCCTCTCCCGAATAGAGCATATAAGCGAGGTAGCTTCTTCGACTTCCTTTTTCCCATTCAGCTTAGATTCGCCTGCTTCTGCCCAAGCTAACGGTGTACGGCATTTACGACCATATAAAGCTTTAAATGGTGCCATACCGATGCTCGCTTGGTAGCTATTATTATAGGCAAATTCGACAAGAAAAATATAATCTTCCCATCTCTTACCAAAGTCTAGGGCGCACATGCGGAGCATGTCCTCCATCGTCTTGTTGGTTCGTTCAGTCTGGCCATCCGTTTGGGGATGGAAGGCCGTACTAAACGCTAACTTTGTACCCAACATTTGATGAACTAGCCGCCAATCATTCGATGTGAATCGCCCATCACGGTCACTAACGATGCTCCGAGGAATACCGTGCAGTCAAACAATCTGCTCCACATAAAGCTTGGCCAAGGTTTCCACTGAATCGTCTCTTATGTTTGGAAGGAAGTGCGCCACTTTTGTCAACCGGTCCACAATCACCCAGATTGAATCATGACTACGTTGCGATCTCGGCAACCCGTGCACGAAATCCATCGAAATGTCATCGAACTTCCACTCCGGAATAGGTAACGACTTCAGGAAACCGCCAGGCTTCTGGCATTCTGCTTTCACCAACGCACAGGTATTGCATTCCGCCACATAACGTGCTACATCTTTCTTTAATCCGGGCCACCAGAACAGCTTTTTCAGATCTCTGTACATCTTTGTGCTCCCTAGGTGAACTGAGTATTTTGCAAAGTGAGCTTCGTACATCAACTCTTCCCTCAATTTACCCACACTCGGGACGCACACTCGACCATTTCTTCGTAACAAACCGTTATCCCAAGAAAACTAGTCGTCCGGCCCATCTTTAGCATAGCGCTAGAGACTTTCATCAAACTCCGTTGCTCGCCGAACTCTGTCCGTAAGGTCATATTGAACCTCCGTCCAGTTCAAGCATGCATCGGTTGACGAACCCTTGTCAACACAAGATATCTCCAATGCTTCCAATTCCTGGATTAAACGCTGATCATGCCTCTGCAACTAGCTTGCCCATACCGTAGTCTTCCGACTCAAAGCATCAACGACCACATTCCCCTTCCCGGGAGTATAGTGAATCTCGAAGGTGTAGTCCCCAAGGAACTCCATCCATCTTCGTTGTCGCATATTCAGATCCTTCTGATCCAACAAATACTTTAGGCTTTTGTGATCTGTATAGATGTCCACTTTATCGCCATAAAGATAGTGCCGCCACAACTTGAGCGCAAAGATTACCGCCGCTAACTCCAAATCATGGACGGGGTAATTCCGCTCATGCACTTTCAACTGGTGCGAGCCATAAGCAATCACTTTACCAAACTGCAGAAGAACGCAGCCTAAGCCGCTCCCAGAAGCATCACTATAGATCTCATAGCCATCTGTACCACATGGCTATGTCAACACAGGCGCCGTGGTCAAACGACTCTTCAAGTCTTCAAAAGCTCGCGCGCACTCCGGCGTCCAAATGAACTTTTGATCTTTTCTCGTCAGCGTGGTCAGAGGTAAAGCAATCCGTGAGAAGTTTTCCACAAACCGTCTATAGTAGCCCGCAAGTCCAAGGAAGCTCCTGACCTCGGCCACTGAAGACATCACTGACCAATCTCGAATGGCACTTATCTTCAACGGATCCACCGCGATACCTTCTCCACTTACCACATGGCCTAAAAAGGCTACTGAAGAGAGCCAGAACTCACACTTTGAGAACTTGGCATAAAGCTTGTTCCTCCGCAGGGTATGCAAGACCAACCGCAAATGGTTTGCATGATCCTCTTCTGATTGAGAGTATACTAAGATGTCATCGATAAACACAATCACGAACAAATCCAAGTACTCTCGGAACGTTCGATGCATTAGGTCCATAAATACCGAAGGCGCATTATATAGGTCAAACGGCATTACCGTGAACTCATAATGACCGTAGCGTGTTCCAAATGCCGTCTTGGGAATGTCACCTTCCCGAATCCTCAACTGATAATATCCCGATTTCAAATCCAACTTGGAATAGACCGTTGATCCTGCCAGCTGATCAAAGAGGTCATCAATCCGTGGAATCAGATATTTGTTTTTCTCCGTCAGCTTATTCAATTCGCGGTAGTCAATACATAACCGCAAACTACCGTCTTTCTTTTTCACAAATAGAACAGGCGCGCTCCAAGGTGACATACTTGGGCGTATATATCCCTGCTCCAACAACTCTTGCAATTGGACTTTCAACTCAGCCATCTCTTTTGGCGCGACGCGATATGGTGAGCGGGCCACAGGTTTCGCACCTGGCACCAACTCAATAGAGAAGTCAATCTCCCGCTGGGGTGGTAACCCAGGAAGATCTTTAGGAAACACATCGGCAAACTCTGACACAACCAGAACTTCACCGACACTGGCCTTTGGCTCAACAGCCTGAATTAGCGTGAAGAATAACTCCGCGCCCTTCCGAACAGCATTGACGACTTGGAGCGCAGACAACAACGTCCCGCCAACTCCTCGCATACCAGCAAACTTCGTCACAAGTCCGGTATTCTGGCCCAGTGTGATCTCCTTGGAGTTACAATCAATAAAGGCACGCTGCTCCGAGAGCCAGTCCATACCAAAGATCACATCAAACTCCGATAACGGTAGCACCGCTGCACTCAAACCGAAATCCCGACTTCCTATTTGAACATCCACATCGCAAGCCCTATCCGCAAGCATCACAGAGCCATTCGGCAATAGCACCCTTGTACTATCAACCGTCACATGACTCGGCACCCCAATTCGAGATACGAAGTCCTCAGACAGAAAAGAATGCGAAGCACCCGTATCAAACAGGGCTCTCGCTAAATTATTCCGAATCAGGACAAAGCCTATAGCACACACACATCATGCACAAGCTATACATAACCCCAAGCAATAGCACGTAAGCAAGTAAGCTATAATCACTCGTACTTGTGACGACGTCACTTTGCTTAATCGCCTTCTGCTGGCCAAGCTGATAGATTCGGGGCTGTGCCTGGGACGCAGAGGAATCAACCACCGCTTTGCCCTTCTCAGCATAAGACGCACCCGTCTTCTTTTCTCCTTTGGGCTGAACAACCCGACAGTCACGGGCTATATGCCCCACTCGGCCATAGTTATAGCATGTACGAGAATCCGGCCTTGATGTCGCCCCCGACACAACGGTCGTAGTCACTTGCCCAGACGGCTTGGACCTCTTGCCCCCTTTCTTCTGGTAGAACGATTTACTAGGGCGAAGTGCTTGAACCTCGGGCTTTGACACACCCAAGCCCTTGTTCCCTTGCACCCGCCGCATGTCCTTCTCCAACGCACACGCAGTATCAACCAACGCCTGAAACCCTTGGTTCACTGAACTCGAAAGCAGGAACCTCAACTCATCCCGCAATCCTTCATAGAACCTATTAGTTTTCCTTTGGTCATCCGCGAAGATTGTTCCCGCATATCGCCCCAACCTGGTAAACTCATGCAAGTAGGTATCCACGCTATCTTCTCCTTGCTTTAACCATTGGAACTCGTTTTCCATGGCAATGCGTTGCGCCGTTGGGACATGCTTCGGCAGAAATATTCGAGAGAACTCCTCAATCGATACTTGCGTTAATTGCCTGCCCGCCAAATGGTGTACCTCAACCTCGTCCCACCACAACCGCGCCTCTCCTTCAAGCATGAAGGTGGCTAAGGTGACCTTTAGAGTTTCCTCCGCCCTGATCGCTGTCATTATCCGCTTGACACGCGATAACCAATCCTCTGCCTGCGTTGGGGATCCCAGTCCCGTAAACGTAGGTGGACTGAAGCTCATAAATTGCTTCAACTGTCGGTCAGCTGCTCGTGGATCTACAGCCTCAACCGGCTCGGGTTCAACACGAACTGGCACGACTGCCGGCTGCGCTTGCCCGGTCGGCTGAATCATGGCAAATAGCGCCTCCGCAACTAAGCGAACAGTTTCCGCAGATGGAGGAGGTGTTGGCACCTCAGCTGGTGCCGCACTCTCATCAGAGCGCTGGGGCTCAGACTGCCCAGCACCACTACGCGTCACCTATAGGTGGACAAGACTCACATTAGCGCTCGTATGCAAGCAAAACAACACAAAAAGGAACGCGCAGATTCCTCAAACAAGATTTTGTACATTCCTTAGTGGACATTCCAGAGTTCATTAGCGTTACAGCAGGGCGCACAAACACGCGCTCGCCACCCCACAAAAGAATTCGACCACGAATTCGAAAGAGGAAAACCGAACGAAGCTGATACCAAAATGTAACGACCCCATCCGTTACATGACGTATAGTAGAAGGTCCGGCCGGGGCCCCACACTATATGCCACAAACAGACGGTGAGGTCACAGGATATTACCAAACCATACACGCATCCTAACTCAGAGCATGCTAGCGGAAGCTTTAAGTTGTAATTTGAACTCTAACCAGGAATGTCCAATATATAAACCACTTTTATATATATAGCCACGGAATGTACAACAATTACATAGAGTTTGGCCTTAAGGCCTTACAGTTCCTCTTTCTACACCGTATGGTTTACAAACCTCGGCGCGCAGGCCGGCCATACATGAGTAAAAGAAAACAAGCAAAAACATTCGCTTAGCCTTCAAGGGCCAGCCGCAGCAGCAGCAGCAACAGCAGCAAGGGCTTCAGCCCTTCATTTACCACTTGGCTCTCCAGCACTTGCACAGGGACAATCCACCCAAACGGTGGCAAACAAGGCAACGGTCAGCATTCAACTGACCCAATTATAACAATCCTACCCCTTTCTCGGGGCATTAGCATTCTTTCCCTACACAGCATGGCATCATCATATAGCAACTATGTGCGCGCAGGCACATTCAAGCCATCACAACCGTCGGCCACACGGCCCGACAGTCCGTGCACTCAGGGCACATTCTTGGTGTACCGGAATACCAAGGTCAACACCACCGTCTACACGGTATTTGAGCATTCTAGTCTTTTCGGCGCGCGGGCCTAAGACTCTCATTAGGCGCTCCAACAAAACCTATAACCAGGCTTCCAAGTCGGACGGACCTAACGCAGGTACGGATCAGCCACCCCCCGTTGCTCAAGTCGCCGTGCCACCTCGAATACGGAAGTATCCATGGCAATTTATAGGCGCGGGTCGGTTTCACCTTTCCTGTTCGGCAATCTGCCTTTTCATCGAGTTGCAGCCCAACGGCTCAACCGCACACAAAGTGGCAACGCACGGCCACAAGAGTTGCATCCAACCCTCTTCATTTCCTGGACTTCATCCAGTACTTCCTGCTGTACCAAGCCAATAGGTAGGCACAAGGCAAACAAGCCATAATCACGGAGCCTTCTCCGATATGCAAACAAGCATCACCAATCCAGACCAGCATGTCTAGATGGGCTTCACACAGCATGCCTAGATCCGTACTCCAATTCCGGACTCTAACAAGGGGGACTTCACATATCTACCCCAAGGGACACCACAACCCACCGCACACTCGCGGGGAAGGGTTTTCCCTATGCAATGCAGAAAAGAAGGACTTCACATGTCCAAGAAGGGAGATCGTTACCCTTGACGATCTCTTGGGAGCCATCAAAAACGAGCCGGTGAGAAAGAACCGCAGCAGCTTTGCCTTCACAACGCTGGCCTCGGATCACGAATCGGACCACGGGAGCTCCACCGGTGGCTTGATCTCCTCCTCCTTCTTCTTCCACCTCTCTCTTTCTCTCTTCCTTAACCAAATGAAGAATGACTCAAGCTTCTGCTGCCTTAAACTAGCCAGGAATCACCTGAGCCTTTGGATCCAAAGAGAGAAAATGAACGGCCACGATTTACCCAAAATCACACTTTTTTGGCTGACACGGCCTGTGACACGCCCGTGTACCCTTAAGCGGCACACGCGGTACTTGTACCGACTGAACTTTACCAGAACACGGGCATCGACACGCCCGTGTCGAACCTGACACGCCCGTTTCAGTCATGAGACACGCCCGTGTCACCCCTGCCTCATCGAGCTCCAAACTCAACCAGCAGTACACGGGTAGGCACATGGCATCGGACACGCCCGTGTCCAATCTGACACGGCCGTGTTCAAGGCTTGGTTCCAGGCCGTGTAATCTTCTGACTCAATCCGCCTATTATTTGAGTGACACGCCCTGGGACACGCCCGTGTCCCAGGCCGTGTACCCCGGACACGCCCTGGGACACGCCCGTGTCCCAGGCCGTGTAAACCAACCTGCACCTCAAATTTATTTTTGAGATTTTTGGGGTGTTACAATTCATTTGTGCATGAATGTGATAAAATGTAAATAATGAGAGGATGTTTTTATAATTTCAAAAGTTAGAGTGGTGTAAGTTGTAATTATGCAAATTTCGAAGGAATATCCCAATAAACAACCCTATATGGCTATATATATATATATATAAAGCAATATAGGTATTTGGAGGCATACCATCAGTTTAATCAGGATCGTCCGATAAAAATACTTCAACAATTGGCCGTTGGATCAAAACAAAAGGCCTGCAATTAACTAAATCACCCAAAAATTACACTGTTCACATTTCCCAAAAACCCGATACCAGCTTTCCGCCTCTCGTTCCTCACGAGCTCACCACGGCGCCGCCGGCGGAGCCGCCGTCGGTCTGCCTGGCGCACACCGGCAGGTTCGCTGGCCTCCGGCGAACCTGCCGGGGGTTGTCCGGCGGCGAGCGGGCAGGGCCACCGCCGGCGGGGCCCTTCCCGTGAGCCCTAAACTAGAGCTCACGGGCAGGGCCCCGCCGGCGGTGGCCCTGCCCGCTCGCCGCCGGAAAACCCCCGGCGGGTTCGCCGGAGGCCGGCGAACCCGCCGGTGTGCGCCGGGCAGGCCGCCGGCGGCTCCGCCGCTGCCGGCAAAGAAGGGGCCTGCGTGAGCAGGCGGTAGCGGGGGGGGGGGGGGGGCGTCAAACATGAGTTTTTTTTTTCATTTTTTATAAATAATAATAAGTAATTATATAATTTATTATTAAATTATATAATTTGATTTTTTAATTTTTTAATTTTTTAATTTGTTTATTATTAAATTTTATAATTTGTATATACGTATCGCCGAGGAGGGGCGAACAGCGGGGGTGGCACGCGGCGCGATTAGCGGCGAACAGCGGGGCGGCACACGACGGAATGAGCGGCGAATTGAACAGCGTGGCCGGCACGCGGCGGGATGAGCGGCGAACAACGCAAGAAATAAGCGCACAGTCGGCGATGCAGGCAGGAGATAAAGAAGGAAGCGGTGGGGGAAATTTAGGGATTAGGCTTCGCGCGCTGGGGGGAGGGCGAAGCGCGCCGGGGGGCGGGCGAAGCCCGCCGGGAGGTCAAGCGGGCGAAGCCCGCTTGATTGCGGGCGAAGCCCGCAGCGACGCATCGAGAACGGGCGGAGCCCGTTCGAAGATGCTAGTATATATATATACGAGTGACAGGCACGGGCCTCCGGCCCTCGTGCCCCGCGCGACAGTACCCAGTCGCGATAGCGGGCTTTGTCCGCCGTCCGGCGGGCTTCGCCCGCCCCCGGCGGGCTTCGCCCGCCCCCGGCGGGCTTCGCCCGCCCCGGCGGGCTTCCCGCCTATCTAATATAATGTAATATATATTTATATAATCTAATATATATTTAATATATAAAATATTTATATAATATATTTACATAATATATTTAAAATATATCCAGTCAACCCCCCACCCCCCCCCCCCCCCCTCTTTTTTTGGCCGTGCCCCGCCCTCCCGCCGCTTTCCACTGCCGCCGGTGGAGGAGCCCCCGGCGCCCACCGGCGGTTGGAGGAGCTCGACAAAGATCTGGAGGAGGAAGGACGCCAGTTGCCGGATCTGAAGAGGGAGGTCGGTTCCGGCCTTGGTTTTGGCATCCTGGATGGAGTTAAGGAGAGAGAAGATGGAGCTGCTATGGAGTGAGAGTTGCCTGAGAAAGCTTGTCAGAGCCATGAAGATGACCGATCGGAAGGAGTTTCTAGAGAGAAGGGAGATCGGAGAGGGGGCTCGCCGGAGTTGGAGGTGGCCGGCCATGGAAGAGTTGGCCGGCCATGGAAGAGCTGGATCTACAGTTTGCCGTGAGGAGGAGCGCCGGAGTTGGAGAACTCGGCAGTTCCGTCGGCCTTGAGCTGAGATCGGAAAAAGAGCCGGTTTCTTTTTTTTTCTGATCGGGAATCAGGAGAGAGGGAGGGAGGAGGTTTTGTGAGATTTTTTTATTGGCAGTCCATGATCTTGTGATCTTACGGTCCAAAATAATTGAATGAATTTTTAATTCATGGTTAATGGCAGATCACAGTATTTCTTTTTAAGATAATATATATATATATATATATATATATATATATATATATATATATATATATATATCTACTAATATACGAAAACTATTCTTTGGTGAAACATTGTCTGATGTCCCTATATTGCCCTTATAGTTGTATTCATAATTACACATTTATACCAAACTTTATATTAGTATATTATAAAGGCAATATCCTTTTAGGTAATTACACAACTTTACAATATTAAAATACAAAAAATAAAAATACTAATACCCTAAACCTATTATCTCTAGCTAGGAATGACAAGAGAAAAATTAATATTTTAACGTTAAAATATAATTTATTTTACAAAATAAAATTTGTATTCTTGATTTATATTTTTTTACGGTCATTTTGAGTACTCATATGTATATGTTGTGGGTCGGGCGGAGCCCGCCGGGAGCGGGCGGAGCCCTCCGGGAGCGGGCGGAGGCCGCCGTCGTCGGTCGGATAATGTCGCGCGAGGCCATAGGGACAGTAACTGTCCACGACAAATGTTGTCGTCCACGACAAATGTCGCCGCTCATGACAAATGTCGCCGCCCACGACAAACATCGCCGCCCACGACAAATGTCGCACCAACGGCGAATGTTGCATCCCGCCTAATTTCGCACCCCCCCCCCCCCCCCCCCCCCCCGAATGTCGCACCCCGCCGAAGGTCGCACCCAGCCGAATGTCGCACCCCGCCGAATGTCGCACCCCGCCGAATGTCGCACCTCGCCGATTGTCGCACCCCCGCCAAATGCCCCCAGGGCCGAAGGCCCGTGCCTGTCACTTATATATATATATATATATATATATATATATATATATATATATATATATATATATATATATATATATATATATAATATTAAAAAGATGTATGCATGGGTTTCAATAAGAACTCAACTTTAAATCCTGACCATCTACTATTATCTCACCATTAAATCAGCACCCTTGCTTCAACTTTAATTTGAATCAGTGCTATTTCTCTGCCCTAAAATATTGGGCGGCAAATCTCCCGCAAAAATCACTCCTTCGCACTGCTCCTATTTCACCCGCCCACATAGAACCATTTTCTGCTTGCACCTCGCGATTTCTCCGTTCTCGACCCAGCTTGGCAACACCGCCCTCCTCCCTCCGCCCTCCAGATGGCGATGCCATTACTGAACTCCTCTTCTGCGACGCCATTACTGAACTCCTCCTACTGAGGGAAGAGCACCGGTATGCATAATAACACTTTTTCTGGAGGCTGGAGCTTTCACATAGAACCCTTTTTTTCTCGCACCTCACGATTTCTCCTTTCTCGATGGAGCTCTACATCACCGCCCTCCGCCCTCCAAACGGCAACGCCATTACTGAACTCCTATTCTGCGACGCCATTACTGACCTCCTCTTCTACTCAACTACGACATCACCA
The DNA here is from genome assembly GCA_039513925.1 of Platanthera zijinensis. Taxonomy (NCBI): domain Eukaryota; kingdom Viridiplantae; phylum Streptophyta; class Magnoliopsida; order Asparagales; family Orchidaceae; genus Platanthera; species Platanthera zijinensis. The sequence goes on from CM077092.1 coordinate 3,749,135, forward strand.
TTACTGAACTTCTCCTACTGAGGGAAGAGTACAAGTATGCATATAAACTCGGGTAAACCTTAAAAGTGGAGGAAGACTTTTCATTTTTCTGAACTCTTCTTACTGAGATCTAAAATTTGCACGGTTACCTGACTTTTCAACCATCACCTTCAATCTCTTCTTTTATTCCTCAGCTAGGGCATCTCAAGTTACTGAGAGAAGAGTAAAGGCCCGCGCGTTCTTCATTCAGGTGATGTCTGAACACCATTTTACATTTACTGCTCTGCTTTGATTGTTCTGAGCATGAGGTGAAGTTTATTGATTGTTCTATGCTTTATGGTGATTGCTTAATCAACTATATTTAGTGCTTATGGTGAAAGTGCCCAGTAAAAGTGCTTTATGGTGAAAGTGCCCAGTAAAAGTGTTATTGTTTGTTCTCTATTCGATCATCAATTTCACTGCAAGGTGTGTGTGTGTGTGTTTTATGTTCTTTGATTACTATTCTGTGATTGTCGTGTCCACTAATTGTTTTTTGTTCAGTGTTCACCATCTATTAATAAAAGAAGAGATTGAGAGAAATTTATAATGTTTGATTACTTATGCTCCCTCTATTTGGCACGGTGATGGCGGTCGTGAACGTGGTGGTTAGGAAGTAATGAATAGTCTCTGTGGATTGGTAATGAATGGATTCTTGCCCTACATCAGGTAGAGCTCGGACTTTCCCTCCATTTGAAATCCAACCAAATTATGAGGTATCTGAAATGTCTATCTTTATGTATTGTTTGTGTTTAATTGTCTTATTTAAAGAGAACTTAAATTAGTTTTAATAAACTGTTTAGGAAAGAAATGGACTTTAATTGTCTTTCATTTCGGCTGGTATGATCCTTAGACGCTTTCCCTTTTTTTAGGTATTTATTCATCTTGAATCGTCTATCTTGAAATGAATCGCTATGATTATTGCTCGAATGCTTGATTTTCCTTAAAAATGATTACCGATCGATGCTGTTTGTTAAATATTGTAATAATTTTGTATATTTTATTCTTTATTGGTTTAGTCCCACATTGCTAGTTGGGTTTTCTCCCCCTCATCTTCTCCTATATGTAAGACCTTTTGGTCCCCTTTTTACTTAATGACACACATGTTACAATTGCACTTCTGAATTCTAACATGGTATCAGAGCGAGGCTAAATTTTTTTTCGCTCGCCAACTAGCTTGCGTCACTGCCCGGTTTCTGCTCCGCCTGCCCGGATTCCCTGCCCGGATCCCTGCCCGCTCCCTGTCCGCCCAGCTCTCCAACCCCCTGTCTGCCCACATACCCTACCTGTCCGCCCAGCTGTCCGCCTACCTCACCTCCCTGTCCGCCCAGCTCGCCAACCCCCCTGTCCGCCTACCTCCACTCACTGACCGCTCAGCTCCACCACCCAACTCAAGCCCGTCACCCTCCCTTGTCCGCCCAGCTCGCCTGTCCGCCTAGCTCGCCAACACCCCATCCGCCTACCTCCCCTCCCTGACCGCCCACCTGTCCGCCCACCTCCACTCCCTGTCCGCTCAACTCGCCAACCCCCTGTCCGCCTACCTCCACTCCCTGACCGCTCAGCTCCACCACCCAACTCAAGCCCGTCACCCTCCCTTGTCCGCCCAGCTCGCCTGTCCGCCCAACTCGCCAACCCTTGTCCGCCCAGCTCGCCTTCAGCCCCTGTCCGCCTCCCTTGACCGCCCAGCTCGCCCCCCCTGTCCGCCAACTGTTTCCGCCGAGCTCGCTCCGAATCCGGCGCAGATTAACCTCTCCGGCGCACCGTCATGGCTACTCTAATCTCGCCTCCTCTGAAGGCCACGTCCTTCCAACTCGCCGGTGCCAGCGACTGGCCTGACTGGGCCCTCACGGTTGAGGCCGCTCTATCCTCCCGTGATCTTTGGGATCACATCATTGGTGACCCACCCGCCCCAGCAAGCTCTCTCCCCGCTCAGTCTGCTACTACACCTGCCTCTGCCGCCACTCCTGCCGTCGCTCCCTCTACAGATGACATCACCACTTGGAGGCGTCGCGACCAAGCCATCCGGGCTTACCTCCTGGAGTCCGTTGCTCGTCCGCTCCTCACCTCTATCGGGCGACTTTCCACCGCCCGTGCCATGTGGGAATATCTTCACGATCGCTTCGTCCCCCGTGGTGGTGCTCGGCGTCACCGCCTTATCTGCGACTCCCAGTCTGCTCGCCAAGAAGGGCGCTCCATTCAGGACTTCTACACTTTGATGAGTGCCTACTGGCACGAACTGGATTCCATGATTCCCCTCCCCTGCGGCTATCCTCGCTCCTTGGAATTCTAGCGTCACCTATCCGAAGGCCATCTACATCAGTTCCTTGCCGCTCTACGTCCTGAGTTTTCCCTGCTTGCAGCTCAGCTCCTTCACCGGGTCCCGCTCCCTACTCTGGATGACGCCCTGATTGCTCTGCTTGATGAAGAGACCCGTCTCCAACCTCCTGTGGCCCTCCAACCTGCTCTACGGACCGATACTGCTCTTGCGGTTCCTCCGCGCAACAGTACTGTCACCTGTAACTATTGCAAAAAGGTGGGGCATATGAAGTCTGACTGCCCCACTCGTCCCCCCCGCCCTGATGAGCACAGACCTCGTGATCCTCGCCGTGACAGCCGTGGTCGGGGACGCGGTCGTGGATCTGGCTCTCAATCTACTGCTGCTGCTGCTACCGATCGTCTGCAACGCTTAGAGGAGTTACTTCTCCAGTCACCACTGTTTCAATCTGCCTCCTCTGCCAGCTCCCCTGCGGAACACAGTCTCTCAGCTGCTTCTGGTACTGCTGTTGCTCGAGTTCCTCCACCTGCACCTTGGTATTTCGACTCTAGGGCCTCCTGCCATCTCACCTCCGACTACCGCACCCTAACTAACTGCACCTCCTCCCCCACCACCCTTCAGGTCACCACTGCTGATGGGGGTTCCGTCCCCATCCTGCGATCTGGCTCCATCACCCCAACCTCTGCCCCTGCTGGTCGACTTACCCTCTCAAACGTCCACCATGCTCCTCGGCTACACATGAACCTTATCTCTGTCAGCTCCCTTTGTGATCTCGGACTAACAGTTTTATTCTCCTCTTCTGATTGTATTGTGCAGGATTCTCGGACAGCTCAGAGGATTGGATAGGGCCGTAGGACAGGTGGCCTGTATCAGATGGAATATCTCCACGCGCCCCCTTCATCATCTTCCTCAGCTTCTGCCCTCTCTGTTATATCTGATGCCGACCTGTGGCACAGACGTTTAGGACATTTGTCTTCTGATCGACTCCGAAGTGTTATCCGCTCTGGAGCTTTGGGTCGTGTCTCTCTGTCCCCCCTCTCTGTATGCACTGGCTGTCGTTTGTCAAAACACCTTGCTCTACCCTTTACAAGTAGTGCTTCTCAAACAACAGCCCCCTTTGATTTAGTTCATTCTGATATTTGGGGCCCCGCCCCGATTGCTTCACATTCTGGATATCTATATTATGTTAGTTTCATTGATGATTTTTCACGCTGTGCTTGGGTTTATCTCCTTCGCAATCGTTCTGAAATACCCGATGTGTATCGCACGTTCACTGTTATGATTCACACTCAGTTTGAACGTCGGATTAAGATTTTTCGATCCGATTGTGCTCAAGAGTTTCTCTCCTCCACCATGCGTGACATCCTCCAATCGCATGGCACCCTCCATCAACAATCCTGCCCGCACACTCATGAACAAAATGGGGTCGCTGAACGAAAACATCGTCACATCATCGAAACCGCCCGTGCTCTTCTCATTTCTGCATCTGCTCCTCATTCTTTCTGGGCCGAAGATGTCCTCACTGCTGTTCACCTCATCAACATCACTCCCTCCACGGCAATCTCTGGAGTGACTCTGTATGAACGACTATACTCCCGCCCTCCGACCTACGCTTCTCTTCGTACGTTCGGATGCACCTGCTTTGTTCTCCTTCCCACTCTTGAACGCAACAAACTCTCCGCTCGCTCGTCCCGATGTGTTCACCTCGGCCTGAGCCCTCACCACAAAGGCTATCGTTGCTTCGATCCGGTGACTCGCCGCGTTCGCATTTCTCGACATGTCTCTTTCGTCGAATGTGAGATGTTCTTCTCTTCCCCAACAACCACCATCCACGCCCAACCTTCCGCTACTCCACCACTTTCTCTTCCGCTCCTCCCTCCTATCCCCACTCGTCCTAGGACTCACCTTACCCATCCGACCCTGCCACCAACTCGTCCTCCGGCCGAGGATCCTCCCTCAACATCCGTTCCTCCTCGACCGCCCACAACCCCTCCTCCCGCTCCTTCTAATACGGCTCCGTCTGCAGCACCGTCCGCCTCTGCTTCCATGGATCCTGCTCCTCGACGTAACCCTGCTCGCCATCGACACCCGCCTGCTCGCTACGACCAAAATCCAGATGGGCCTAACCCCTCTGCCCTCACCATGGCCACCTCCTACTCCCCTGCTTTTCAAGCCTTCCTCGTCAATCTCCACTCCCATCGGGAGCCCCGATCATACCAAGAGGCAGTTGGACACCCCGAATGGCAGCATGCCATGGACGTTGAACTTCAGGCCTTCCGCAGAACTCACACCTGGGACCTCGTCCCTTGCCCTCCCGGCGTCACTCCTGTCAGTTGCAAATGGATATTCAAAGTTAAGACTCGTCTGGATGGTTCTATTGAGCGTCACAAAGCCCGTTTAGTTGCACGCGGGTTTTCCCAGGAACATGGGATCGACTACGATGAAACCTTTGCGCCGGTTGCTAGGATGACCACGGTTCGCACCTTACTTGCGGTTGCTGCTGCCCGAGCCTGGCCCCTCCATCAGATGGATGTCACCAATGCCTTTCTGCATGGCGATCTCACAGAAGTTGTGTATATGGCCCCTCCTCCGGGCCTCTCCGTTCCCCCTGGCCACGTCTGCCACCTACGTCGGGCCCTCTATGGTCTCAAACAGGCTCCCCGTGCCTGGTTTGAGCGCTTCAGCACTGCTATTCTACAAGCTGGCTTCATTGAACGACAGACTGATCATGCCCTGTTTACTCGCACCTCTGCTCAAGGATGTGCCATACTGCTCCTATATGTGGACGATATGATCATCACTGGCGATGACCATGACACAATTACTTCTCTTCAACAGTATCTCCACAGTCAGTTCAAAATGAAGTACATGGGACCCCTTCGTTACTTCCTCGGGTTAGAAATTTCCCGCTCCAAACGCGGCATCCTGGTCTCTCAGCAAAAGTACATCTCTGATATTCTCTCTGTTGCCGCTATCACTGACAACCGCACTGTTGACACCCCCATGGAGCTCAATCTGAAACTCCTCCCAACCGACGGTGAACCGCTCTCGGATGTCTCCCGCTATCGGCAACTTGTCGGGATGCTGGTCTATCTCACTATGACTAGGCCTGACATTGCATATGTTGTTAGCTTCGTCAGTCAGTTTGTTCAAGCTCCTCGCTCAGCTCACTATGCCGCAGTCCTCAGGATTCTCCGCTATCTTCGCTCCTCCGTCACCCGCTCGCTGTTTCTCTCTGCAACCTCTCCTCTCACCCTCCGAGCCTTTTCGGATGCTGATTGGGCGGGGGACGCTACGACTCGTCGCTCCACCACTGGTTTTTGCATCTTCCTGGGTGACTCTCTGATCTCCTGGCGTAGTAAGAAACAAGAATCCATTGCGCGCTCCAGCACGGAGGCTGAGTATCGTGCCATGGCTTCCACCACTGCTGAAATAGTTTGGCTCCGTCGTCTTCTTTGCGATCTTGGTGTGCAGATATCAGGGCCTACTCCTCTATTTTGTGATAATCGAAGTGCCATTCAGATCGCTTCCAATCCGGTGTTCCATGAACGAACAAAACATATTGAGATCGATTGTCACTTCACTCGCCAGGAATTCATCGCCAACACTATCTCTCTACCGTTCATTGCCTCTGAAGAACAAGTCGCGGACTTCCTCACCAAGCCTCTCACAACTGCAAGATTCCGATATCTTATTAGCAAACTCTCAGTTCATGATCCACCGTGAGTTTGAGAGGGCGTGTTAAATATTGTAATAATTTTGTATATTTTATTCTTTATTGGTTTAGTCCCACATTGCTAGTTGGGTTTTCTCCCCCTCATCTTCTCCTATATGTAAGACCTTTTGGTCCCCTTTTTACTTAATGACACACATGTTACAATTGCACTTCTAAATTCTAACACTGTTGATGCATTTTCTGACATTTTTTTTTGCTGTTTGGCAATCCTGTCAACATTTGTGTGATTCTGCCTTGATCTCCTTGCACTTGCCTGGCATAGTAGCTCTGCTATACTTTTTTTTCATTAATTCTTCTTATAGATTGTGAATCTTTCTGATTGATCAAACAGAATGTTATTATGTATGAAAAACAAAAGAATCAACGAGGGTGTCTTAATTTTTGCATAACCAATACCGGGTGCAAGAAATAGATCTACATATTTTAGAACAAAACATCAATCCAACATGAATTCTGGTACTATTGATTACTTACAGGAATTCTGGAACTATTGATTACTTATAGGAATTCTGGCACTATTGATTACTTATCAGATTTCCTAAGTATTGATTACTTAGAACAAAACTCCAGTCCAACAGGAATTCTGGCACTATCAGAACATCAATAGTGCCAGAATTCTTATAGGAATTCTTTTTACCCTATTAACCAGTTTCAATGTTTGGGTTTTAACTGAAATCAGAAGGAATCTAAGAATTCATGTTGTGTTTAGTTCACATCTCTCACCTTGGCACGACACTTGCGGTTGTGAACACGGTGATTGTGAACTGTCGTTCGAGAAAAAGATACATGAATGCACAATGCAATTTTAGCAGTTTGAGCAGATAATTTTTTTAGGTTCCTTGCACAATGCAGTTTTAGTTTTAATAATCAGTTCAAAAATCACGTTTTTTAAGAGTCGATGTTCACAAGCCTACGATGCACTGAGAATTGGTCAAAATTGGGCCTCACACACACACACAAAGTCCAATCAAATGGCAAGAAAATAAATTTGGGGAGATGAGTTGTGTCAGTAGTTATTCCTGTTAAAGAGTCAGGCTTCCTGTTATGTGAGTAGTTATTCCTGTTGGATGTTTTTCTAAAGAGTCAGGCTACGCTTAAAATTGAAATGCTGGAAGACTTTAATCATTTATTGGAGTGAAGGAGGAACCTGTCTTCAAGCAAGCATTACTCAATTGCTGAGAATGATTCCACAAAATTCCTTCCTAATACTTCCCCGTTGTTTATGTTTAAATTCCGTATTAATGATTTTTTTGCACGTTCTTTTGGGATGTTCTGTTATCTTTTTACATAAGGTTTATTGATGATAAGCGGAAGCTTTTGAGCCACAAATTTAGAGGAGTTAGATATGGAATCAATAAATATGCAGACATTTATGTGGCAGTGAATGTTTTTGCTTTTAATAGATTTAGACATTGTTTATGGAACAGAAGTGTGGTAGCTGCAGTCACAAAGCTCTCTCTCATGGTCAAAGCTCTTAGCCATTTAGAACTTACAAAAAAAATTAAATATTATGTCCATAGGTTGAAATAAAGAGAATGTTGTTCTTCCTCTTAGCCATTGTCAACATAGCTGATAGCTGCAATTCTTGAAAATCTTTTGTATCTATCTGTGTTTTTTCTTCTATATCTATTTTTAATAAGACAAATTGTTATGGTTTTGATTCTGTTGCTTATTCTTTATGGTTTTTGTTGCTCTCTTTGTTGGAGGGATATTTGGGTTTTGCTCTCATAATGCGTACGTCTGTGAGTTAAAAGACATCATTTAGACGAATGTGAATGTCGATGTATTGGTTTGATGATTGTTGCATTTAAAAATTGTATGGCCAAAAGGTATAGATTTGCTAATAGTCAACGGGCATTTGATACGGTCTCGAATGTGGCACATGATGAGTGTAATCACCCCAACGAGTGTCGCCCGGCCCCTATGAGTGTTGTTGCTCCCGACACGTGTTGCTGCCGCCGATCAATGTCGTTGCCCATGCCCATTGCCGTCGTGGATATAGGAAGCACTAAACAATGCCGCCCGACAAAGTTATCCCTTGCCAAAAGTTACCAACCACTTAATGTTTGCCACATGAGGGGACATTATGAGCTTTTCTGAGCGGGCTTCGCCAACTCAAATACGTGTGCAACCCGCCCGAATGCGGGCATATCTCGCTAAGAGTCAGCGAACATGGGGGGAAAGCCTGCTCGAATGGGGCGAAGCCTCTTGAATGTTGCTGGTCCCCGCTACTCGCGGCTCCCCGCGGCTCCCGGCTACCGGCTACTTGACCAAAGGCGGGCGAGAGGGCGTTGAGTCTCACTCGACGCCAAAGTCCAAGCAGGAGGGACGTTGAGTCCACTCAACACCACGTTGAGTAGGCATCAAGCTCACTCAACGCCGTGTTCAGCAGTAAAGGCATCAAGCTCACTCAACGCCGTGTTCAGAAGTAAAGGCATCAAGCTCACTCGACGCCGTGTTAAGTGGAGGCGGGAAGGTTCTCGGCTCAAAGTTCTCTCCTCGGCTCAAAGTTCTCGCCGCTACTCAAGGTACTCAGCTTAGGGTTCTCGCTGAGTGGGGCCCAAGGCCCAGGGTAAAATTACCTAATTGTCCTCAGGTAAAATTACCTACATACCCCTAGGGGCTGCATTTAGTATTTTATAAACAGCGGGGTTAGGCTATTGGCAGGCCAGCTAGGGGCATTTCAGTAATTTCAGGTCAGCAAAAAGCTATAAATAGACCCATAAGGGCTCCTTAGAAAGCAGACTCTCATTTTTCTCTGAATCTCTAGTGCTTTCTGAGGAGCTCCTAGCCAAGCTTTTGGTTTTGGAGGGGAAGCTCTCAGAGATCTTCTGAGTGTGAGGTGGGACGTCCCTGCTGAGGCTTTGGGTCAGTCCTAGGTCGTTAGCAACCAGTCAAGGGGCGGGGCTTAAGAGAAGTAGGTGTTGGCTGCACCTCTGTTTTGAACATTCGTTGAGGTCAATTTTGGCTCCAACAGTTCTGGTGCGGTGAGCGTGGAAGGCAGTCAGTATAGGAAAGCCTTGAGTTTGGTCCCATGACTGGGGGTGACGGTGAAGTGTCTGGCTCAGGGGGTATCCCCATCCCGGGGGAGGAAGCGACGAGGAAGATGTTGGAGGACTTTAGGCGAGAGGTCCTACAGACCATCATCCTGGCCTTCTCGGCAAGGAGTGAGTGGGAGACGCCTCAGGTTCTGGTGGAGGCGGACCCGCTTCTGGGCGAGAACGCCCCTGGGCAGCGCCCCGGGAAGGAGGTCCCGACGGAAGTTGGCGAGAGAGATGTTGCCGCGCGGGAACTCTTCCCAGGCCAGCGCTACGGAAAGGAGGTTCCGACAGAAGTTGGCGAGAGGGAGGCATCAGTGCGAGAACTATTCCCTGGGCACGATCTTGCGGATCGGGCTAGTCAGCCGAGGGCGCGAGACGTGCCCTCTCGCCAGGCAAGAGGCAAGAGGCCCTTTTGCGAGCTTATCATCTCGGCTCCGGTGCCAGAGGGGTTCCGGGAGCCGGACATGTCTTACTACTCAGGGAAGGATGATCCGGTGCAGCATGTTCAGTTGTTCGAGGATGTAGTCTCGATCAGGCAGATGATAGATGCCTTTAAGTGTCGGTTGTTTGCCATCACGTTGAAGGAGAAGGCCCAAGACTGGTTCCACCAGTTGCCGGCAAGTTCCATATACAGCTTTGAAGATCTGCGCAGGGGGTTCATGTTGAGATTCTCGACATCGAAGAAGCGGAAGAAGGAGGCAGAGTGCCTATTTACGGTAAGGCAGAAGCAGGATGAGACGCTTGGTCATTACGTTGACCGGTTCCAGGAAGAAATCCTCCTAGTCCAGGAAGTCCCGGGGTATGCGTTGATGCTCGCCTTTACCCTAGGGCTGAGACCAGGATTCTTTAGCATAGAGCTGAAGAGAGTTCCCCCTCTCTCGTTTAAAGAGCTAATGGAGAGGGTGGCAAAAGAGATCGATTTTGAAAGAGCCAACCCGGCTTTTGCTAGGAAGTTGGCCCGGTTGGCGGAGGACGATGCAAAGGATCCAGCATCAGGGAAGCTGAGGGAGCTGAGGGAGCTGAGGGAGCTGAGGGAGGAAAGGAGAAGAGAAGAACCCCGGAGGCAGGGGCAGAACCAAGGTTGGGGGGCTCGGGAGCCACACAACCGATTGGGTTGGAGGCCTCAGGAGGGTCGCCCCCCGGGGTCAAGGAGGAGGTCTGCAGGGAAGGGATAACCTTCGGGAACCGAGGAGGTTCGATCAGCAGGCGTGGAGGCAGGGACCGAGAGACCACTTCCCGCTGTAGTATGAAGCGATGGAGTTTGGTAGAGGAAGAGGAGGAAGAAGAGGAGTTCGAGGGGCTTGAAGAAGGGGAGGTGGAGAAGGAAGAGGGGCCAGGGTGGCATTGCCCTTCTGCGACTTCCACTAGGAGGAGGGTCACGCGACGACCACCTGCCCAAAGTTCTTGGAGATGCGGGAAGCCAGAGGAATGGGAAGATAGGATCCGCTGGTAAGGATCGTGGAAGTACAGCAGGGAGGGGAGGAAGATAGATGTGAGGACCGGGTAGACGTGGGGACCCGAGGAGGGATCAGAGTGATCCACGGAGGGGTCGGGATTGAGGCAACTCGCAAGGGGAGCCTTCAAACCATGTTCCGAAGAGGGGTCGCCTCGACCTCCTTAGCTCCCCCTCCGGAAGAAAAAATCATCTTTTCATCCGCGGATATGCCGTACTACGAGGATCCGTTCTGCGACGCCCTGGTGATTCAGACAGCGGTGGAGAACTTCACGGTCTCCAGGATACTGGTGGACAATGGGAGCTCGGTGAACGTCATCTTCAAGAGAGCCTTCGATGAGATGAAGGTTGAGGGGAAGAGGTTCCTAGCTTCAGATAGACCGCTGTTCGGGTTTTTTGGAGAAAGGAAAGAAGTAGAGGGAGGAGTAGGACTGCATGTAAAGCTGGGGGGCGTGTAACGGAACTGTAAGTTTGTTATAGTGGATGCCCCAAGTAGTTACAACGCCATCTTTGGGCGTCCCCTCATCAGCGCCTTTCGTTGCATCCCCTCCTCGTTTCATCAATGTATCAAGTTCAATAATGGAGGGGTGCAGGTCAGGATTAGGGGGGATCCAAAGGTGGCAAGACAATGCTATGTGACGGCAGTTAACACTGTGTCTTGGATGGCGGAGGCAGAAGAGCTGGAGAGGGAGCTAGCAGAGTAAGAGGAGGTGAGTCTGGAGGTAGAGGAGCAAGTGGTAGGAGAAGCTGAGAAGGAGGCCCGGAGGGGGGAGGAAATCGAGCAACAGCAGGAGGAGAACCTGGAGGAGGCGATGGAGGTAAAAGAGAAGCTACCCGCTAGAATCGAACAAGAGGGTCTGGAGGAAGTGATGGATGAAGAGGAGGGTCAAGTGGCGAGAGTTGAGCAGGAGGCCCCGAGGGGTGTGGAGGTTCATCAACTCCAGGAGGAGAAGCCGGAGGAGACAATGGAGGCTGAAGGAGGGGAGGAGTTGGAGTTTGAGGAAGAAGCAAGGGTCGGCTGGGAGCAATCGCGGTTGGAGCCGACCGAAGAAGTGGTGGAGATGGAGGTCTCCACCAGAGAAGGGCAGGTGCAAAGGGTGCGGATCAGTTGGGCCTAAGTCCCGAGGACAAGGAGCAGATGAGAGCTTGCATCCAGAGAAATGTCGACATCTTCGCCTGGAGCGCGGCGGACATGTCGGGCATTGGCGCGGATGTGGCTTGTCATCGCCTGAACCTGGACCCCCGGACTCGCCCCATACGCCAAAAGATGAGGACCATCGCCACCAAGCTAGAGGAGCCCATCCTCGAGGAGGTCAGAAAGCTCTTGGAGGCAGGCTTCATCTCGGAGGTTCAGTACCCAGGCTTGATCTCCAATGTGGTAATGGTTAAGAAATGGGGTGGGAAGTGGTACATGTGTATTAATTTCTCATTATTAAATAAATCGTGCCCCAAGGATTGCTACCCTCTGCCTCGAATCGACGCGCTGGTTGACTCAGCCGTCGGTTTTTCTGTTATGAGTTTTCTTGATGCTTTTTCAGGTTATCATAAGATTCGCATGCACCCCCCCTCCCCCCCCCCCGACGTCAAAGACGTCTCCTTCATTACTAGGGAAGGGTTCTTCAGCTATAAGATGATGCCCTTTGGGCTGAAAAAATGTAGGAGCCACATACCAGCGCATGATGGATCGAGTCTTCCAGGGGCAGAGAGGGAGAAACTTGGAAGTCTATGTCGATGACCTGATGGTGAAAAGCAAGTGTGTGAGCTCACACCTGCGGGACCTAGAAGAGACCTTTGCCACCCTCCAGAGGTTCAAGATGAGGCTGAATCCCTTGAAGTGTGTCTTCGGGGCCAGCCGCGGGAAGTTCTTTGGACATCTCTTGACTCCGGCAGGGGTGGAGCCTAACCCGGATAAGGTAAAGGTCATCCTAGACCTGGAATCACCTCACAATGCCAAGGAGGTCCAGCGCTTGGTGGGCAAGCTGGCTGGACTAAGCAGGTTTCTTTCTTGGTCTGGAGACAAATGTTCATCGTTCTTCAAAGTGTTGAGGGGTAACCAGAGGTTTGAGTGGACAGCCGAGTGTCAGGAAGCCTTCCAAGGGCTGAAGAGACAGCTCTCTCAGGCTCCCCTACTTCAAAGCCCAAAAGAAGGGGAGGACCTAGTCCTGTATCTCGGGGTGGGAGCGGAAGCCGTGAGCTCTGTTCTAGTTAGTGAAGAGGGGAAGAAGCAGCCGCCCATCTACTACATAAGCCGGATCTTGAGGAAGGCGGAGCTCCGTTACCCCATCCTCAAAAAGCTAGCGTATGCTCTGATCGTTTCGGCAAGGAAGCTTCGGCCATATTTCCAGGCGCACACGATTAGGGTGGTAACCGACCATCCTCTTCGTAAGATCTTTGATGGGCTGGAGCACTCGGGGAGGCTGGCCAAGTGGTCCATTGAGCTGAGCGAGTTCAACATCTCTTTTGTCCCAAGGCTCTTCATTAAGGCGCAAGCAGTGGCGGACTTCCTGGCAGACTATGTTGTTGAAGTCGGGGAAGAGGAGCCGCGACAGCAGCGGGCGTGGAAGGTGATGGTTGATGGGGCCTCCAGAAAGCATTCCATGGGGGGAGGAGTGGTGTTGGTAAGCCCTAAGGGGGTAGCTATAGAACATGCGGTAGAGTACGAATCCGTGATAGCCGGTCTTCGTTTGGCAAAGGAGCTTGAGATCCAGGATGTGGAGGTCTTCACGGACTCGATGGTGGTGGCATCGCAGATTCGAGGAGAGTTTGAAGCTCGGGAGCCTACCCTCATAAAGTACCTATCCAAGGTAAGGGAAGTCATCGGAGGCTTCTGATCATTATCAATCCAGCACGTCCCTCGAGAGGAGAGTGTGGCTGCCGACCGATTGGCGAAGTTCGGACCTCGGGGAGGAGGGACCCTAACCGAACTGTTCTGACCAGCGATCGAAGAAGGGGAGCTGATGGAGATAGGTCGGCGGCCCTCGTGGGTGGACCCACTGGTAACCTTCCTATCAACCGGCAAACTGACAGAAGAGGTAAAAGATGCAAGGAGTTTCGGGCGTAAGGCAACTTACTACCTGATGTTGGAAGGGGGGTTACATCGTAAGATGTCATCGGGATTCCTAGCCAAGTGTGTGACCGAGGAAGAAGTCCAGAAGATACTTGGGGAGATACACTCAGGAGAGTGCGGCAGTCACTCGGGGGGGAAGGACTTTAGAGGCAAGGGTGGTCAGGCAGGGGTACTTCTGGCAGACCCTGAGGAAGGATACGATAGAATTTGCAAGGAGATGTAAAAAGTGTCAGCTGTACGCCCCCCCTCCAGCTCTTGCCCGCTCAAATACTAAGGAGCATAACGTCAATATAGCCTTTCGCCATTTGGGGAATGGACTTGGTCGGGCCTTTTCCTCCGACTAGTGGACAGAGGAGGTTCCTCCTGGTCATGATCGATTACTTCTCAAAGTGGCTGGAGGTTAAAGCCTTGGCTAAAGTCACCTCGTAGGTCATAAGGAACTTCGTCTGGGGGGAGATCATATGCAGGCACGGGCTGCCTCAAGCAATAGTAACAGACAACGGTCCTCAGTTCGCTAGTGAGGAGTTCATCAGCTTCTGCGCCCAGCTGGGGATAGACCTCAGATTTGCCTCTGTCCACCACCCCCGGAGCAACGACCAGGTGGAAGCAGCAAACAAAATTATCGTAAACCTGCTCAAGAAAAAAGTGGAGAACCTGAGGGGAAATTGGGTGAAACAGCTCCCCTCGGTTCTATGGGCCTTGAGAACGACCCCGAACACGGCCACCGGTGAGACCCCCTTCAAGCTCTCTCACGGGTGCGAGGCGGTCCTACCAGTGGAATTTGAAGTTCAGTCCCCTCGGGTCACAGCGGCAGGGGAAGGAGATGAGACTTGGAGGTTGGGAAATGAGGAAGGGTTGCACCTCTCGCTGGACATGATAGAAGAAGCGCGGGATATCACAATCATCAGGCAATAAGAGATCAAGCGACGCATGGCAAGATACTTCAACAAGCATGTCAGGATCAGGCAGTTCGTCGAAGGGGATCTGGTGTTGAAAAATTTTAACGCGGTGGGAAGGTCAGCCCCCGTGGGCAAGCTCAACCCGAGCTGGGAAGTGCCTTACATAGTAAAAGAGGTCCTTAGAATGAGAAGTTACTACCTCCAGGATGTGGAAGGGAGGACCTTGAGCCACACTTGGAGCGGTGACGATCTAAGGCGCTTCTACCCGTGAGGGGGAGGAGGTGGTTGTAATTTTGTTTCTAAATGTTATCATGTGTTACCATAATACATCCCATACTTTGATCCGATGTCAACTCTTTTTAAAGGATAGGATGAGAATAGGTTTTGGTTAGGAAATCTTCATCAACACCCCGAGCTCGGCTCGGCCCCAGGTAGACCCGCTGCACAGGCTCTCATCTAGCTGGCAGGTCCGAAGGCTCGCCTGTGCGGGAGAGGTTGGATAGGAAATCTTCATCAACACCTCGAGCTCGGCTCGGCCCTAGGTAGACCCGCTGCGCAGGCTCTCATCTAGCTGGCAGGTCTGAAGGCTCGCCTGTGGGGGAGAGGTTGGATATGAAATCTTCATCAACACCCCGAGCTCGGCTCGGCCCCAGGTAGACCCGCTGCGCAGGCTCTCATCTAGCTGGCAGGTCTGAAGGCTCGCCTGTGGGGGAGAGGTTTTGATTGTGAAATCTTCATCAACACCCCGAGCTCGGCTCAACCACAGGTAGACCCGCTGCACAGGCTCTCATCTAGCTGGCAGGTCTGAAGGCTCGCTTGTGGGGGAGAGGTTGGATAGGAAATCTTCATCAACACCCCGAGCTCGGCTCGGCCCCAAGTAGACCCGCTGCGCAGGCTCTCATCTAGCTGGCAGGTTTGAAGGCTCGCCTGTGGGGGAGAGGTTGGATATGAAATCTTCATCAACACCCCGAGCTCGGCTCAGCCCCAGGTAGACCCGCTGCGAAGGCTCTCATCTAGCTGGCAAGTCCGAAGGCTCGCCTGTGGGGGAGAGGTTGGATATAAAATCTTCATCAACACCCCGAGCTCGGCTCGACCCCAGGTAGACCCGCTGTGCAGGCTCTCATCTAGCTAGCAGGTCCGAAGGCTCGCCTGTGGGGAGAGGTTGGATATGAAATCTTCATCAACACCCCGAGCTCGGCTCGGCCCCCGGTAGACTCGTTGCGCAGGCTCTCATCTAGCTAGCAGGTCCGAAGGCTCGCCTGTGGGGGAGAGGTTGGATGTGAAATTTTTATCAACACCCCGAGCTCGGCTCGGTCCCAGGTAGACCCGTTGCGCAAGCTCTCATCTAGCTGACAGGTACAAAGGCTCGTCTGTGGGGGAGAGGTTGGATAGGAAATCTTCATCAACACCCCGAGCTCGGCTCGGCCCCAGGTAGACCCGCTGCGCAGGCTCTCATCTAGCTAGCAGGTCCGAAGGCTCGCATGTGGGAGAGAGGTTGGATAGGAAATCTTCATCAACATCCCGAGCTCGGCTCGGCCCCAGGTAGACCCGCTGCGCAGGCTCTCATCTAGCTGTCAGTTCCGAAGGCTCGCCTGTGGGGGAGAGGTTGGATATGAAATCTTCATCAACACCCCGAGCTCGGCTCGGCCCCAGGTATACCCGCTGCACATGCTCTCATCTAGCTGGCAGGTCTGAAGGCTCGCCTGTGGGGGAGAGGTTGGATATGAAATCTTCATCAACACACCGAGCTCGGCTCGGCCCCAGGTAGACCCGCTGTGCAGGCTCTCATCTAGCTGGCAGGTCCGAAGGCTCGCTTGTGGGGGAGAGGTTGGATATGAAATCTTCATCAACACCCCGAGCTCGGCTCGGCCCCAGGTAGACCCGCTGCGCAGGCTCTCATTTAGCTTGCAGGTCTGAAGGCTCGCCTGTGGGGGAGAGGTTGGATATGAAATCTTCATCAACACCCCGAGCTCGGCTTGGCCCCAGGTAGACCCACTGCGCAGGCTCTCATCTAGCTGGCATGTCCGAAGGCTCGCCTGTGGGGGAGAGGTTGGATATGAAATCTTCATCAACACCCCGAGCTCGGCTCGGCCCCCGGTAGACCCGCTGCGCAAGCTCTCATCTAGCTGGCAGGTCCGAAGGCTCGCCTGAGGGGGATAGGTTCGATATTTTCAAATATTTCGACACGAATGTTCTAGGCTTGGACCAAAGACACACCCAGAAGGCAGAACAAGAGGATTGAGGATCTTCTTGATCAGGAGGGGTCTCGGCCTGTGGAAATCTCGGCCGATAGGTCTCAGGTAAGGGGATCTCGGCAAAAGAAGTTCCCGGCGGGGAGACTTTGGTGGTGGATTCTTGGTCAGACAGGGAGAAGGCTTGGGCGCGAAGTCTCGACCGACCACGCAAGGTAAGGAAGGGGGTCTTCCCTTTAAAAAGGGGGCCATGGACGACGCTCTCGGCAAATGGCTCTCGGCAGAACGCGGAAACGACGTGTCTCGGTCTCAAGGTCCAGGTACGTTCCCACCTACGGATCGCTAAGGGAGACTGCCCTAGGGGGGCCGTGGGCCCCCGGCGGAAGCGTTCTTGAGCAGCATTCGTTTTCGACAGTTAAAAAAAGAGGGGTGAAAAGTTCCAACATTTATATTATAAACTGTTCACAATATTACAAAAATGGGAACCTCTCGCCCATTACAAATCAAAGAAAAGAAGGAAACCCCTCAGGGAGAAGCATTGCATCCGCTCGAGCTCCTGCTTGAGTTTCTGCAAGAGCTCTCGCCCGAGCTCCCCCCGGATGTCTCTCCAACAGCCGTGGGGGATCTCGGGACATCCGGGGGCAGAGAGTCGGGTGCGCCTGGGGGCTTCGGTACAGGCTTGAAGAGCCAGGGAACAAGCCGGGGAGCGGTGACGACCTTGCCACCCTCGTTCAAACACCCCACCTCCCCAGCATATCAAGGGTCAGCCTGACCGTTGCTTGGGCATTGGTCTGCAGGAGCTTGTCAATATCATATTCCGAGAAGTGACGGCTCCTCAGCCTCTCGTCCAGCGATTGGGGAGGCAGAACTGCAGCCGTCTCCGCGCGACGGAGCTGGTCCTTTAACAGGATGTTCTCGTATCTTAGCTCGGTCAGATCCGCACGAAGGGCCGCATTCTGGGCGGAATCCTGCAGAAGGGAGGATCAAGTCAACACCGAGACGACCCGTGGGTTATAAAGGCGAGAGCGATGCTTGAAAGATCTCGCTTACCTCCTCCGATGGGCGCAAGGAAAGGCGTCCCATGGCATTCGCCAGCTGTACCTTCAGAACCGTCGCCTGGACCACCGCCTGGTCCCGCGCCTTAAGCATCTCGCCGAAGTTGCGGTCGATGGTGTTGCTTCGGCGTGCGCACATGTGCACAAGTTCAAACCCGCGCATCAGAGCCCTGACGGAGTCAAGGGCCAAAAACCGTGTGGGCAGCTGATCATAGAGATCGGCGAACTCGCGGCTGTAAAGGTCGTAGCCCAGCGCGAAGGCCTCACCGGTGACCTCATCACGCTCTGCCCAGCTCGAAAGCAGTGTCGAGAGGGATACCCGGTTGGCCTTCGGGTCCCATTGTAGCAGGGGTTTTCCTTCAGCGTCCAGGCACTTCACGCCGAGGCCAAAATTCCTGTGCCCCTTTGGCGCCTCCTTGGACGGAGACCGAGTGGAGGTCTCGACAGCCGCCCCCTCGCCGCCAGCCCTGCTTGCGACTGGAAGGTTCTCGGCAGGAGCCCCCCCGCTACTCCTGGCAGCGAAGGTCATCTCGCTCGCCACCTGCAGGACTTCTTCGAAAGACCGGCCTGGCGGGAAAGGTCGGACGGGCATAGCCATCACGGATTTCCCTTTGTCGGCAGCGGTTGGCTTGGGTCTTTTCTGTGGCTGGGACGAGAAGGCGTTGGGTTTTCGCTTCCCAGCGCTGGTTGAAGGAGGTGGGGCAGGCTCGTCCCGGCAAGCCTGGGTCGCAGGCTGCGCTAAAGCCAACGGATCTCTCGCAGCCTGGCCCTCGGTACCCGGAGTCTCGGCAAAAGGTTGGTGCAGGGGAACTTCTCGCTCTCCTGCAAGGGTGACAACGGAATGAGTTGGAAGTTGGGAATGGGAGTATCAGGTTGAAGACGAGACTGTACCTTCACCGGGAGGGACGGGAGTGAGAGAATCGACGTCCCGCCGGAGGAATTGTACGTCAAATTCTTTCGTCCCAAAGAACTCTAGAAGGGCGCTCTCGCGAGATCCCAGGGTAGGCGGCTTGTAGGTGGCGTCCTCATATTGAACAGGCACGAGAGGGACGCTTCTGAAGTCGCCATAGACGAAGATGAACTTCTTGCCCCAATGATGATGTTTATTGGCGAGACTGGTTGTCTTGAGCAGTTGCCCAGAGAAGAAAACTACCCCTCCCTTTGCGCGGAAGATGAACAGCTTTCGGAAGATCGGGAGGCTGAACTCGATCTTCTCCGATCGCATGTAGCAGATGAACGCTACAAGGATGGCGACCGAGTTTGGGTTCAGCTGGGCGGGAACAACACCGTAGTAACGGAGTGCCTGGCGCATCTCGGGCTAGAGGGAAAGGCGAAAGCCCACCTCGAAGTGTTCGAGGGGGATGACTAACTCCCCTTCTCTCGCGTTGTTTACCCTGTCCCGGTTACCGGGATGTCTCGCGGTGAAGCCAGTGGGAACGTACTGAGAAGTAATCCGTTGGTACTCTCCAGGGGTTAGGAGACAAGTGGGAATTTATGTTTTCGGAAGGCTTCCGCGCAATGGGAACGTCCCCCGTTCTCGTCTGGCATTCTGTGGGAAGGATTGAAGACGAAAGGAATTGGCAAGAACGAAAGATAGGCGAGAACAAGGGAAGAGGGCAAAAGCAAGGGGAGAGTTCTCGGCAAGCCGCGAAGCAACGAGGAGAGGAAAGGAGGTTCCGGATCGGAGAAATAAATGTGTTTGGTGACTCCTCTATTTATAGGAAGTCAGGGTAATGATGTTTTTTTAAAAAAAGAGAAATAAAAATAGCGGCGGCGGTACAGGCCCCAGGTCGGCGGCGCCTCGGGTTCCGGCTCAGGTTGACATCGACTGAAGGTTCAGACTCGTGCAAGTCATTTCGAAACGGCCAGGTGGAACATGAAGACCAAAGCAGGGATCGCTCTCGCCGGGCGAGAGCTAAAAAGGACAAAAATAATAAATAATAATATTACAAGTGAGCTGTTCGAAATATATAAAAGAAAAACAGGGTGCATTGCGAGAAGGGATGACCGAGAGGCGAGAAGGAGCAAGATTTCTTCAAGTCAATACGGTTCCCAACGCCATTGTCCTCCCTAGGTTGATCCGACGGGCCTGGTCTCGAATCTACGTGATGCATCTCCCAGGGGAAGACTCGATGGAAGGCCCACCCGGCCGCCCCGTCTCGCCAAAAAAATAATCGCTCTCCAAGGCCTCCAGCCTCTGCTCCACCATCTCGCGGAATTCCTTTGCCGCAGTGGCGCGAGCCCGCTCCCGTCGCATAAGCTTCGACAGGAGGACATCAATCTTCTTCCTGCGTTTCGTCGAGCTCCCGGCATCATTCACAATGGCCTCCATCTCGCCGGACGAAGGAAGGAGTGAGCTCTCGCCATCCTCTTCCCCTTCCTCTCCGTCTTCATCATCATCTTCGTCATCTTCATCGGCCCCCGTTCTTGAGTCCGGATCCTCTGAAAAATAGTTTCATGATTACGGCGAGGGCTGAGCAAGAGCTATGATAATGTTTCGCCTACCTGCAGCGTGACGAGAGCCACTGGCCGGTGGCTGGCGAGAAGGCCCGGTCCCCCCCCCCCTCAGTCCCATAGAGGAGGTGGAGTGGCTTCCCGCGTCCCCGGCGAAACGTCTCGTGCACGGTGGTCCCGGCCTGGTCTGAAGCATGGGGGAAGTCGTTCTCTCTCACGGGATGGCCGGCCTCCTTTTGGGCTATAGAGGGGTCGACAGATACCTCTCCCGCCAGTACGGTAGGATTAGCCAATTGGCCAGGCAGGTTAGAAGTCATTATCTCACCCCCCGGGTGGCGAGACCCGGGTCGGCGGGAGCTGAGGATGCGAGAAGTCAGCTCAGCAATAGGAGACGCTACAAGTGAAATGGTCAGAAAGGGGTGACAGAGAAAAGCATACCCGTGATTCTCAGAGAGGCAGCCGGAGGAGTGACCTCCGCGACCCGTGGTCTATCCTCGGGAAGGTGAGGCGACGGATCCGGGGGCACCAGTGATGACCCGGTGTCATCACCTCGAGCTTCTTCCTGCGAAAGACTTTCCGCCAGTTATCAACCCTTGCGCATAGTCAGATCGTAATCGACTTGCAATCTTGGGGATTAGCGAATCAGGAAGGCGTACCTTCGGCAGAGGGGAAGCATCATCCGCACGATCGGGAGTCGGGGTAGGCGGGTCCCTGTTCTCGCGGGAAGGGTCCCGCTGGATCACCTTTGCCTTCTTTTTCTTCTCTTTCTTCTTCTTCGGCGGTGGAGGATTAGCGGTCGGCGACTTTCTCGCCAGCCAAGGGGCAACCAAATCGCTATTCGCCAGGACTCGCGCCTGGGCCGCATCGATGCGATCCTGGAGGTCTTGCTGGAGCGGTTTGTCAACACGTTTGGAACGCATGATGAGATCTCGCGAGAGCTCAAGCAGAGAGCACTCAGGGGCAGATTTACGGCCGTCTATCCGCACACATATATATAGAGCTATGGGATGGCCCACCAAAAAGATTTTCTTTTTTGAGGTGACACGTGCTCAGCGAATATTTATGGGTTGGACGTATCTTTTCAAGCGCAGAGCTAGCTCAAAAAGAGCGGGGATTGTGTACAACCCCATATTCGCTGGAGGGAACCTGGGGATGCCAACAGTCAGGATTGGACTAGCTTTGGGCTAGCTTCGGGCTAGCTTCGGGCTCAAGACCAGAACCGCTTGCGCCTTGATGAGCTCCCGCCTACGAGCAGGCGGGACCGTTTGCGCCCAGCCTCAACCAAGATCCACGGATGACCAAAGGCGGGCGAGAGGGCGTTGAGTCTCACTCGACGCCAAAGTCCAAGCAGCAGGGGCATTGAGTCCACTCAACACCACATTGAGTAGGCATCAAGCTCACTTAACGTTGTGTTCAGCAGTAAAGGCATCAAGCTCACTCAACGCCGTGTTCAGCAGTAAAGACATCAAGCTCACTCAACGCCGTGTTAAGTGGAGGCGGGAAGGTTCTCGGCTCAAAGTTCTCGCCTCGGCTCAAAGTTCTCACCTCGGCTCAAAGTTCTCGCCGCGGATCAAGGTACTCAGCTCAGGGTTCTCGCCGAGTGGGGCCCAAGGCCCAGGATAAAATTACCTAATTGTCCTCAGGTAAAATTACCTATATACCCCTAGGGGCTGAATTTAGTATTTTATAAACAGTAGGGTTAGGCTATTGGCGGGCCAGCCAGGGGAATTTTAGTAATTTCAGGTCAGCAAAAGGCTATAAATAGACTCATAAGGGCTCCTTAGAAAGCAGACTCTCATTTTTCTCTAAATCTCTAGTGCTTTCTAAGGAGCTCCTAGCCCAGCTTTTGGTTTTGGAGGGGAAGCTCTCAGAGATCTTCCGGGTGTGAGGTGGGACCTCCCTGCTGAGACTTTGGCTCAGTCCTAGGTCGTTAGCAACCAGTCAAGGGGCGGGGCTTGAGAGAAGTAGGTGTTGGTTGCACCCCTATTTTGAACATTCGTTGAGGTCAATTTTGGCTCCAACAGTATCACAAGCCTGCTAGCCCCGCTGCTTATCATTAGGTGAGAATCCACTGCACTCCACACGAAATACTACCATCCGGGACACGGACATGATCCGCAACCAATGAAAATAAGGGAAATCATGGGGCCCAGGGTGCGCAGATTTACTGTGCACCACAGGACCATCAAAACATGGCACTTCCCTTATATTTCATTGGTGGGGTCCGGGACCCGAACTGAAATTTTTCTCTTCAAACCATAGAGTTGATCATCTGGAAAGAAAAAAAATGGAAACAAGAAAACACATAATTTTAGAGCAATGTTAAGTGCAGACCTACTTTGGCTATGTGCAAACCACGGTTAGGTGCAATCCCAAAAATTTTAAGTGCAACCCCAAATGTTAGGTGCAAACCAATTATATAAAAAAATTGTAAATTAATAGTGTGCTAAATAATGAAAAAAATGAAGTTTTACAAAGAAGAAAACATGAACTCTGATAAGCAAGGAAGAAAAAAACACTGGCGTCTTTTGATGAGTAGTGAAAAATAAAACATGAGCTTTGCAGCCAACGAATAAGATGAATGAATGGAGAAATTTTTTACAAAGAAGATGAACACGAGCTCGAGCAGCTACAACAGAAAATTTACCCCCAAATTTTCATATTTTCCATATATCTTTACAATCTGTAAATGAACGAGCTCTCAAAATGTTAGAAAGGAGAGCCTCCAGCTCTGTCCCCAGCACTCGATCCCCGCCTAAATACTCCTTCATGAATGGCTCCACCATCACCGATTGGTTTGCCGTCACCACGACCCGCCTCTGCCGGCAAGCGCGGAAGATCCTGTAGCTATCTGCACGGACGTCGGCAACGTAGAATCAGAGGAGGACGGCGCGTGTGACGAGCTTGATGTCCGAAATCGGGATGCCGGCGACGACGGCGTAGATCATGATCTGGATGTCGGCCTCTTCCGAAAAGACTTTGTAGACGACAAAGATGATGGGGTAGAGGAGGTGGGCGGTGCCGCGCAGGAGGCTGCCGGCTTCGACGGTGAGGAGGAAGAAGTGGGAGAAGGTGTAACGCCCCAAAACTCATTAAGGAATGGATAGCGTTTTAAGGCCAATTTGGTGTCTGACTAGGAACACAAGGCCTGTGACACGGGTGTGTACAGGGCCGTGTCGTGCCTGAGATCGACGAAATGCAGTCGACGATCCTCGGATTCAAGCCAGGTCGGGCACACGGCCTGTGACACGGGCGCGTCAAGGGTCGTGTCCTACTCTGTGTTATGACGGGCTGTGTCGAGTGAGTTACACGGTCAGGGACACGGGCGTGTCCAAAGGCGTGTCTGGCACACGGCCTGTGACACGAGCGTGTCATATGTCCGTGTCCTCTTCGGGATACGATGGTTTCATCGTCAATTGGGGCACACGGCCTATGACACGGGTGTGTCTATGGTTGACACAGGCATGTCCCAAGCCGTGTCAGAGGCTATGCCCTGTTCTGTGATTACTGGATTACGGCGAGTGTGGAACACGGCCTATGACAAAGGCGTGTCACAAGCCATGTTCGGCCCAGGAAAGTTATTTTAGGTGCGAATCGTGGCCGTTCGTTTCCTTCAAATGGGATCCAAGGGTACAGATAGGTCCTTGCTGTTATAAGGCCGAGAATAGGGGTGAAACCCTCATTTCTCATAATGCTTTCTCTTTCTAAATTGTTAGAGAGAGGGGAGAGCAAGGAAGAAGGAGAAGGAGAAATCCGGATGCCGGTGGAGCTTCGGAGCCCCAAATCGCGAGCCGAGTCCAGATCCGTGGAGGCGAGGCCGTTGCGGTGCTTTTCATCCGTCTAGTTTCTTCTCTTCTTCATGACGCCAAAGCGAACCACAAGAGTAATGATTCTCTTCTTGGACATGTGAAGTCCTCTTCCTTTTTGCATAGGAAACTCCCTCCCGCGAGTGAGCGGTGAGTGCGAGGTATTCCTTCGGGTGGACATGAATAGTCCACGTTGTTTTGCATATAGAGTCCGGAATCGAAGTACGGACATAAGCATGGTGTTTGAAGCCTACCCGGACAAGTTGATCTGGATCGGTGATGTTTTCATTATGCTTGTATTGCCGAAGAAGACTCCGTGCCGCTTATTTTCGGGTTTCTACGTGGTAGATTGCAGCAGGGAATCTTGGGGATTAACTCCAAGGTACACCCAGAAATCTTGGCAGAAGCAAAGTTTTGCCGTTTTGGTGGCCTGGGAGCCAACTTTGTGCATAACCGGGTTATGTACTTTTGTATGATAGATAAATCGGGATTCGGGGAAGCTTAACTCATGCCGATGACTTGAATTGTTGTGGCGATGCGAGCAACGGGTTGAGTGGAACCGTACCCTCTCTATGTGGTTCGGTTTTAGAGGCCTACCGATGGCATAGATGGCAGGTCTTAGGCTTCGACTGAAAAAGACTGTTAGCTCACGTTATTGCCGTCCTAGGGGCGGTGGTGGACCGAGTTCACCCAGAATGTGCCCTGAGTGCACAGGGTGTGTGATCGTGTGTGCCTACGCTTGTGGCGTAGTGTTATTTCACTATCTTGTTTGGTTATACTAATAATATGCAGGGAAGGAGCATCGCTGCCCCGTTTAAGGGGCGGGGTTGTTATAATTTGGTTAGCTTTAGGTGACCGTTGCTTTTGTTTGCCACCGCTGCGGTGGAATGTTGATTGCAGGTGTTGTGGAGCCTAGTGGCAAATAGTGGGCTGAAGCCCTTATTGCTGAGCCGGCCCTTGAAGGTCAATGCGAACGTTTACTTTTATACTCATGTGTGACCGGCCTGCGTGCCGATGTTTGGAAGACACTAATTATTTAAAGTAAACTCTTGTAAGGCCATAATGCCAAGTACTTTGTGTATTTGTATGCTCATTCCTACTTTGGGTTTTTAGTGGACATTCATGTTATGGCTTGAGTTCTTTTATTTGTAACATTTAAAATGCTTCTGCTAGAAAGTGCTCTGTGTAGAACATATGTTATTGGAAGGATGGTTTCATTTAGTAACCCTTCGGTCTATCTGTGGTATATGGCGTCGGGCCCCGGCCGGACCTACTGCTATATGTCATATGACAGATAGGGGTGTTACAATTTGGTATCAGACTACCTGTTTTGTTCTTGCTTATTGGAATTTGTGGACGAATTTTTTAAGGGGTGGTGAGCACATGTATGTGCGTCATCGTTATAACATGAAAAGAACCCATGAATGTCTACTTAGGAATGAAAATACACACGTTTGAGGAACCTGTGTGTTCCTATAATTGCTTTTTGCAATTTTGTTCGGTCACTTAATGGTGTTTTGTACATCTATAGGTGACCAGGAGTGGTGCAGGGCCTTCAGAACACCCGCATTTTGAGACAAGTAGCGCACCGAATGATGTGCCTACAACCCCTCCTTCGGCAGAAACTATAAGACTGGTGGCTGAAGCGGTGTTTGCAATGATAAAGGCCCAGCCAGGAAGGCAAATGCAGCAGCCTGCCCATGTAGGGGTGCAGGTACCGCTTCAAGTGGCAGAACTTAGAATGGTTGAACAAATGGTGGTAGAGTCGTTGATACCTAGAAGAGCGACTAAAAAGTAGCTCAAACATGTTATGGGCTTTAATCCTTCGGTGTTCTCGGGGACTGGAACCCCATCCCAAGCTGAGGATTGGCTCTTCCGAGTAAAGAGAGTCTTGATAGCTACGAAAATTGAGGAGTGGCAGAAGACCACCATAGCCACTTTCCAGTTGGATGGAGAGGCAAGGTTGTGGTGGGAAGGTTTAGAGCTGCATCACTTGGGTGGAAGGCAACTCACGGATGTCTCGATGGAGGAATTTTCGAGACTATTCTTGGCAAGGTACCTTCCCTCGGCTCAAAGGATCGCGATGGAGAATAAGTTCTAGAGGTTGAGGCAAGGAGATAGTAGCGTGGACGAGTACCTCCACAAGTTCACACGATTGGGTCGTTATGCTAGCTCCACTATGGCTGATGAGGGGCATAAGACCAACCGGTTCTATGAAGGTTTGTGTGATGACCTAAGGCTACTACTCTCGGGGCCTATGACGCAGGGCTTCCTAACCCTGGTCAATACGGCCCGGTCGTTGGAGAAGGATCTGAAAAATGCGCAAGCGAAGAAAGACTCTAGTGCAAAGAGGACGAAGTTCAAAATGTCGAACTCCTCAAAATATGTGTTCCGTAAGTGGAATAAGAAGGCTAGGACTTCATGTCCAACCTCTTCTTCTGGTACATCTGGGGCAACTATAGGCCGAACCCCGGGCGTATGCTATAATTGTGGAAAGCCGGGACACTATGCCCGAGATTATCGGAGCGGACGCCCAATGTTCGAGAGGAAGCATGGAGCAACTTATGAGGAGAAGGGCAAGGCGGTGAAGTCAACCGCATCACATTATGCTCCAACCCAGCCTAGAGTTTATAACCTTGGCCAACAAGAGGCCATAAAGCAAGCTGGCGTGGTGACAGGTACGGCTTAAATTTATAACAATTTAGCTTTAAATACTTATTATCTTGCGCATGTTAGCTTATTACTGCTTATGCTAGGCTTTGTTTTGATTTTCAATAATCCGGTGAGAGCACTGTTCGATACGGGAGCTTTGCACTCCTTTTTGTCCGAAAGATTTGTATCGCACATCAGAGTACCTTCTTCGATGGCCAAGGACAAATTGGATGTGTCAGCCTAATGGGTGCTCAATGCACGCGGATAGAGTTTGTTGCGTAAAGATACAGATTGGGAGTCAGGAGTTCGACTTGCAAGCGTCGTTACTGCCGTTAGTGGAGTTCAACATGATATTTGGTATGGACTGGCTCTCAGAGCAGCAGGCATACATTGATTACAATCGCAAGGAGGTCAAATTTGGGGCTGATAGTGAGACGACATTTGCAGGCTTGATAGGGTCGAGCAAGACTTTGATGTCTGCTCTTCAGGTGGTTAAGGCAGTTCGTGCTGGTGCAGAGCTGTTCTTCACACTAGTGGGGGCTTCGAAGCCTAAGCCTAGTTTGGACACTATCCCGGTTGTATCCGAGTATCCTGACGTGTTCCCTGACAATATCCCTGGAGTCCCACCTCAGCGAGAGATCGACTTTTCTATTGAGCTAGTGCCAGGTGCCAAACCTGTGTCACGCTCTCTGTATCGGTTAGCGCCTAAGGAGATGGCGAAACTGAAAGTTCAACTTCAAGAGCTATTGGAATAGGGCTATGTGCGTCCAAGTTCGTCGTCTTGGAGCGCACCGGTCCTCTTTGTTAAGAAGAAGGACAGAAGCTTGCGACTCTGTATTGATTACAGAGAGTTGAATAAGTTAACGGAGAAGAATAAGTTTCTGATCCCAAGGATTGATGATCTGTTCGATCAGTTAGTTGGGTCATCGGTATTCTCGAAATTGGATCTTAAGTCCGGATATTACCAACTGAGGATAAGAGAAAGTGACATCCCCAAGACAGCTTTCAGCACGTAGTATGGGCATTATGAGTTCACCGTCATGTCGTTTGGGCTGACTAATGCACCATCTGTGTTTATGGATCTGATGAACAGAACGTTCAAAGAGTACTTGGACCACTTCGTGATAGTCTTTATCGACAATATATTGGTGTACTCGTAGTGCGAGGAGGATCATTTCAAACATCTGCATTTGGTGTTGGAGACGTTAAGGAGGAATCAACTATATGCTAAATTCTCCAAATGCGAGTTTTTGTTGTCCTCAGTAGCTTTCCTTGGTCATATTGTTAGTGGAGAGGGAATTGCAGTGGATCCAGCTAAGATAGTTGATATGCGGGAGTGTGAAAGTGAGGGATAAGATCAATCCTAACTCTAGAGGGGGGGTGAATAGAGTGATTTAAAATAATTTTGAAAATTAAAGCTTATGTGGAGAAAAGGCTTAGATTTACTTAGTGTATGGTGCTATAGCAATTAATCAGAGAGAGAAGAGAATCACAGCACAAAGCAAAACACAAAGAAACAAGCAACCAGAATACACAAGGAGCTATAGTGGTTCCCCAAAATCTTGGGTAGTCCACTCTTCTATCACCCTTGATAGGAATCCACTTCAAGATGAGTTGATCAGGTGTCTTGAACACCAGAGAGTTTTTGACCAGGTTCTCACAAACCAAAGGGGCTGATTTTTGACCAGGTTTCAGCAAAACCAAAGGTAACTTTTGAAGGGAGTTAAAACCCTGTACAGAAAGAAAAAGAAAAAGCTGATGGTGTCTTCTCTATCAATAAGTAGAGAGAAGCAAAGTGGATTTGTTGATGTTGTCAGAGCTCCCCCTGAGATCAAGAAGTAGTTCAGGAAGGAGAACTTTGCATAAGGGTGACAGGTCTTCAATGATCTGATCTGCTCCAGCAAAAGATGATCCAAACACGTTGGATGATTGTGTCTGAAGCAATTAGAATTCCTGTGTGTAAGCTTGAATGAATATCACAGAGAGCAAGAGAGAGAGGTATTATATTGTTCTCTGTTGACTGATAGAATATATCTCTGAATTCTTCTTCTGAGTCTTTGATAGCCGTTGGCAGCCAGCATTAAATGCTTTCCTTAAATGTCCATGTCTCCAAAGGAAGTGTCAGGCAAACATTCCTTAGAAAATTCCTTGAGCCATGCACTAGATTTGCTGTAACGGTCAATAAATCTTCAGCATTAATTGTTCTGACAGAAGGAATTTGAATTCCTATTCAAAACTGACGGGAGTCTGGAAAACGTCGAGCTCAAAATAAAACATCGATCTGAGCACGACACACGTCGGCCAGAGAGCTTTCAGAAAGCAAAACTGGGCTTGACGGAACGTCGAGCTGAGGTCGACTCCACGTCGAGCTGAGGTCGACTCAGCGTCGAGCTGAGGTCGACTCTGCGTCGAGCTGAAGTCGACTCTGCGTCGAGCTGAAGAAGACTCTAACTAACCTATGTGACCTTTATAACAACAAGGAGGTCACAACACAAAATCCCTATAGAAATATAGTCATCCTGACCCAAATAGTAATAGGGTGTTCCAACAATCTCCCCCTATTTGGATTAGGATTACTATTCACATGAATTTAGGGATTCAAAAAGAAGTAAAGACAAAACTGAATAAAATACAACCAGACATATGACAGAATAAAGCAGCATATATATAACACTATATAGCAGCAATAATGTTTAATGTCCTGTATCCAGCAGAGGAAGAGAAATAAAACACCTTACATTACTTTTCCTTTGGAGCTTTGTCTTGATCACTTGCCTTGAAGATGATTTCCCTGTTAGGGTTTGTAGCATCCTTCTTGGATCTGTAATCTTCAGCTGCACCTAAGGATTTCTGGCTTTTTCCACTAGCTGGTACAGCTGCAGGATGAAGCTGCATATACTTATCAGAATCAAAGAATTTCTTTGATTTGTATTTCTCCAATTCTTCTCTCCTTTGATCTGACATGGTGCTGATTTGAGAGGTGTCCAGACCTTTTGCTCTAGCTCTGTCAATCTCATTCAGAGCAGCCATCTCAGTCATCCTGGCCTTCCAGTAAGCTGGAGTTTTAGTAGGGTCTTCAAAAGGAATAGCTGGTTCATATCTATTGGCATAGTGTTCTTGATGAGTTCTTGGAGTCAAGTCAACTCTGGGTCTGTAAGGATAGGGACCAGAGGTTGGATCAATGGGTCCTCCCCTTTGGTAAGGTTGAGATCCTGATCTTCCTCTGGACTGCCTGCCTCTACTGTTTCCTCTTTGCTGGTTTCCACTTTGCTGATTTCCCCTTTGCTGATTTCCCCTTTGCTGGTTATACCCTTGAGATCTTCTTGACTGATAGGTCTTGCCATGCAGGGATGATGGGGCAGGATTGGAAGAGAGGCTTGCACTTGCACCTGCATCTGGAGGAGGTGGAGGTGGAGGCTGAATGACAGGCTTGGAGGGGCCTTCATTGAACTTTCTTTTCTTCTTCATTGCCTTTCTTTGGTTTAGAGAGTATTGCATCCAGGGCTCAGTGATTTCACAGTTGTACTTGATGTAGTAGGGGATGTCATGATATGTGGTTCTAGCCAATGGAACTCTTTTCATTGCTTTGGATCTTGCTTTCCTCTTCCTTGCAATGGTTGCAGAGGAGTCATCAGAATCAGTTGCAAATTCATCCTCTGAGCTTTGAGATTCATCATAAGGATCTATGTAGGTTCTCTTTGAGATAGGAAAATTGATGGGGGCTGGAGCATCTGAAGAAGTAACTGGAGGAAGGTCTGCTGACAGTGTAGAGGAGGAGTCTAACACTGCAGGAGAGGGAATAGCCTCAGGAGCCATAGAGGCTGAGGTGGCTAGTTCCTGAAGAACTTGTGAGACAATGGTCTCAACTTCATCTGGTGTCTCAATCAATTCACCTGAAGTTTCTGAGGGAACAGTCTTGGCAGCTACTACTGCTTCAACAACAATATCATCACAAGCAGGAGCCACAGCTACCACTGCTTCATCAAGGATCATGGCATCAACAGCCAAGGAGGATGGAATGATCTTCTGAAAAGGGACAATGGCCCTAGACAGGTCTTCTTGAGGAGGCAGGAGGCTGTAGTTACTGAAGTGAAGATGTGCTGGAAGGTGGAAGCTCTGGATAGAATATGCCAAGGACTGAAAGTCTAAGGCACTGCTGATCATCTGAACTGAACCTTGAGGAGGAGCCTCAGAGGTCATCTGAACTTCTACTGTTGAGACTGTCTCTGAACAAGCCTGTACTACCTGTACTGCTGAAGGCTGAAGCTCTTCTTCTACTGACATCTCCCCCTGCCTAGAATCAGTGGCAGCTGACTTTAGGCCCCCAGAAGAAGGGCATGCCAGATAGGATGAGAGGGATGAGACTGAGGTAGAGAGAGAGCTCAGGGAAAGGACTAGAGGAGCCAGCTTGGCATCCAATAGAGAGGAGAGCCTAGGGGCCAAAATATCAAAAAGCTTATTGGCCAGGGGCAAAAGATCTACTTGCTCAAGTGGGACTTGAGTAGAGGTAGAGGGAGCAGCAGAGAAGGTGAAGGTAGAAGATGTTGTTGGTGTTGCAGACATGGGAGGGATAGCTGATTCATGGATGGAGGATAGAAGAAGTTCTGAAAAAGTTGATGAAGGATGGAAGTTATGAGGAGAGGAGGTATAGGCATCCATGAAGGATTCATCATGAATATCAAGGGAAAGGATGTCCTCATGAGATGAGAACTCCAAGCTCATGGAAGAAGAGGTGATGAGTGGAGGAATGGAGGATGCAATAGTAGAAATGGATGAAGGGATGGGTTGAGTGGATGAGATGATTGATGTTGTTGGAATGAAAGAGGATGGGAGGATGATGGAGGAAGATGGCAAAATCCCTGCTTCTGGGCCAGTAGACTGAGGAAGAGTGACCTCTATAGTCTTGGTGTCTGCAGAAGTCCTCATTGCTGCAGCTGCCCTGGAGTTCACAATCTTCCTGTCCCACTTGCCAATCAGTGCACAAGTGAGCCTCTTAGAAGCATTGATGTGCTTCTTTGAGGACACAAGCAACTGAGGGCAACAGTGGTTCAGAATCAAACCAAGAACCCTTCCAAAGTGGACAAAGTTCTTATCCATTTTCTTCTTAATCATATCAAAAACAATCAAGCCCCAATTGGGATGCTTCTTATCCAAAATTGCAGCCATAATGCAAAACTGATTCCTAGTAATGGCATCGTGTGCAGTCCTCTTTGCACAGATTACCTTGCCTGTGATATCTGCTAACAGCCTAAACTCAATAGCTAGGTTAACTTTTAAAAGTTTAGAGGGGTTACCAGAATTATGCCCCATTCTGTCTAGCATCACAGCAAACTCTTCTACAGAGAGTTCTATCTCATTATCTCCAACAGCAAAACCGAAAACCTCTGAAATGATTTGAGGAGAAATGGTTACCTCATTCCCTGAAATTGTCCCAGTCATCGTACTGTTATCTGAATTTACTGCAGTAAAAATCCATTCTTTGATTTCAGCTTCTGGAAGAGGGATCCTGGTTGTCATGAAGTTAACCAGGTGCTGCTCTTTGAATAGCTCCAGAATATCCAGAAAATTCTGCGAAGATCCATCAAAGGAGTCGATGTCGATGTCAAAACCTGAATCAAACTTCATTGCCGCCAATACACCTGCAGCAATCGCCATTATCCTGCAAATAGATACCTTCCAAGATCAAGAGTAAAGGATTTGGAGGGAAAAAGCTTGAGCAGAAAAAATATGAGAGCGCAACTGCGAACGACGGAGAAGAATGATTTTATACTAGGGTTCGACGCAGAAATGGAAAGAACGTCAAGCTCAGGTCGACGCTCTAAGGCTCTAGGGGAACTGAAAAGGCTCAACAGCGTGCATCTTAGGTCGACGTTCGACGCTTGGGCTGATGCTATACGTCGAGCTCAGGTCGACGTTGAACGAAGGCGTCGACCGAAGGGAGAAAAACTCAAGAAGCCAGGGAGCTGTGAACTTAGTTCAACGCTAGAAGTTGAGGTCGACGTTCGACGCTTTTGAGGGCGACGGACCGTCGATCTTAGTTCGACGCAGCGTCGAGCTTAGTTCAGAGCTCAAAGAAACCACTCAGACAGAGGAATTTTAAAATGAAATTTTTCCTATTCCTGTTAATTATGGGTTTCAAAATCTTGGAGTTTTAATTTATGCTGTCTCCATCTAGCATTCCCAACTGATTGAGGAAGAAGAAGTGCTTCTTTTCATCCAAGGGCTTGATGAAAATATCTCCTCTTTGTAGTTCAGTGGAAATGTACTCTAGTGCAATTTTCTTCTTTTTTACATTATCCCTTAAGAAGTGATGTCTGATCTCTATGTGCTTAGTCCTACTATGGAGAACTGGATTTTGTGCAATGCAAATTGCACTAGTATTATCACAAAAGATTTTAGACATCTCTAAGTTGTAGCCATAGTCTAGGAGCTGGTTTTGAATCCACAAAATCTGTGAGCAACAACTGCCTGCAGCCATGTATTCAGCTTCAGCAGTTGATGTGGACACAGAAGTTTGTTTCTTACAAAACCAGGAGACAAGTCTATCACCAAGGAATTGACAAGTTTCACTGGTGCTTTTCCTGTCTACTCTACATCCAGCATAATCAGAATCTGAAAATCCAGTTAGATCAAATCCTGAGTCATGTGGATACCAGAGACCTAGATTAGGACAACTTTTTACATACCTAAGAATCCTCTTAACTAATGTGAGGTGGGACTCTCTAGGGCTTACTTGGAATCTAGCACAAATGCATGTAGCAAACATTATGTCTGGTCTACTAGCTGTTAGATAAAGTAATGAGCCAATGATTGCTCTATAGTTTGTCTGATCAACTGGTTTTCCAGATTCATCAGCATCTAAAACAACATTTGTAGGCATGGGTGTTTTCATAGAGGTTGCTTCAGACATTCCAAACTTCTTAACAGTTCTCTTGCATACTTGGTTTGAGAAATAAAAATGTCATCCACATGTTGTTTAACTTGCAGTCCTAGAAAGAAAGCAAGCTCACCCATGCTACTCATTTCAAACTTTGAATGCATAAGTTGTGAGAACTTTTTGCATAAGTTTGAATCAGTAGACCCAAATATGATATCATCTACATAAATTTGTACTAGTAGGATATGAGACCTATGGGTTCTAATAAAGAGAGTTTGGTCTACTCTACCCCTTTTAAAATCATTTTCCAATAAAAAACGAGCTAAGGTCTCATACCATGCTCTAGGAGCTTGCTTGAGACCATATAAAGCTTTATGCAGTTTAAAAACATGATCAGGAGAGGTTGGAGAGATAAAACCTGGAGGTTGCTTTACATAAACCTCTTCCTTGATGTCTCCATTGAGAAAAGCACTCTTGACATCCATCTGATATACCTTGAATCTCTTGTGAGCTGCATATGCAAGAAAGATTCTTATGGCCTCCAACCTTGCAACTGGTGCAAAGGTTTGGTCATAATCAATCCCTTCTTCTTGGCAATATCCTTGTGCAACAAGTCTTGCCTTGTTTCTCACAATTATTCCTTGATCATCCAACTTGTTCCTGAATACCCATTTGGTTCCAACAATTTGCTGGTTTCTTGGTCTTGGTACTAATTCCCAAACTTTATTCCTTTCAAATTGATTCAACTCTTCTTGCATTGCAATGATCCAGTTTGGATCTTGCTCTGCATCTTGTATTGTTTGAGGCTCAATTTGAGAAAGAAAGCAAGTGTGCATAATATTGTGATTAACTTGATTCCTTGTTTGCACACCTACTGAGATATCTCCAATTACTTGTGAAATTGGGTGATCTCTTGCTGTTACTAAATCAACAAGGGGTGTTGATGGTGCATCAACCTGTGTTGTTGTTTCCTCTTGTGGAACAACAACTGGTTCTTCAATTTGTTGACCATTTGAGCTTTCCAAACCCTGAGATTCCTCTTCATTGTCACTAAGTTCAGTGTCTTGTTGAATTGTTGAAGGTAATGAATCTTTTTCTGTGATGGTAAGCTGCTTCAGATTTTCTGAGATTGAATGTTCCTGCAAATTGCTTATGGTAGAAGTCTCCTTCTCCTTATAAGACATATTAGTTTCATCAAATGTAACATGCATGGATTCTTCAATTTTATTAGAGCACTTGTTAAAAAACCCTGTAAGCCTTGCTAATCATGGAGTATCCCAGAAACACTCCTTCATCAGCTTTGGCTTCAAATTTAGCTAGGTATTTCTTGTCATTATTGTGAATGAAGCAAATGCAATCAAAATTTTTGAAATAATTTACTTTAGGTTTCTTCCCTTTGAGTAACTCATAGGGAGTCTTACCCTTCAGTTTATGTATCAGGCTTCTATTCAAAACATAGTTGGAGGTGTTCACAGCCTCTGCCCAAAAGGTTAGAGGAAGGTGAGCATCTGTCAACAATGTTGTGGCAGATTCAATAAGGGTTCTATTTTTCCTTTCAACTACCCCATTTTGTTGAGGAGTTCTTGGAGCTGAGAAAGTGTGCCTGATACCTTCTTTCTGACAGAACTCTAGCATAAGAAGAGAATCAAACTCTGTCCAATGATCACTTCTGATCAGGGCAATGTGAGTATTGAACTCAATCTGTATGCCTTTGAGAAAATCTGTCAAAATCTTGAAGTTATCAGACTTCTTTCTCAGAAAGAACACCCAAGTGAATCTTGAGAAGTCATCTACAACTACTAAAGCATAAGATTTCCCTCCTAGACTTTGTACATTAATTGGTCCAAAAAGGTCCATGTGTAGTAAGTACAAAATTCTAGGTGAATCACTCTTATTAAGTGACTTGAAACTATTTTTAGTTTGCTTGCCTAATTGACAAGCCTTGCAAAGTCCTTCCTTCTTGTAGGAACCAGAAGGTAGTCCTCTAACAAGGTTGTCTTTGGATAACTTAGCAATGGTTCTAAGGTTCACATGTCCTAATCTTTTATGCCATAGTTCATTAGGTTTGCTAAGGGAGTTAAATAAACAAATATCTACTTTAGATGAATTGAAATCAACTAGGTATATGTTATCTTGTCTATTACCAATTAAAACAGTGTTGTTATTTAATGCAATATTACATGCTGAGTTGGTAAACCAAACCTGATAACCAGCATCACATAGCTGGCTGATGCTGATTAAGTTGTGCTTTAGTCCTTCCACATAGGCCACTTTCTTGAATGTAATTGACCCTATTTTGACTTGGCCATAGCCTTTTGTTTGTCCAAAATTTGAATCTCCAAAGATTACTTTGGGTCCATGTTTGGCTTTGAAGGACACAAGGTTCTCCTTGTTGCCAGTCATGTGCTTTGAGCACCCACTGTCCAAGTACCACTGCTGGTTCTCAATTGGATAGGTCTTTATCTGCGCATACAACAAATCAATTGTTTTTGACCCAGTTTACCTTGGGCCTTTCTTGATATCCTTTAAATTCTGAAATAAAAGACATCTCAGGTTGGCTCTTATAGCCTACAGGATGATATCTCCTAGGAGGTATTATCCATTCAGCATAAGGGTTAAAGTGATGAGATGTGGAGCTGGAATTAAATCTTGAATTAACCCCTGAGAACTGACTTTTGCTCTGAACTTGGCTCGACGCACGTCGAGCTTCGGTCGACGGACTCTGGTGAGTGCGTTGAGCTCCATTCGACGGCGAAGGCTTGCTTTGTTCAGAAGGTAGAAGGCGTCGACCTGAGTTCGACATTTTCTTGCGATTACGTCGAGCTCTGGTCGACGTCCGTCGAGCTTCGTTCGATGCTTTTTGTCCAGTTTCCTGGGTTAAGTCAGCATTCTTCCTAGCCACTATCAAGACTCCTTTACCTTTGTCACTGGTAAATTTGATTGGAGTTGTCAGCACTATGGGTTGGCTGGATGAAGCACCCAAGCCCAGTGTACCATTCAATCTTGAGTTCACTGTACTTGTGATGTCCATTAATTTGATACTTCTCCCATTAAGGGTTTCTTCAAATTGTTTGGCCTTAGATAGTTCACCTTTCAGTGAAGCTATCTCCTCCCCACATTGCTTCAACTCTTCTAAGAGTCTAAGATTATCTGAGTTAATGGATTTGCATTCTGTACAACCCCGTATCCCGCGAGTGGCCGACAGGGGTTGAACCGGCCGGCTCAGACCAACTTGGACCCAGTATGCCGAGCCCGAGCTCGGCAATAGTCGAGCTGAGCTCGGCGATGGCCGAACGAAGCCCGGCATGCCGAGACCGAGCTCGGGTGCGGGAACAGGGCTCGACGATAGTCGAGCCAAGCTCGACGATGCCCGTGCCGAGTTCGGTTTCTGTTGGAGCTCGGCGATCGTCGTGCCGAGCCCGAGCTCGGCAATAGTCAAGCCGAGCTTGGCGGTAGTCGAGCGCAAGTCTGTCGAGTACCTGCCCGCCTAGGCCCAAGGTGAGGCGAGTCAGGCCTCCTGCCGAGCGGGTGCCCCCTCAGGGCCAGCTCGCATCTTGGCCATGGTATACTTTTACTATGTGGCCCCTTTTGGTTTGCCTGTAGTCCTCGAAAACAGTGAAGGTTGTATATTGGCAGGCCATCTTTTCCTATAAATAGGACCCAAGGGGTACCTCAGAAGGCACGCTTACTAATTCTCCGGCCTACTAGCGCTTTCTGAGGTACCTTAGCCCGGCATTTGGCTAAGGAGGGGAAGCGCTCTAAGATCTTCCGGGTGTGTGGTGGGACCTCCCCACCGGGCCCTTGGTCTAGTCCTTGTTTCTTCTCTTTTCTTTGTCATTTTCTTGCAGGAGTGAAGTAGGTGCGCGGCCACCCCTTCCCCAAGGGTCGAACTCCACCAGAGACCGGTTTTCCGGTTTCAACATTTTGGTGCGGTGAGCGTGGAGAGTGGTCAGCAGAGAAAACCTCCTACAGGCTCGATGACTGGAGATGAAGGACAAGGATCAGGCAGGGGCAACTCGCCACCCCCTCCCCCACCCCCAACGGCGAGCATGCCGGCGGAGCTTAGGGAGGAGATCCTCGAGCTCGTCAGGACCTCCCTCGGCATGCGAGCTGAGAGTGCGACACCGGCTGTCCCGGTGGTCGCCGTTCCCGCACTCGGCGACGACGCACTGCTCAGGCGACCAGGGAAGGAACCCGCCGAGAGGGGCGAGCGCGAGTTCCAGGGGCGAGTTCTGTTCCCCGGCTCGGCCGCCGAGTACCACTTCGGCGAGACTGCAGGGAGGGAGTTCCCGACTCGCTCGGCTGAGGGGGGGAGCCCCTTCAGCAAGTTCGTTTCTTCAGCCCCAGTTCCCGAGGGGTTTCGCGAGCCGGAGATGACTTACTACTCCGGGAGAGGAGACCCGGTCCACCACATCCAGTGGTTCGAGGACATGGTCTCCATTCGACAGATGTCAGACGGCTTCAAGTGCCGACTCTTCGCCATCACCCTCAGAGAAAAGGCGAGAGAGTGGTTCCACCAACTCCCGACCGGGTCCATCTACTGTTTTGAGGATCTGCGACGGGGTTTCATGCTGAGATTCACCACTTCTAAGAAGAGGAAGAGGGAGGCGGAGTCTTTGTTCCGCATCAAGCAGAGGGTGGGAGAGACCCTGGGAAGCTATCTGGACAGGTTCCAAGAGGAACTGTCCCAAGTTCAGGAGATGCCAGGGCACACCATGATGGTGGCCTTCACCCTGGGTCTCCAGTCCGGGTTCTTCGCAATGGAACTGAAGAGGTCACCTCCAGTGTCTTTTGAGGCACTCCTAGAGAGGGCGGCCAGGGAGGCCGAAATGGAGATAGCACATCCAGAGTTTGCTCGAAGGTTGGCCAAGTGGGCCGTGGAAGAGGAAAGGCCAAGGGGTGGCCGAATTCAGGAGGAGAGGAGGGCTGAACCTCGGTAAAGGGAGCAGCCGCAGCAGCAGCCGCAACCCAGGTGGGTGCGTCCGGAGCAGACCCACCGTTTGGGATGGAGGCCCGAGTGGCAAGACCAGGCACCACGAAGGGGTTATCAGGGAGGAGATAACCGCCAGGGTGGCTGAGGGCAGTACAACCCCCAGGGGGTAGGCAGGGTCAGAGACCCCCTCTCCCCGACCAGGAGGAGGCAATGGAAATTGCCATGAGGGGGAGGAGGAGTGGACAGCCGAGGAGAAGGAGGGAGGTCAGGGTGGACCTGCCCTATTGTGACTTTCATCAGGAAGAGGGGCACCTCACATCCACGTGCCCGGAGTTCCTCGAGATGAGAGGGAGAAGGGAACAGCAACAACAAGACCATCAGGAAGTTCGGATAGAGGAGATCCGGCCTCGGGAGGAGGGGGATCGGTGTGAAGACCGGGTTGATGTGGGCACCCGAGGAAGGATCGGAGCGATCCACGGGGGGGCCGGGATCGAGGCCTCCCGTAAGTCAAGCCTCCACACTATGTACCGGAGGAGCGTTGGCTCCACATCCCAATCCCCTCCCCCAGAGGAGAAAATCACCTTCTCCAGAGAGGACTTGCCGGGTCACGAGGACCCCTTCTGCGATGCGCTGGTTATCCAGACAGCCATCGAGGATTTCACTGTCTCCCGAATCCTTGTGGACAATGGGAGTTCGGTCAACGTCATCTTCAAGAAGGCGTTCGATGCGATGAAGGTAGAGTCCAGGAGGGTGTTAGCCTCGGACGGGCCTCTGTTCGGCTTTTCAGGGGAGAGGAAAGAAGTCGAGGGAGGAGTGGGACTCCATGTCACTCTAGGGGGGCAGTCACGCAACTGCAAGTTCGTCATCGTGGACGCTCCTAGCGGTTACAGCGCCATCTTCGGGAGACCCCTCATCAGCGCCTTCCACTGCGTCCCCTCGTCCTTCCACTAGTGTCTAAAGCTCAGCGTCGAGGGGGTCCAGATCCGGGTTCGAGGAGACCCTAAGGAGGCAAGGGAGTGCTACGTCTCGGCGGTAAACTCCATCTCTTGGTTGGAGGGGGCCGAGGAGATGGGGCGGAGGTTGGAGGAGGAGGAGCAGGAAGCTGACAAAGAAATGGAGGTGGAATGCCGCGCTCGGGAGGAGGTCGCGGAAGAGACTCGGGGGTCGGCCGAGGCCATGGCCGTCGAGGAGGCTGAGGAAGAGGTCCTCGCCCCCGGAAGGGGAGGTATCGAGGAATGGGAGGAACAGTCCCGTCTGGAGGCGGCGGAAGAGGTGGAGGAGATGGAGGTCCTCACCATTGGAGGCAGGGTGGAGAAGGTCCGCGTCAGCGGAGGCCTGACCCCGGAAGCTCAAGGCAGGATGCTGGAGTGCATCCAGAGGAACGTGGACATCCTCGCCTGGAGCGCCGCGGAGATGCCAGGGATCGACCCCGACGTGGCCTGCCACCGCCTCAACCTGGACCCGGAGGCTCCCCCCATCCAGCAGAAAAAGAGATCCATCACGGACAAGCTCGCCGAGCCAATCAGAGAGGAAGTCGCCAAGCTCCTCGAGGCTGGCTTCATATCTGAAATCCAATACCCCGGCTGGGTCTCCAACGTTGTAATGGTTAAAAAAGGAGACGGCCGGTGGAGGATGTGTATCGACTTTTCTCTTCTTAATAAATCATGCCCGAAAGATTGTTATCCTTTGCCTCGGATCGACGCGCTGGTTGACTCAGCCGTCGGTTTCCCTGTAATGAGTTTTCTGGATGCTTTTTCAGGTTATCACCAAATCAGGATGCACCCCTCTGACGTCAAAGACGTCTCGTTCATCACGGGAGACGGATGTTATTGTTACAAAATGATGCCCTTCGGGCTAAAGAATGCAGGGGCTACCTATCAAAAAATGATGGATAGGGTCTTCCGAGAGTAGAAGGGGAGGAATCTCGAAGTGTACGTGGATGATCTCATGGTCAAGAGCTTGGATGTCGACTCCCACATCCAGGACTTGGAAGAGACCTTCGCCACTCTCCGCAAGTTTAAGATGAGGCTGAACCCCTTGAAGTGTGTCTTCGGGGCGAGCCGGGGAAAGTTCCTAGGGCATCTTCTCACCCCCGCTGGGGTAGAACCTAACCCAGATAAGGTGAGGGCAATCCTGGAACTAAGGTCGCCACAAAATACCAAGGAAGTACAGCAACTGACAGGGAAGTTGGCAGGGTTGAGTAGATTCCTCTCCCGGGCCGGGGAGAGGTGCTCCTCATTCTTCAAAACCTTGAGAGGGGGTCGAAGGTTTGAATGGACCTCGGAGTGCGAGGAGGCATTCCAGGCTTTAAAGAAACAGCTGACTCAGGCCCCCCTGCTCCAAGGGCCCAAGGAGGGGGAAGACTTATTCCTATATCTAGGGGTCGGGGCCGAAGCCTTGAGTTCGGTTTTGGTTCGGGAAGAAGGGAAGAGGCAACTCCCCGTCTATTATGTGAGTCGGATATTGAAGAGGGCCGAGCTCCGTTACCCCATCCTGGAAAAACTGGCCTTCGCCTTAATCATCTCAGCCCGGAGGCTTCGGCCTTATTTCCAGGCACACTCAATCCGAGTAGTGACTGACCACCCCCTGCACAACATCTTCAAGGGGGTAGAGCATTCAGGTAGGTTGGCCAAATGGTCAGTGGAGCTGAGCGAGTTCGACATCTCCTTCGTCCCCCGCCTCTCAATCAAGGCCCAAGCCATGGCTGACTTCCTGGCAGAGTATGTGGTCGAGGTGGCGGAGGAGAGACTCACTCGCCCTCTCCCCTGGAAAGTCAGGGTGGACGGTGCCTCGGGGAAGCATTCTTTAGGGGTTGGGGTCATCTTAGAAAGCCCTCAAGGGATAAAGATCGAGCAGACAGTGGTGGTGCACTTTCCAATCACCAACAACCAAGCCGAATACGAAGCCGTAATCGCAAGACTGCGCCTGGCAAGAGACTTGGGGGTGCATGATGTGGAGGTCCTCACCGACTCCATGGTGGTGGCTTCCCAGGTCAAGGGGGAGTTTGAGGCGAGGGAGCCCACCCTGCAGCTCTATTTGATGAAGGTAAGGGGAGTCATTGGGACCTTCCAGACCTTCTCAATCAAGCACGTGCCGCGAGGGGAAAACGAGCCAGTCGACCAGCTAGCAAAGCACGGCCCCCGGATGGGAGGCACCATCACGGATCTCTTCCGACCTTCCATCGAAGAGGGGGAACTAATGGAAGTGGAACAGCACCCCTCATGGATGGACCCCTTCGTCACCTTCTTGTCCACCGGAGAATATCCGGAGGGAATGGACCGAAGAGGGCTCAAGCACAAGGCGGCATACTACCTCCTACGTGAGGGACAGTTGTACCGCAAAACCCTCTCAGGGATGTTGGCCCGTTGCGTGGCCGAAAGAGAGGTGCACAAAATTTTGGAGGAAGTCCATTCCGGTGAATGTGGGAGTCATTCGGGGAGTCGGACCCTGGAAGGGAGAATCGTCAGGCAAGGGTACTTCTGGCCCACCCTCGGTCAGGATGCAGCCGAATTCGCGAAAAAATGTCATAAGTGTCAACTATATGCCCCGCTCCAGCTCCAGCCGGCTCAGAGGTTAAGAAGCATCATGGCACCGTGGCCCTTCGCCATATGGGGGCTGGACCTCATAGGACCTTTCCCTCAGGCCAGCGGGCAGAGGAGGTTTTTGTTGGTCATGGTTGATTATTTTTCTAAGTGGATGGAGGTGAAGGCTCTAGCCAAGGTGACCTCTCAGGTGGTCAGGAACTTTATCTGGGGAGAGATTATCTGCAGGCATGGGCTGCCACAGGCTATCGTCACGGACAACGGACCTCAGTTCGCCAGCACGGAGTTCATTCGTTTCTGCGAGCAGCTAGGGATTGACCTTCGGTTTGCTTCTGTCCATCACCCCAGGAGCAACGGGCAGGTGGAAGCGGCCAACAAAATCATCGTGAACCTCTTAAAAAAGAAAGTGGAAAATTTGAGGGGAAGTTGGGTGGAACAGCTTCCATCAGTCCTCTGGGCCTTGAGGACCACCCCCAATACGGCCACAGGGGAGACACCTTTCAAACTCTCTCACGGCTGCGAGGCCGTTCTACCTATCGAATTTGAGGTCCAGACGCCTCGGGTCGTCGAGGCAGGAGTCGGAAGGGAAGAATGGAGGTCAGAGAATGAGGAGGAGCTTCGACTCTCCCTTGATATGGTGGAAGAACTACGCGACTTGTCCGTCGTCAGGCAGGAAGAGGCCAAGCGAAGGATGGCCAAGTATTTCGACAAACACGTCCGTGTCAAGCAGTTCGTGGAGGGGGACCTTGTCTTGAAAAAAGTGGACGCGGCAGGGAGATCAGCCGCCGTGGGAAAACTCCACCCCAATTGGGAGGGCCCCTACATTGTGCAGGAGGTCTTGA
The DNA here is from genome assembly GCA_039513925.1 of Platanthera zijinensis. Lineage (NCBI taxonomy): Eukaryota > Viridiplantae > Streptophyta > Magnoliopsida > Asparagales > Orchidaceae > Platanthera > Platanthera zijinensis. The sequence continues at coordinate 3,791,974 of CM077092.1, forward strand.
AATCGGGGGGGTATCGCCTCCAAGATGTAAGAGGGGACACCCTCAGCCACACTTGGAGTGGCGACGATCTGAAACGTTTCTACCCTTGAAAATGTTGTAAATATCTTGGCCTTAAGAATGAAAACAAATCTCATTGTCGTATTTGATGCTCTGTCAAAATAGTGAGGGTAAAGGGGTCCTCAGCTTAAACCCGGGAGAGGCAAAAGTTTCTAAGTCTTCTCGCTCTGGGGTTAGGTCTCGTCACTCCCCTGCCAGGCTCCCACCTAGCTGGCACGGTCGAGTCTCGATGGACATCACTATGACCCTGGGGCTGAGCCCGGAGGATGTTCAACACCAGCCCTCAGGCTCTCACCTAGCTGACTGGCCCGGTGGTAGCACCTGGGAGAGGCAAAAGTTTCTAAGTCTTCTCGCTCTGGGGTTAGGTCTCGTCACTCCCCTGCCAGGCTCCCACCTAGCTGGCACGGCCGAGTCTCGATGGACATCGCTATGACCCTGGGGCTGAGCCCGGAGGATGTTCAACACCCGCCCTCAGGCTCTCACCTAGCTGACTGGCCCGGTGGTAGCACCCGGGAGAGGCAAAAGTTTCTAAGTCTTCTCGCTCTGGGGTTAGGTCTCGTCACTCCCCTGCCAGGCTCCCACCTAGCTGGCACGGCCGAGTCTCGATGGACATCGCTATGACCCTGGGGCTGAGCCCGGAGGATGTTCAACACCCGCCCTCAGGCTCTCACCTAGCTGACTGGCCCGGTGGTAGCACCCGGGAGAGGCAAAAGTTTCTAAGTCTTCTCGCTCTGGGGTTAGGTCTCGTCACTCCCCTGCCAGGCTCCCACCTAGCTGGCACGGCCGAGTCTCGATGGACATCGCTATGACCCTGGGGCTGAGCCCGGAGGATGTTCAACACCCGCCCTCAGGCTCTCACTAGCTGACTGGCCCGGTGGTAGCACCCGGGAGAGGCAAAAGTTTCTAAGTCTTCTCGCTCTGGGGTTAGGTCTCGTCACTCCCCTGCCAGGCTCCCACCTAGCTGGCACGGCCGAGTCTCGATGGACATCGCTATGACCCTAGGGCTGAGCCCGGAGGATGTTCAACACCCGCCCTCAGGCTCTCACCTAGCTGACTGGCCCGGTGGTAGCACCCGGGAGAGGCAAAAGTTTCTAAGTCTTCTCGCTCTGGGGTTAGGTCTCGTCACTCCCCTGCCAGGCTCCCACCTAGCTGGCACGGCCGAGTCTCGATGGACATCACTATGACCCTGGGGCTGAGCCCGGAGGATGTTCAACACCCGCCCTCAGGCTCTCACCTAGCTGACTGGCCCGGTGGTAGCACCCGGGAGAGGCAAAAGTTTCTAAGTCTTCTCGCTCTGGGGTTAGGTCTCATCACTCCCCTGCCAGGCTCCCACCTAGTTGGCACGGCCGAGTCTCGATGGACATCGCTATGACCCTGGGGCTGAGCCCGGAGGATGTTCAACACCCGCCCTCAGGCTCTCACCTAGCTGACTGGCCCGGTGGTAGCACCCGGGAGAGGTAAAAGTTTCTAAGTCCTCTCGCTCTGGGGTTAGGTCTCATCACTCCCCTGCCAGGCTCCCACCTAGCTGGCACGGCCGAGTCTCGATGGGCATCGCTACGACCCTGGAGTTAAGACTGGGAGTTGGCCCGAGGAAAACACCAGGGTGCGAGCTCGCCAGTCAAGACGGCGAGCTCGGAATATCCTACCCCCCCCCCCCTCTCTCTCTCCAGCTCGCTACCAAGGAAGCCCTGGTCCTGTCCCAGACCCAGGGGAAGGAAAGAGGCTCTCTCCAGCGAGCCTAGCCTCGCTCCAGCTAACTCGGCGAAAGACACGCCCTGATGTCTAAGGCAGATGCCGACAGCATCTTGACCCAAACGTATTTTCACTTGTCTGAATTATCGAAAAACTGAGGCGAGACGTGGCGGGGGAAGGTGAGGCGCGAGTAGGATATGGCGCGAGCACGTGTCCTAGGGATTCGCCGCGAGCACCGCGGGGGCTGGTCCTAACTCAAGACATTCTACGGGCGAGGTCGCTCTACCAAGCGCGCGGGTATAATATCGCAAGTGAGCTTAAAAAGAAGATAGCAAAATTGTGCAAAATATCTTTGATTCATCATTACAAGTTTACAAGGCCCGCCTCGGCAGGGTACAAAAAAAACAGAGAGAAGAAAACAAAGGTTAACTCTCGCCCTCCCCCCTCGAGTGACGGTCCTCCTCGTCACCAAGCCGAGCGTCCTTCTCCCTCACCCCCGCAAAGAGCGAGTCGAAGCTATCTTCCTTCTCGCTGAGCGGGCTGGGCGGGAACAGAGTTGGCAGGAGCTCCCGGACGGTGACCTCCTCGCAGCCTTCCGCCAAAATCCCCGTCCCCCTCATGGCTTGTAGAAGACACTCGGCTGCCTCGACGGAGTTGACTCGCAGCCGCTCCGCGACATCAGACTCGCCGAATACCCGGGGCCTCTTGAAGGGGAAGGCCGGCTCGCTGGCGTCCGGGGGAAGGAGAGCGTCGGCTTGGCGGAGGACCTCTCCCAGGAGCCCCTTATTCTTCTCTTTCAATTCCTCCACCTCCACCCCCAGCCGGGCGGCGACAGCCTCCTGCTCGCGGGAGTATATCTTCTGCTCGGCAAGCTGGGCTTCCCGCTCAGCGAGCTGAGCCTGCAACTGGGCCACCTCGCCTCGCATCGCGTCAGCGGCTTCGGCGTCCTGTAGGGTTAGAAGTTCAGAACACGCGCAGGAATAATCTTAAGCAAGGTAAATAGAGGTATCCAGTGATTACCAAGCCACCGACAGACTTCGCGAGTAGAGCGTCCGCGAGGCCGAACCGCCTTTCCGCGTCGACCACGCTCTCCTTCGCCAGGTCGCGCTCCTGCTCGGCAGTCAGCAGGGCGTTGCTGAGCTGGAAGCCGCGGCGGACCATCATATGATGGAGCTCGAAGGCCCGCAGGTGGGCCTGCATCCCCTCGTAGCCGAGCTGACTGGGGGTAAGTTTCTTGTACGACTCGGCGCTGTCGCGGCTGTAGAGGCCGAAGCCGAAGGCGAAGGCGTGGGCGGTAGGCGGCCGGCGGGCTCCCCAGGAGGGGGCGCGAGTAGAAACGGAAACTCGGTGAGCCCCCTCGTCCCACTTCAAGATGGGCTCGCCAGCCGCATCTTTGCTCTTGCACCCCTTGCCGAAGTTGGGGTGATCCTTCGGCAGACTGGGTTCGCGGACGGCGTCCTCCCCGGTAGAATCGGAGGACGGCCCGCTCTTCTTCTTCCCCTTTCGGGGGGAGGAGGCTTCTTTCAACGGACTCAAGGGCGGCTCGTCGGACAGAGCCTCCGGCGAGCTCATGAACTTGGTAGGCGACGGGGGAAGGTGCAGCCGTCCACGCGAGACCACCTTCGCCCTCTTCTTCTTGGGGAGCGAAGGATCGGGGCGCGAGCTCGACCCCCCGGACTCCAAGCGCTTCCTGCCGGGGGGTTGGACTCGCGCTTGCTCCTCGCGACAAGCCGCTGCCGCCGCCCGGGCCAGCTCCAGAGGGTCTGAGAATATCCCCGGGTCGGCGAACGGCGGGTGCTCCGGCAGAACCCGTTCCCCTGCAGAAAAAGACTTAGTCAAAAAAAGAGAGAGGGAAAAATGATATGAGATCCACCTTGATAAAGTTCGCGAGAGGGCTGAGCGAGATGTACCTTCGCCGGGGAGAACGGGCTGAAGCGAATCAAGGCCGCGGCGGAGGAAGGCGACCTCGAAGTCCTTGTGGAGAAAAAACTTGTGGAGGTCGGCGTCGCTACCAGACAGGGAAGGAGGACGATATATGTCCTCGCTCTTCTGCAGGGGGCGAAAGGGGATGTTGCCGAGCTCGCCCTTAATGAAGACGAGCCGGGTCATCCAATTGTGATTCTTGTTCGCCAGCTCGCGAACCTTGATGAATGACCCGCCGAAGTAGGCGACCCCGTCGGGGGTAGCCTTGTAAGAGAACAACTTGCGGAACACCGCGAGGTTGAACTCAATTCGCTCCCGGCGAAGGAAGCAGGCGAACGCCACCATCATAGCGATGGCGTTGGAATTCAACTGCGCGGGCACCGCGCCGTAGTACTTCAGGATCTGGCGGATTTCTGGCCAAAGGGGGAGGCGCAGTCCCACCTCGAAGTGCGAGATGGGGAAGGCGAGCTCACCCTCCAGGAAGGAATTGATGGCTTCATGCTCGGCGGGCCTGCGAGCCTGGAAGCCGGGGGGGACGAACGCCGCCGTGAACTCGGCGAGCTCCTCCTCTGTAATGTGCCCCTCGAAAAAGCAATGGTCAACAAAGTGCTGGGCGCACTTAGAGCGACCGTCCGCGTCAGGGTTGGTCTTGACCATGGTCGCAGAGAAGAGGGAAATCGCGAGTTCGGGAAGACAGAGACGAAGCAAGGAGTCGAAAGCAATAAAAGCGTGCCTCGGGGGTAGGTGAGAAGGTCTATTTATAGAAAAAGGTAAAGAAGGGCGAGAGGGAGGGCGAGTCGGCCGATCGGTCCGGTCTCGCCGCGCCACCTCGCCATCCTCTCCTCGCAAGTCCTGCGAGCCGGCCAGGCCCCCGAAGGGGGAATTCGAAAAGACTCACCAAAATATTGAAAAAGCATCTACATATACAAAGTGGTTGAAAAGTTGTTCCAAGTTATTACAAGCAGACCATTCAGAGCAAATAAAAGAAAAAATACAAATAAGGGCGCGAGGACCATGCGAGGGCGGGGGCGAGTACCGGCCGACTGACAGAGGAGCCGTTTCATTCTCCCCGGTCTCGCCGGCCCGCCATCGCAGGCCGCCGCGCATGAAGTTCACGAAGCCGCCCCATGTTCCTATTTATCACCCGCAGGTTCTCGTCAATTTCGTCCATCAGCACCAAGGAAGACGCCTCCTCGAACGCCAGGCTGACTCCAGCACCGTCCGCGAGACGCGAGCACTCCCACTGCAGCCTGTTGTTGTCCTTCCGCAGGTCGTGGAGCTCGCGCACCAGCTTCTTGAGAACCTTCCGCTCCCGTCTCGCGCGTTCAGGGCTGCCCACCTCGGAGTCCAGGAAGGCGTCCAGGGCGCTTGGAGAAGGGAGGGGCGAGTAAGGAGGTCGATCCACGGACTCGCTGTCCTCCGTCTGCCCGGGAAATTCTGGGTGAAAAACTGAAAGACGGTCAGAAAAGCAAATATCCACGGAACAGAAGAGCAATGCCGGAAACTTACCGCGCGAGCCTGGCTCCTCCGGGTTGGCGCGAGGAGAGAAGTGGCGCAGGTCCTTGCCACGCCCCGGCAGTTCTTGAGGAGCAAGTTGGTAGCCGGGAACAGGGATAATCCCGGCGCCTCTCCCCACGACCAGGGATCTAGGGGAGGGTTGCCGGGAAGGGAGGCGACTCGGCGATGCCGGCTCTCGCGAGCCCGGCTCCTTAACCTCGGGATCCTGCCGTGGCGAGTTGACGGGAATACTTTTGGCCCGAGGGGTGGATGCTTCGCCGCTGTTCTCCCGGTCGGAAGACAATTCCACTAGATTTTTAGCAGAAGAGCCAAGAACTGGCTGGTTGGAGGAACCGGCCCCGTTCCCCAAGGCGGCAGTAAAGTCGGCCAGAATGGGTTCGGCCCCCGGGGGAAGGGGCTTCGCCCGCTTGGCCGAGCCAAAATCGGCAAAACGGCGAGCAGGGGCCTCAAGGTTGGTCAGCCCCGCGGCCTGGGCAGCGATCTCCTCGCGGGAACGTGCGAGTCGCTCTAAGACTTCCTTGGGGAGCGGCATCTTATCAGAATTTGGGGAAGGGCAAAGGTCAGCCAGATGCGCAGGGGTACGTATATATAGCTACCTGTGGGGCCTACCAGAAGATTCCTTTTTGCCCCTGTCACACTCGCCGGATCCTATGGGGTTGGATGTTTCTTTCCGAGCTTGTCCCAACCTCGCAAAGAGCGGGGATTATGTACAACCCCGTATCCCGCGAGTGGCCGACAGGGGTTGAACCGGCCGGCTCAGACCAACTTGGACCCAGTATGCCGAGCCCGAGCTCGGCAATAGTCGAGCTGAGCTCGGCGATGGCCGAACGAAGCCCGGCATGCCGAGACCGAGCTCGGGTGCGGGAACAGGGCTCGACGATAGTCGAGCCAAGCTCGACGATGCCCGTGCCGAGTTCGGTTTCTGTTGGAGCTCGGCGATCGTCGTGCCGAGCCCGAGCTCGGCAATAGTCAAGCCGAGCTCGGCGGTAGTCGAGCGCAAGTCTGCCGAGTACCTGCCCGCCTAGGCCCAAGGCGAGGCGAGTCAGGCCTCCTGCCGAGCGGGTGCCCCCTCAGGGCCAGCTCGCATCTTGGCCATGGTATACTTTTACTATGTGGCCCCTTTTGGTTTGCCTGTAGTCCTCGAAAACAGTGAAGGTTGTATATTGGCAGGCCATCTTTTCCTATAAATAGGACCCAAGGGGTACCTCAGAAGGCACGCTTACTAATTCTCCGGCCTACTAACGCTTTCCGAGGTACCTTAGCCCGGCATTTGGCTAAGGAGGGGAAGCGCTCTAAGATCTTCCGGGTGTGTGGTGGGACCTCCCCGCCGGGCCCTTGGTCTAGTCCTTGTTTCTTCTCTTTTCTTTGTCATTTTCTTGCAGGAGTGAAGTAGGTGCGCGGCCACCCCTTCCCCAAGGGTCGAACTCCACCAGAGACCGGTTTTCCGGTTTCAACACATTCAATCAATTGTTCTCTAAGAGTTATAATTAACTTTTGAGATTCAATCAAGTCAACGCACATAGATTTGAACTCAGATTTAAATTCATCAGAATTAAAATCAAATGAATCTATTACCTGATCCTCAGTAAGTTCCTGATCAGATAGGTGGTCATCATCAAGCTCTGAATCAGTATTCTTTTGAGATGCATTGATGGCCATCATGCAGAATCCTTTTTCTTCTGCATCATCCTCATCATCACTAGAGCTGGATGATGAATCAGACTCATCTGAGTCACTCCAGGATTCAGCCACCAATCCTTTTCTGGTGTGCTTGCTGTTGCTGGAGGAAGGCTTGTCATGGTACTTCCTTGACTCCTTATCCTTCCTTTTATCTTTTCTTTCCTTCTTGTCCCTTCTGTCCTTATCTTGATTTTCTGGACAGTTGGTGACAATGTGTCCTGGTTTCCTGCAGCCAAAACAGATAATATCTTTATTAGTAGATCTGTCATACCTTGGCTTGTCTTTGTCTTTGTCTTTGGATGACCATCTTCTGAAGTTCTTTTTATTCAGCTTATTGAACCTTTTAACAAGTAGGCTCATAAGCTCTTCATTTCCCAACACCTTTTCTTTAGGTTGTTCTTCCTGTACCTTGAAGGCAATGGTTTTCTCAACCTTTTCAGTTGGTGTGGATATCTTCTGCTCTTCTTCTCTCTTCTTAATGAATTGCTCATAACTCTTGAGCTTTCCTAGAAGAGCTTCTGTGGATAACTCACAGACATTCCTTCCATCTTTAATTGACCAGATTCTTGAGTCCCAAGAGCTAGGGAAACAAGTCAGTATCTTGTCATTTATCTCAGTGAGAGATATGTCCTTTTCTAGTGATCTAAGCTCACTGATGATTAGGCTCAGTCTGTTGTACATGTCAGCAACTGACTCAGACTCTGCCTTTTTGAAGTTCTCATACTGGGTGATGAGGTAGGATCTCCTATCCTTTCTTTCATCTGCAGAACCTGATACAATTTCTGAAAGTTTTTCCCAGATCTCTTTGGCAGTATTGCATTCAGCTACTTTCTGGAAAATGTCATCTTACATGGTTTGAGCCAAGATGTTCATGGCTTTAGCATCTGCTGCCTTCCACTTTTTTATGTCAGCATCAGTTCCTGAAGGAGGAGGAACAGCTGATGTACTTGTTTCTGTGGGAGGCCTTGGACAATCTGTCAACACAGAATTAAAGATGTCCTCATCAAATGAATTCATGTAAAGTTTAATCCTTGCTTTCCATAGTGCAAACTTAGAGAGATTGCACATAGGAGGTCTGGTGCTAGCAAAGTCCTTGTTTTGTGCCATGAGTTTTGAAGGTAAGCAAAACTAAAAGAAATAACCCTTTTGAGAGAGATGATCTTATCAGAGATCTTTTGATCCAGGTGTTAGCCTGTATGAATGATCAACCTCGCTCTGATACCAATTGAAAGTGAGGGATAAGATCAATCCTAACTCTAGAGGGGGGGTGAATAGAGTGATTTAAAATAATTTTGAAAATTAAAGCTTATGTGGAGAAAAGGCTTAGATTTACTTAGTGTATGGTGCTATAGCAATTAATCAGAGAGAGAAGAGAATCACAGCACAAAGCAAAACACAAAGAAACAAGCAACCAGAATACACAAGGAGCTATAGTGGTTCCCCAAAATCTTGGGTAGTCCACTCTTCTATCACCCTTGATAGGAATCCACTTCAAGATGAGTTGATCAGGTGTCTTGAGCACCAGAGAGTTTTTGACCAGGTTCTCACAAACCAAAGGGGCTGATTTTTGACCAGGTTTCAGCAAAACCAAAGGTAACTTTTGAAGGGAGTTAAAACCCTGTACAGAAAGAAAAAGAAAAAGCTGATGGTGTCTTCTCTATCAATAAGTAGAGAGAAGCAAAGTGGATCTGTTGATGTTGTCAGAGCTCCCCCTTAGATCAAGAAGTAGTTCAGGAAGGAGAACTTTGCATAAGGGTGACAGGTCTTCAATGATCTGATCTGCTCCAGCAAAAGATGATCCAAACACGTTGGATGGTTGTGTCTGAAGCAATCAGAATTCCTGTGTGTAAGCTTGAATGAATATCACAGAGAGTAAGAGAGAGAGGTATTATATTGTTCTCTGTTGACTGATAGAATATATCTCTCAATTCTTCTTATGAGTCTTTGATAGCCGTTGGCAGCCAGCATTAAATGCTTTCCTTAAATGTCCATGTATCCAAAGGAAGTGTCAGGCAAACATTCCTTAGAAAATTCCTTGAGCCATGCACTAGATTTGCTGTAACGGTCAATAAATCTTCAGCATTAATTGTTCTGACAGAAGGAATTTGAATTCCTATTCAAAACTGACGGGAGTCTGGAAAATGTCGAGCTCAAAATAAAACGTCGATCTGAGCACGACACACGTCGGCCAGAGAGCTTTCAGAAAGCAAAACTGGGCTTGACGGAATGTCGAGCTGAGGTCGACTCCACGTCGAGCTGAGGTCGACTCAGCGTCGAGCTGAGGTCGACTCTGCGTCGAGCTGAAGTCGACTCTGCGTCGAGCTGAAGAAGACTCTAACTAACCTATGTGACCTTTATAACAACAAGGAGGTCACAACACAAAATCCCTATAGAAATATAGTCATCCTGACCCAAATAGTAATAGGGTGTTCCAACAGAGTGGTCTGTGTTGTCTACGGTAGAGGAAGTCCGGAGTTTTCTGGGACTTGCCGGCTACTACAGGCGCTTCGCAGAGAACTTCTCGCAGATAGTGTTACCCCTCACGACTTTGACGAGGAAAGATCAGAAGTTTATTTGGACGCCTGAGTGCGCACAAGCTTTCGAAGAACTGAAAATTTGGTTGACCACGACGTCTATTCTATGTTCGCCGAGTGGGACCGAAGGATTTGAGATTTACAGTGATGCTTCGGGCAGTGGTTTGGGTTGTGTTCTACTGCAGCATGGGAGTGTAATAGCTTATGGCTCGCGTCAGCTGAAGGTACACGAGAGGAATTATCCGGTCCATGACTTGGAATTAGCGGCTGTGATATTTGCTCTGAAGCTGTGGAGGCACTACCTGTACGGTGTGAAGGTCGATATCTACACCGATCACAAGAGACTGAAGTACTTGTTGGATCAAAAGGACCTAAACATGCAGCAGCGGAGGTGGATGGAGTTCCTAGGTGACTACACCTTCAAGATACATTATGTGCCTGGGAAAGGCAATGCAGTTGCTGATGCATTGAGTCGTAGGGCTCCCGCGCAGGCCAATTGGTTTTCGATACATGATGAGCGTTTGATTCGTGATTTGGAGGCATTGGAGATCTCTTGTGTTGACAAGCAGACTAGTGCCGAAGCACAACTGAACTGTACAGAGGTGAAGTATGACCTTGCTGATAGGATTCGACAAGCTCTGGATGGGTATAACAGCATGAAGCAGTTTATGGATGAGACTTTGGATGGGTCAAATTCCCAATTTAATGTTAAGGAAGAACTGTTATGGAAGGACAGTCGTCTATGCATCCCAAGTGTGGGTAAACTACGGGAGGAATTGATGTACGAGGCTCATCATACTAAGTACTCGATTCACCCGGAGAGTACAAAGATGTATAGATATATGAAAAAGTTGTTCTGGTGGCCAGGACTTAAGAAGTACGTGTCACTTTATGTGGCGAAGTGTCAAACGTGCGCCTTGGTGAAGGTGGAGTGCCAGAAGCCCAGAGGTTTCTTGAAGTCCTTACCTATCTCGGAGTGAAAGTTCGACGATATTTCAATGGATTTTGTGCATGGGTTGCCAAGCTCGCAGAAGGGAAACGACGCCATTTGGGTGATCGTAGATCGATTGACGAAAGTGTCACACTTCATTCCGAATAGGAAGGATGATTCAGTGGATAAGATAGCAAACTCTATGTAGATAACATTGTTTGACTGCACGGTGTGCCCCGCAGCATCGTGAGTGACTGAGATGGGCGCTTTACGTCCAATGACTGGAGGTTGGTGCAACAAATGTTGGGAACAAAGCTGAGTTTCAGCATGGCCTTTCATCCACAGATGGATGGTCAGACCGAGAGGGTCAACAGGACGATGGAGGACATGCTTCACATGTGCGTGCTGGATTTCGGAAAGCGGTGGGAAGATCACCTGTATATGGTGGAGTTTGTTTATAACAATAGCTACCAAACGAGTATTAAAATGGCGCCCTTCGAGGCCCTTTACAGTAGAAAATTTCGCACGTCATTGTCTTGGTTGGAGACGGGTGAGTCGAAGCTGTACAAACGGCAAGAAGTGAAAGGCGCCACTTCGTTGGTACAAACAATACGAGAACGATTGCTGATCGCTCAGGACAGGCAGGCCAAATACTATAATGCCAAGCATAGGAACGTTGAGTTCATTGTTGGCGACTGGGTATATTTGAAGATTAAGCCGTTCAAGGGTGTTTCATAGGTACGATGCTTGAAGAAGCTGAGCCTGAGGTACCTTGGACCGTTTAAGATTCTAGAGCGAATTGGTGAAGCGGCTTATCGACTAAAGTTATCAGTGGAACTGAGTGGTCTACACGACGTATTCCATATATCGGTGTTGCGGAAGGCGGTACAAGAGCCTTCGCAAGTGATTGCGGTCGATCAGGTACCGGTTGATAATGGGTTGACGATGAAGGTCAAGCCCGTTAGAATTGAGGACTTTGAAGTCAAGCGACTTCGTAACAAAGACATTAGGATGGTCAAAGTCTGATGGGACAACTGCGGTCGTGAGGAGCTTTCATGGGAGCGAGAGCAAACCATGCTTGAGGAGTATCCCGAGTTATTTCACTCAGGTACCATTTAATTTTGTGTATCTCTTCCATTCTGTAATTTCGGGATGAAATTCTTTTAAGAGGGAGAGAATTATAACGCCCCAAAACTCATTAAGGAATGGATAATATTCTAAGGCCAATTTGGTGCCTGACTAGGTTCACACGGCCTGTGACACGGCCGTGTCCAGGGCCGTGTCGTGCCTGAGGTAGACGAAATACAATCGACGATCCTCGAAGTCAAGCCAGGTAGGGCACACGGCCTGTGACACGGGCGTGTCAAGGGCCGTGTCCTACTCTGTGTTATGATGGGCTGTGTCGAGTGAGTTACACGATCAGGGACACGGTAGTGTCCAAAGGCGTGTCTGGCACATGGCCTTGACACCGTGGTGTCATATGGTCGTGTCCTGTTCGGGATGCGACTGTTTCAGCGTCGATTGGGGCACACGGCCTATGACACGTGCGTATCCCAAGCCGTGTCAGAGGTCGTATCCTATTCTGTGTTTACTAGATTATGGCGAGTGTGGAACACTGCCTATGATACGGGCATGTCACAAGTCATGTTCGGCACAGGAAAGTTATTTTTAGGTGTGAATCGTGGCCGTTCATTTCCTTCAAATGGGATCCAAGGGTCCAGATTGTTCCATGCTGTTATAAGGCCGGGAATAGGGGTGAAACCCTCACTTCTCATAAGGCTTTCTCTTTCTAAAGTGTCAGAGAGAGGGGAGAGCAAGGAAGAAGGAGAAGGAGAAATCCGGCCGCCGGTGGAGCTTTGGAGCCCATCGCGAGCCGAGTCCAGATCCGTGGAGGCGAGGCCATTGTGGTGCTTTTCATCCGTCTAGTTTCTTCTCTTCTTCACGGCGCCAAAGCGAACCGCAAGAGTAACGATTCTCTTCTTGTACATGTGAATTCCTCTTCCTTTTTGCATAAGAAACTCCCTCCCGCGAGTGAGCGGTGAGTGCAAGGTATTCCTTTGAGTGGACATGAATAGTCCCCGTTGTTTGCATATCGAGTCCGGAATCGAAGTACGGACATAGGCATGGTGTGTGAAGCCTACCCGAACAAGTTGGTCTGGATCGGTGATGTTTTCATTATGCTTGTATTACCGGAGAAGACTCCATGCTGCTTATCTTCGGGTTTCTACGTGATAGATTGCAGCAGGGAATCTTGGGGATTAACTCCAAGGTGCACCCGGAAATCTGGACAGAAGCGAAGTTCTGCCGTTTTGGTGGCCTGGGATCCAACCTTGTGCATAACCGGGTTATGTACTTTTGTATGATCGATAAATCGGGATTCAGGGAAGCTTAACTCGTGTCGATGACTTGAATTGTTTTGGCAATGTGAGCAACGGGTTGAGTGGAACCGTACTCGCTCTATGTGGTTCGGTTTTAGAGGCCTACCGATGGCATAGAGGGCGGGCCTTAGGCTTCGGTTGAAAAAGACTGTTAGCTCACGTTTTTGCCGTCCTAGGGGCGGTGGTGGGCCGAGTTCACCGAGAATGTGCCCTGAGTGCACGGGGTGTGTGGCCGTGTGTGCCTACGTCTGTGGCGTAGTATTATTTCACTATCCTGTTTGGTTATACTAATAATATGCAGGGAAGAAGCATCGCCGCCCCGTTTAAGGGGCGGAGTCGTTATAATTTGGTCAGTTTTAGCTGACCGTTGCTTTTGTTTGTCACCGCTGCGGTGGAATGTTGATTGCAAGTGCTGCGGAGCCTAGTGGCAAATAGCGGGCTGAAGCCCTTGTTGCAGTGCCAGCCCTTGAAGGCCAATGCGAACGTTTACTTTTATACTCATGTGTGACCGGCCTACGTGCCGATGTTTGGAAGACACTTATTGTTTAAAGTAAACTCTTGTAAGGCCATAAGGCCAAATACTTTGTGTATTTGTACGCTCATTCCTACTTTGAGTTTTTAGTGGACATTCCTGTTGTGGATTGGGTTCTTTTTTTGCAATATTTAAAATGCTTCCGCTAGAATGTGCTCTGTGTAGGACGTGTGTTATTGGAAGGATGGTTTCATTTAGTAACCCTTCGGTCTGTCTGTGGTATATGACGTCGGGCCCCGGCCGGACCTACTGCTATATGTCATGTGACGGATAGGAGTGTTACAGAAGGAGACGTTGGAAATGACGGCTAATGGAAACAAACAAACCCTAGAACAATTGTCCGTCGTTGGATAGCTGTGAAAGGAGAGCTTGAGCTGCACCTAAAGTTTATAAGGAAAAAAGAATTTTATATTTTGATTTTTTTTTTAGATTTGCACTTAGCCAAATGTGATCTGCACATAACAACGCTCTAATTTTATGGCTATTATTATACTGTCAACAATTGCTGGCATTTAATAATAAATGTTAACAACAAGCCCATAATCTTGGAATGAAGAAGCCAACATCGTGCCCAAAGGAAATAAACACACCATTTGGGATCCCGTGCTTAAGAGCCCATATTTGCCACCTCATTACCCCATGATAGATATGTGAAATCTCATACTCCAATTTTGTAGGGGATTTTCGGTTGAACGGAATTGACTGCATAATTAGAATTAGAGGTCACCTTCAACTGAATTTAACCTCTAACTCCAATTCCGAAGCCTCAATTCCGCCCAACCAAATGAAGCACAATGAATTCCAAAATTTATTGCTTATAATCATAAATATCCGCCTCTTGAAGAAGTTCCATTTGACAAATTTAAAATGATTTTGGAGCAAAAATATGGATCTTTCTAATGTTGTTGTTGAAATTGTTGAAGTGTGAAGTTGGGAGAAGTCGGGCGGACAGGTTGGAGAGTCCGCACAGACCACAGAGACCGTGCGGACTAGGCGGATAGCCTAGCCGGGCAGCCAGTTTTGGTTGTGGTTCTTCTCTAGCGGTCTGGACCAGCAAGCACTCTGGTGATGTAATCGGGCAGATAAGTTTGTTTATCCGCGGGTTTGTGGCAGACTCTTTTGAAAGTCGCCAGGTTCGACAGGTTCTCTGACTCGCAAGAAGGTAGCCGGATATATTGGACTTGGGCGGCTTGCAGCCAGATCGGTGGTGTCTTCTCGGGCGAGGTAGATCAGAGTTTGCTGGTTGGTATTGCAAACTCTTTGGAGCTCGTCGGTGTCCGACACGGATCTGTGCTTGCGTTCTGGGTGTTGGATTGTGGATTAAACACAGTTGCGCAGACAAGTTGTCTGGAGGTCGTGCGGACTAATGGAGCAGTCCGCATGGTGGCGGACTGGAGTTGTTCAGTAGGGCGTGATCTTGGTATCAGGTGGCGCGGTTAAGTTTGGTGACCGTGGAATTTGGAGGACTTGGTCTGGGTGAGACTAAGTCCAATTAGTTGCCTAGTTCGCTGAGTTTGCCTTAGTGCGGACTGGTTGGTGCTCGCCAAATTCGCTTGGAGAGGATTGCTCTTATATTCGCAGAGTTCAGCAGTATTGGCTAGACAGATTTTGTCCAATTCATAGGCTGCGGATACGCAGACTTGCAGCAGTGTCCGCAGGGTTAGGCGGACTGATCGTCTATCCGACAGCATTTGGTTGGCGCGACCTGGCGAACTGGTTTGGTGTCCGCTCTGTGCGGATACAATGTGTTAGCCGACAGGTTTGATGGGCGGTTATCCTATCGGTGTAAGTGGTGACAACACTCCTCCTCATATCTATAAATAGGACCCCTTATCTCGTCAAAAATAACAAGTAAACAGTAAGAACGAGCTCGTGCTTGATTTTGTGATTTCGGTTTTCTAACTGTTACGACTAAGGAAGTTAGTTCTGTGCAGGTTGTGCGGATAACACCAGGCCTCTAGGCGACTAACGGGAATGTTGGTGTGGATCAATTCGCGGATACAGTCAACGGTTAAGCAGCAGGTCGTGGTCTTGTGGCTTGGTCTCTTCCTCGGATAGTTGCGGATAAGCGGAGCAGTTCGCCCGGTCAATCAGTGGGTTCTGTTCAGGTTCTTTCAGCATTGCAATAACAACATTCCGTGCAGTTAGTCGCGATTAGGAGGCTTCGGCGGTCTCGGAAGAATCAGCTGGCGAGTAAGCGGCTTATGCGGTTACTAGAATCAGTCCGCGCGGTTTACTTCTTATTGCTGTTTTTTTTGTTTCCCAAGTACATTGTAAAATCATGTCTTGCAATGTATGCCTCAGCCTGTAATAGAAGTTAATTTCAATCGGAGACTCTTATGCTACTGTTGTTGTTATTTTTTACTTGGCTTCGGTTGTGGTCGAGTGTTCTTACGACCTCGTTAGCTACCGCTTCAGAAATTTTTACATGGTATCAGAGGGGTGTTGAAGAGTAGCAGTTCACAAATCTAAGGTTGTTATACCTTCGTTGAAGTTCATGTGATACAGCTGGTAGCAATGGAAGGCGGTTACGCAAGTGGGATTTGGATTGAGCTCTTATCGCATGAAAGTCTTTAATTCCAAGGTAGCTAATCACCTAGAGGGGGGTGAATAGGTTTTTGGTCTTTTATAATTTTCCCTCTACTTAGTGTGTTGTGAGTGAGTTAAATATTGCTTCCAAGACAATCACACAAAGCACATACAAGGTTTTATAGTGATTCCCCAGATTATGGATATGTCCACTTTTCCTCACCTTTCTAACAACTTGTTAGACAAGGTCTCTTCTCCAAAACTCGACTTCTTAGAGCTTACAACATAGATCCCTCAGGATTTTTCAGTCTCCTCCAAGAACTACAGCTCAGGCACAAAGCCCTACCTCAGAGCAAGCTTGCTCCTACAACTCAGTGGTCAAATGACCACCTACCTCAGACTTGACCACAAGTCCTACAACCCAGGCTAAATAGCCCTGCACTCAGATCCACATAGGGATCCTACCCCAACCTTTATAAATTAGTCTTACAACTCAGATCCAAAAGGATCCTACATGAAGAGTAGTTGGTGTAGTTGATATGACACTACAAAAATTTGTCTGTGTCTGCCTCCTGAGCTGAGTTAACAGCCTAACTTTCTTCATAGCAACAGAAATAGTATTTTCAGTAAGAAGCTGTCTGTGTTGAAGAAACTCATAAACTTGTTTTTGAACTTGCTGAAGAAGACTGAGGATTAGACAGTTCTTGTGTTCTTCAATCAGCTAACCTGGGCAAGCAGGAACTTGAAAGCTCTGCTCCTCCTTCTTAATCAGATCCTTATCTGAAATTGCTGTAGGAGAAGAAATTAACTACAACAACTTGAAAGAATTTTAGATCAGTTGTTTTGGCTTCGTGCTTCAAGCTTCAAGCTCGACAATAATGGAGAGCAAGGTGAAGTTCAACCGCAAATTTTCGAAATAAGAAAACCCTAAAAGTTAAAGTTCCTTCCTTCCATCTTGTCCCTTCTATCTTCCGCCAATTAACGGCTCCAAGAAGCAGTGGGGTCCACCTGTGATTGACAGCTGCACCTTGCTTTGACGGAAGAAGACGTACAGTAGACCTCCAGCAGTATTTGTCGTGTTATGTATCTTTCCCGCAACTAATTTAAACTTGGTTGACTTTGGCTGACATCAGCAATTGTGGACTGAGCCAAATTCTCAGATTCAACACCAGGTGTTGAGTGCGTTGAGTGCGTTGAGTGAAGGACCTTCACTCAATAAATCTGGACTTAGTCAAATTCTCTGCACTGCCATGTGTTGAGTGCGTTGAGTGAACTGACTTCACTCAACGCCTCTAGACTTAGACAAATTTTTCTACACTGTCAAGCGTTGAGTGCTTTGAGTGAATCTTCATCACTCAATGCCCCTGGACTTAGCTGCAACTGTCTTTGTCTGCTAGGCGTTGAGAGCGTTGAGTGAAGCTTCATCACTCAACGCTTTTGTACTTAGCCGCTTTCTGTGTTCTTTCTTCTTAGGCTTTGACTGTAGCAACATGACTCAATGTTTTTGCTGTCTGGCATTGAGTGAACTAGCTTCACTCAATACCTATGGAATTTGCCGTATATTGTGTCTATAACCTGTTGGGCTTTGACAGTCCTATCTTTACTCATCGCTTTTGCTGTCTGGCATTGAGTGAACTAGCTTCACTCAATGCTTGTGGACTTAGCCATTTTTTCAGCTTGCCAATACCGAGGCTTAAACAAACTCAGCTATACTCGACACCTTTTGATATGGCGTTGAGTGAACTGTCTTCACTCAACACCTGTGGACTTAGTCGCAGAAATTCTTTGCAGATAGCTGGACTTTGACTGTCCACACCTTACTTAGCACTTTTTGGCATCTGGCATTGAGTGAACTTGCTTCATTCAACGTCTGTGGACTTAGGCGATTTTCAGTCTTTCCAGTATCCTTCTTTGACTTATGGCGTTGAGTGAACTGGCTTCACTCAATGCCTGTGGACTTAGACAGATTTCTGTCTCTCCATTTCTCTATATTGTGACCACTTAAACAACCTGTCTGAACTTGTTCCAAGGAACATCCTGCACATGATGAGCTTAATCAAAATCAAATATAACTATGCTCTTAGTGTTGATGGTGATGCCACTTCAAATCAAGTCTAGGGAACATTGAGGGCAATATTCCTAACAATATCCTCCTATTTGAAGAAGACGGAACACCTAGCAATACTAAGAAGTATTTACATAAAAAGTATATTAATTTAATGTACTCCATTTAATTGCATTGACTCAACATGTCAAGTTAATGTATTTTCATACCACTTGAACAATTGCTCAAATAATATGCACTCTCCTTATATCACTTGATACTTAATTGGAGCACCACTAGAAGCACTTACCTCAGAATATGCACTGACTCAACATAGCTCAACATGTAGTCATTGTATTTCTCATACTATTTGAATCTTTCCAAGTAATATGAACTGACTCACCATGACCTAGTCATGTCAAGTATTGCTTCTACATCTCCAATCTCCCCCATTCCAAGTATTGCCACACATCTCCCCTTTTCTAGCTTCTTCTATAGGCATATATCTATTGAGGGAGGTGATCAGATATATCTATTATACTAGTGATCAAACTAGTTGACTGGAGAACATATCTCTTGTGTTGATACCACTGATACAACACATCACTGCAGCCACTTGAGCTAGCTGCTATCATTGATCCACATTAGCTAATGTCACTCCTCCCCCTATTTATGGCTTCTATAGAAGCAGCTATAGTTAGGGAAGTATTGGTTGTTCCTCTTCTCCTACAGCAGCATTATCCTTTCAGCAGCAGCAGTGACTTCATAGCAACAATAGTGATAATCTTGATCCACTGTACCAGCTGTTGGACTTACTCCCCCTCAATAGGAGCATCTAGACTTGCTCCCCCTCAACAGGAGCATCTTCTATCATCCTTCATGGTAGATACTTTAGTCTATTCCAGTCTGGATAGCACTTGAACAACTTGATACCAATGAAGGTATACCCCTTGAAATATCTTCACATCATTGATAGTCTTTTCCACCTGCAAGAAGTAGTACAACCTTCAACAATAACAACACAAAGAGCAACTGAAGCTATACCAAATTCAACATACCCAGCTCAAACTTGAAGGTGTTGAACTTTGTTCATCTAGTGTCTTAGTGAAGATGTCAGCCACTTGCTTGTCTGTAGGGACAAACTTAAGACTGATATCTTCATATTCCACAAGCTCCTTAATGAAATAATATCTAATCTCAATGTACTTAGTCCTGCTATGAGAGACAGGATTCCTAGATAATTGAGATTGCACTAGTAGAATCACAATATAAAGGAGTTCTACTTATCTAGAGGTTATAGTCCTGGAGCTGATGTTGGATCCACAGCAACTGTGCATAGCAGCTACCTGCTGAGATGTATTCTGACTCAGTTGTTGAGATTGCAATATTAGTCTGCTTCTTGCTGCTCCAAGAGACTAGTCTTCCCCCTAAGAACTGACAGGTGCCTGAAGTGCTCTTCCTGTCCTCTTTGTAGCCTGCAAAATTTGCATCTGAATAGTCTGTTAGTTCAAAATCCCTATTTCCAGGGTACCATAGACCAAGATATGGTGTGCCCTTAAGATACCTCAAAATCTTCTTAGCAATAGAGTAGTGAGATTCTTTAGGGCTAGCCTGATACCTAGCATAAACACATGTAGCATACAAGATGTCATGCCTACTTGTAGTAAGATATAGAAGGGAGCCAATTATCCCTCTATACAAAATTTCATCAACGGGTTTCCCTGCCTCATCCTTGCCTATAGATATACTTGAGCCCATGGGAGTTTTCATGGTGGAGGCATTCTCCATGCCAAAATTTTTGATCAACTCTCTAGTAAACTTAGACTGAGATATGGACAAGTCATCATTAGTCTATCATACTTGGAGGCCCAATAAGAACTTAAGTTCACTCATACTACTCATCTCAAACTTCCCTTGCATAAGTTTGGCAAACTTCCTGCAAAGTTTGTCATCAATAGATCCAAAGATTATGTCATCTACATATATCTAGACTAGGATGATCTTTCCCTTAGATTCCCTTAGGAATAGGGTCTTATCTATCTTCCCCTTGAGAATTTATTCTAAATGAGGAAGTTGGACAATGTCTCATACCATGCTCTAGGGACTTATTTTAGCCCATATAGAGCTTTCCTAAGTCTATAAACAAATTCAGGTGTGTTAGAATCAACAAAAACTGGAGACTATTCAATATAGACTTCTTCCTTTAAGTCACCATTCAGGGAGACTGACTTCACACATCCATCTGGTAGACTTTAAATCCCTTGAATGCAGCATTTGCAAGGAAGAGTCTGATGGCTTCTAATCTTGCTACATGGGCAAAGGTTTGATCAAAATCAATACCTTCTTCTTGTATATACCCCTTAGCTACTAGTCTAGCCTTGTTCTTGATTATAATGTCATTTTCATCAAGTTTATTCTTGTAGATCCACTCGAATCTAATGACATTATATCCTTGTGTTCTGGGAACCAACTTCCAGACCTTGCATCTCTTAAATTGGTTCAATTCCTCTTGCATAGCTACAATCTAGAACTGATCTATGTTGGCCTCTTCAAATATTTTGGGCTCAACCTGTGACAGGAAACTTACATACATTGATGTATTAAGGCTCTTGCTTCTTGTCACCACTCCTTGATTTGCATCACTAATTATCTGGTGCCTTGGATGATCTCTTAGATGTCTGACAGATGGATGCAATCTTCTTTCAGTATATGCTTCAGTAGCAGCTTCTTGCTAATCTTCATCCACTTCAAGTGTGTCTTGCACTCCTTCTAGAATATCCACACCATCATGGTTTATTGGAGCAGCTTTCTTGATGATTAGTTTGTCCATCATCAGCTATGTACCTGCAGTACTAGAAGAGGAGCTTGGCAGCTCACTTTTAATCATGGTAGACTCATCAAAGACTACATGTACAGACTCTTCTACAACTTGGCTTTTTAAGTTATAGATCCTATAGGCTTTACTATGATTGTTGTACCTAACAAAAATCTCATCAAATGACTTAACAGCAAACTTAGTCACATAGGACTTCCCATTATGAAGCACATAACACTTACTACCAAAGATCCTGAGATAGCCTATGTTTGGTTTTCTGCCCTTCAAGATCTCATAGAGAGTCTTCTTGTGGCTCTTGGTGATAGAGGCTTTGTTAAGGACATGAGATGCAGTATTCACTACCTCGGCCCAAAAATATTTTGGGAGAGATGTGTATCTCAACAAGGTCCTTCCAGCCTCTATGAGAGTTCTATTTTTTCTCTCAACAATCCCATTTTGCTGGGGTGTTCTTGGAGAAGAAAATTCTTGATGAATCTCTAACTCTTCATCGAACTTTGTCATGTTATCAGACTGGAATTCAGTCTCATGATCACTTCTGATGTTGATCACAGTGCTATCAAACTCATTATGAATTTGCTTGACAAACTTTATGAAGATATCAAGGGTTTCATTTTTTTTCTTAAGGAAGAACACCCAAGTAAACCTGGAATAATCATCAACCACCACAAGTTTGTAGACTTTCCTACCTAGACTATGAACTAGCATAGGACCAAACAAGTTCATATACAAGAGGTATAAACACCTCATAGAGTCTTTGGTACCAATTCCCTTGAGGGAAGCTTTGGTCTGCTTGCCCTTTTGGCATGCTGAACAAATACTTTCCTTGGTGCATTTCATCTTGAGACCATTACTAACTAGCTCTTCACTAAAGAGCTTACCAATAGTCTTATAATTCAAATGAGCTAGCCTCTTGTGTCATTACACACAATAAGAAACTTTCTCATTTTCCACTAGACAAATAGAAGAGTTTATATCTAGACAAAGGAAATTTAAGCAATAAACATTTCCACTCCTAGTGCCTATCAAGATGACCTCTTGGTCACTTGACCTCTTAATCTGGCACTCATCCTTGTGGAAGACAGTGACATAGCTAAGATTAGAGAGTTGGCTTATGCTTATAAGGTCGTGTTGCAACCCTTCAATATAAGCAACTTTTGAGATGGTGACTATACCATTGGTAATCTTACCATAGCCTTTTGTCACTCCCCTATCTGAACCACCAAAGATAACCTTGGGTCCATCTTTTACTGGAGTGTACTCCTTTAAGTTGCTCCTTGTCCTAGTCATGTGCCTGGAATAACCACAGTCCAAGTATCATATAGGGGTATGAGCACTTGGACTAACCTGCATCACATAATTTATTTTACCTTAAGACCCCAATATCTATTGGGTCCTAGGTGCATGTTAGTCTGAAAATGGACTTGTCTACCAGCAGCTTTTCTGACTGGTGGGCTAACACTATCTCTCGGCACAGTAGGATTGTGCCAGCAATCTAAGGCAAAATGCCCCACCTTGCCACAACACCAGCACTCATGTATATTATACCTTCTCTTCTGAGCAGGTCATGTAGTTTGCTTAACTACTGACTGAACAGAAGGAAGTGGTGCAACAGCCTTCTTCAAATTCCTTTCAGCAAGGATCTGATTGAAGGTAAGTATTTCAGCAGGTTCTATTGGCTTGCTCTGAATGCTATTTACAGCAGTCTTCTTTACAGATGACATGCTGTTTATAGCATCAGAGATAGCTAGATCTGGCTTGCTGATAGACTTTCCCTTGGTCTGGGTCTTTACGGGATGACCTTGAGAGTTAGCCACTGCCTCTTTCTTGAGTGAAGGGGCTGGTGAACCAAACACAAATGGTTCATGATGGGCCATTTGGATTTCCTCATGGGGAGCATTAAAGGCACTCACTCCCCTACTATACCTTCTACCATAGTTGTGAACCTCTTTGTTCACACTAGTAGATCTACCATTCATCCAGTGACCGTAGATGCTCTCTTGGTCATACATGTTCGAAGGTAACTGAACTTTCTTAAACGGAATGAGAGGCTTGTAAGCTAGAGGCTGAGCTGGAGCTTTTCCCTTCTCTTTGGAAGGGGGCGACTCTAGTATTTTCTTTAAACCCCAACCCCTTCTTACCCTTCTGAGAGGAGAAGGAGTCAATCAAGGGAAACATTGTATTGGGCTTAGAGAAACTAACAACAATTCTCTTATCCCTCTGGAGCTTCTCTTCAAAGTCCCTTATGAGACTATTCTTGACCTTTATGGAGCATATCTGGATGAGATTCAAGACCTTAAGTTGGCTAACTTCTCTGTCCTTTTGATCCAGCAAAGATGTTGTCTCGGCATGTTGGGTAGCAGCTAGCTGAAGAGAGGCTATCTCTACAGCTTGATTTTTAGTCAACTTCTTGCACTTCTTAAATACATCCAGAAATTCACCATACATGTCAATCAATTGATTGACATCTTCCTTAGAAACTAAGCCCTCTTCACCACTGGATGAAGAAGCATCAGATTCTGGACTAGTCTTATAATCTGAGTCAAAAGATGAGCTGGATAAGGAATGTACCTTGATTAGACCAAGTTGTCCCTGGTTGTATTCATCATCATACCTTGCCATCAGCTCGTAGCAACTGATGTCATCTTCATCATCCACCTCTAAATCACTGTCTGGATTTGAGAGAGGGGCCCTGATCCCTATCCTGGTAGCAGGATGTACGACCCCCCTCCCGGAACATAAGACACAATCGAGGGGAGTCTTATGCGCAGAACAGCCGCCTTACGATAACGCCAACACACAGGTTGACTGATACTACAAGACGCCTATCCTGCCGGCTAAAACCAATATCATATATGCCAACCCAACATAAAGAACAAAAAGAAGTCTAAATTCACATAAGTATAAAAGTCCACAAGTACATCAATAATAAGAAGCAACAACAGACTTCTATAATATCAGAGTACATAAAAACTTTGCCTAAAGAGCTGCAATAAGATTCTCTCAAAAACTCACATTCGTAACCGAAGACAGCGATAGTATCGTCACGTCAGGCCCTGTCGTCCTTGCCTGGATGCCCTCCTGCACAACCTGTTGTTGCCCTATCTGTGGGGTAAACATGTTGATCGGACCGTAATAGTGCCTTTCGAAGCGACGACACATGGAAGACGTCGTGCAAATTTTCCAATAAAAATCGTCGAGTATACAGGAAAATTCGTCAATGGCGTCGAGTTTACTCAACGCACTCAACGCTTCATCGAGTGGCGTCGAGTCCACTAAACGCCTATAATAACCATAATAATTCTAAGTTAAACACTCAACGCCTCGTCGAATGGCATTGAGACCACTCAACGCTCTCAACTCTTTGAGTCCAGAATTATTCTAAGTTAAATCACTCAACGCCTCGTCGAATGGCATTAAGACCACTCAACGCTCTCGACGCTTTGAGTCCAGAAATATTCTAAGTCAATCAAATTCATCGAGTGGTGTTGAGACCACTCAATTCCTATATCATCCAGAATATTTCTAAGTCATATTTGCCCTATTAGTCGAGTATCACTCGACTCCTGTTACTGGTGCACCCCGAGCTTGAGTCAGCTTTCTTGACTCAAAATGCACGCGAGGGGTCTAACACAAAATGGGACGTTACACATGATAGTCTTCAGCTTCTGCTTCTGCTTCTGCTCCTTCTTTAGTAGTACCAGCAACCAGCCCAATATAGGCTCCTTCTTCTTCAAACTCAGATGAAGATGAGTCAGTCTAGCTCTTCTCCTTCTTTGCAATGAAGGACTTATCCTTCTTGCCCTTGTGTTGGTGAGCCTTTTTCTCACCAGCTTATTTTCTCTTCACTGGGCAGTTAGCAATAGCATGCCCAGGTTTGCTACAATAGTAGCAAACAACTTTAGAGGGAACATGTTTACTAGGCTTAGAGTCAAACTTGCCTCTTTTGGAGTGCTTCTTCTCTGCCTTATAGTAGTACTCCTTGTGATGAGAGGAGGAGAAAGGTATGCTCCTCCACTGCTTCGTCCTCATCAATTTCTGAAGCTGCTTGGAGAAGGCAGCAAATTCTTCATCTGACAAGCTGCTGTCAGATGAACTTGGCCCAATACTGTCTGAGTTAGTAGGCCTCCTTGGAGGAGAGAGAATCCTCTCCTTGCCCTTCTTGGTGTTCTCTGTTTTGAAGGCCAAAGACTTTTCCTTGGCTTGGGATTTGTTGATGGACCTCTCCTCTTTCCTGGCAGTTAGCTGCATCTCATAAGAGAGCAACTTTCCAAATAGAGTATGGGGAGGAGTATCAGCTAGCTTGGCTACCTCTCTGATGACACATATCTTGGAGTCTCATTCTCTAGTGAGAGACCTCAAGAAATTGTCAGTAAGCTCATAATGATTGAAGACCCTACCATAGGTTCTCAGTTCATTAACTGTCCTGAAATATTTTTCATAGCAAGTAGCTATGTTCTCTTTCTGGGACTGCCTAAAAGCCTCACACTCTTGGTTGAGCATGGACTTCCTGTCATCTCTGATCTCTTCAGTTCCCTCCATGTAGACCACCAAAGTGTCCCACATTTCCTTGAAGGTCTGGCAGTGAACCAAATTCTGAAAGGTTGAACATTTATGACACTAACAATAATTTTTTGTGCCCTCTTGTCAAATGTAGCCAGTATGACCTCATCCTTTGTCATCTCTGAGTATTTCTTTGGTGTATGGACTGTTGTATCCAAAACTGAGACCTTTATAGGAATGAAAGGTCCCTCTTTGATAGTCACAAAAATCCTTGGGTTAGATACTTCCATAAATAGCCTGACCCTCTCTTTCTAGATTCCAAAACTCTCCTTCCTGCAGATGGGGTGTTTCATGGAGCCTAACTCCTTATGGTTCTCTTCTGAACCCATAAGTATACTTATTTCAGCTACCCTTGGAGATCTACTCTGACTCTTAAGTCCTTCTTTAGCAATCTCCCTCTGATACTACTTGAAAGTCTTTAATTCTAAGATAGCTAATCACCTAGAGGGGGGTGAATAGGTTTTTGGTCTTTTATAATTTTCCCTCTACTTAGTGTGTTGTGAGTGAGTTAAATATTGCTTCCAAGACAATCACACAAAGCACACACAAGGTTTTATAGTGATTCCCTAGATTATGGGTACGCCCACTTTCCCTCACCTTTCTAACAACTTGTTAGACAAGGCATCTTCTCCAAAACTCAACTCCTTAGAGCTTACAACACAAATCCCTCAGGATCTCTCAGTCTCATCCAAGACCTACAGCTTAGGAACAAAGCCCTACCTCAGAGCAAGCTTGCTCATATAGGTCATAATACCACCTACCTCAGACTTGACCACAAGTCCTACAGCTCATACTATGGAGGTTAGCCCTACAACTCCAAGAGTAACACTCTCCTACCTCAGATCTATTAAGATCCTACCTCAGGCCAAAGGCTCTACCTCAAGCATACAGGCTATACACTTAGATCCACACAAGGATCCTACAACCTCAGGCTCAACAGTTCTACACTCAAATCCACACAAGGATCCTATAAACTCAGGCTAAATAGCACTACACTCAAATCCACACAGGGATCCTACCTCAGCCTTTATAAATTAGACTTACAACTCAGATCCAAAGGAATCCTAAAGGAAGAGTAGTTGGTGTGGTTGATATGACACTAGAGAAAATTCTCTGTGTTTGCCTCCTGAGCTAACTTAACAACCCTAACTTTCTTCACAGCAACAGAAATAGTATTTTCAGAAAGAAGCTGTCTGTGCTGAAGAAACACAAAAACTTGTTTCTGAACTTGCTGAAGAAGACTGCAGATTAGACAGTTCTTGTGTTCTTCAATCAGCTAACCTGGACCAGCAGGAACTTGAAAGCTCTGATCCTCCTTCTTAATCAGATCCTTATCTGAACTTGTTGTAGCAGAAGAAATTAACTACAACAACTTAAAAGAACTTTTAGATCAGTTGTTTTGACTTTGTGCTTCAATCTCGACAATAATGGCGAGGAAGATGAAGTTCAGCCGCAACTTTTCGAAATAAGAAAACCCTAAAAGTCAAAGTTCCTTCCTTCCATCTTGTCCCTTTTTTCTTCTGCTGATTAACGGCTACAAGAAGCAGTGGGGACCACCTGTGATTGACAGTTGCACCTTGATTTAACGGAAGAAGACATACAAGACCTCCGACAATATTTGTCGTGTTCTGTAGCTTTCCCGCAACTAATTTGAACTTTGTTGACTTTGGCTGACGTCAGTAATTCTGGACTTAGCCAAATTCTCAAATTCAACACTAAGCGTTGAGTGTGTTGAGTGAATGACCTTCACTCAACGAATCTGGACTTAGTCAAATTCTCTACACTGCCAGGCGTTGAGTGCGTTGAGTGAATTGGCTTCACTCAATGCCTCTAGACTTGGTCAAATTCTTTTACACTGCCAGGTGTTGATTTGTTGAGTGAATCTTCATCACTCAACGCCCCTGGACTTAGCTGCAACTGTCTTTGTCTGCTAGGCGTTGAGAGCGTTGAGTGAAGCTTCATCACTCAACGCTTTTGTACTTAGCCACTTTCTGTCTTCTTTCTTCTTAGGATTTGACTGCAGCAGCATGCCTCAATGCTTTTGCTGTTTGGCATTTAGTGAAATGACTTCACTCAATACCTGTGGACTTAGCCGTAATATTGTCTCTGCAACCTGCTTGGCTTTGAATGTCATGTCTTTACTCAGCGCTTTTTCTGTCTGGCATTGAGTGAACTGGCTTCACTCAACACCTGTGAACTTAGCCATTTTTTCAACTTGCCAATACTAAAGCTTTGACAGATTCAGCTATACTCGACGCCTATTGATATATGGCGTTGAGTGAATTGCTTTCACTCAACGCCTGTGGACTTAGTCACAGAATTGCTTTACAGTCTGCTGGGTTTTGATTGTCCACACCTTACTCAGCTCTTTTTGGCATCTGGCATTGAGTGAACTGTCTTCACTCAATGCCTGTGGACTTAGGCGATTTTCAGCCTTTCCAGCATCCTTATTTGACTTCTGGCATTGAGTGAACTGGCTTCACTCAATGCCTGTGGACTTAAACAGATTTCTATCTCTCCACTTCTCTACCTTGTGACCACCTGTCACAACCACTTAGATAACTTGTCTAAACTTATTCCAAGGAACATCCTGCGCATGATGAGCTTAACCAACATGAAATACAACTATGCTCTTTGTGTTGATGGTGATGTCTCTTCAAATCAAGTCTAGGGAACATTAAGGGCAATATTCCCAACATCGCAGACCAACTTCAAACGTTGGAGGACCTGCATGGAGAGCTACCTTCTTGGCGAGAATCTGTGGGAGTTTGTTAGTGGGGGCAACTAGCAAGAAGTGGTCGCTATCGGAAGAAATGCTGAGGCGGTGAAGCAAACTGATGTTAAGGCTGCATTTGCTCTAAGGCGCACTGTTTCACCGGAGCTGTTCGACCACATTATTGATTGTCGGTCGGCAGCTGAGATCTGGATGGCCTTAGATGGCCTGCTCAACAAGAAGAATGTAGCTCGCGTATAATTCTTGGAGAACGAGTTGGCTAAGCCACTCAGGGAGACCTGACGGTATCATCTTTATAGGGGTGTGCAGGAAAACCGCACCAAACTGACAAACAGCACCGCACCGCACTGCTTTTCAAACCGAACCGCTCGGTTGCGGTGCTGTGCGATTTTGTATGTGTGAAAACCGACCCCCGATCGGTGCGGTGCGGTTTATAACTCCATAAAACCGAGAAAACTGCACCGCACCGCACCGTAATTCGCAAATGGGTTTAACGGTTTTGTTAAGTCAATCTTTCATGAGATTTCAATATAACTATGTAATATATAAAATATAAGTATTTCATATACCATATATAATATAACTATATAATATAATTTAATACATCATTACATATTTAGGCTCCGTTTGTCATGGTGGTGGCGGTAATAAATGCATGGGTTAAACCGTCATTTGTTAAGTATCCTCTAACAAACATCATCTGTTTGAACATAAAATTGGATGAAGTTCTTTAGGTGACGTTAAGAAATGACAATTTAACCCCCATATTCATAATTGTCACCACCGTGCCAAACGGAACCTTAGTGAATGCATGACTAAATGAAGATTTACATATATATAAGAATTAATAAGATCTGTTATTTAAAATTATCACCCTAATTAAAGCAGCAGAGGAGTGAGAAGTACTTAAGAAAATTTTCTAACCTTTTAGTTGCATAATCTTATCTTTATTGTATAGTGAAACTCATCGTCCAAATAAGAATTAGCAAAGAGTGCCAATACGAATGAAAGAAAATCATTCACAACCAATATAGTAAATGATCTAAATGTATGATTGAATGACAGGACATTAGAAATTATAGCTGATGGTTAAACTCCAGCGATTGTTACTGGGAAAGGAATCAATTTTCAATTTTTTATAGAAGAGCATTTCCTAAATTAAAGAAGGGACAAAATAACTGTCAAAAACTGAAGCCGCACCGCAAAAACCGACCCAAAACTGCACCGAATTGAAACCTCACCGCACGGTTTCGGTGCGGTGCGGTTTTGGTCGGTAAGAAACTGCACCCCTGTGGTGCGGTTTCGGTTTGGGCCCAAACCGCTCCGAACCGCACCGCTCGCAGGCCTACATCTTTCTTCTTAAAAATGAAAAACAACTGCGCTGAGATTTCGGCACTGGACCCGGAAGAGCCTATCTTAGAGGCAAAGCTGAAAAGACACATTATCTGCGATTTGCCGAAGGAATATGCGACCTTTGTTACTTCTGTTCAGGGCAGGGCCAATCAGTTGTCTTTGCTGCAGTTGGAGAACCTGTTGGATTCACAGGAAAGCCTGGCAAAGCAAATGGTGAAGTGTCGGTCTCTAAGGGAGATGACAATGTTCTCTTCTTGGGCAAGAAGAAGAGATGGGATAGGAAGAAGAAGACGTCTGTTAGTGATGACCCATCTTTTTCATCACAGCAGGAGAGGAGCAAGTCTCTTAAGGCTGATGACAGGAAGAAGCGGGGCGAACCCCGGTGCTATAGATGCAACCAGCTCGGTCACATCCGCAAGGATTGCAAGGTTAAACTTCAGCCGGGGTTTGCTGCAGAGAAGGAGGTTGTGTACAATCCTGAGGAGGAAGGATGGGGAAGTGATTTCATGACGAGCACTTGTGTCCGGGCACATTTCTCCATTGATTATCAGGAGGACTGGATTGTGGACTCTGGTGCGGTCATCACCTCACCGAGGATGTGTCAAAATTCTCGTCTCTACAGGAGTATAAAGGTAATACTTTTATTATTACGGCTGATGATACTGTGCATGCGGTAGAGCAGGAGGGATCGGTTTCTTTATGCAGTGATCGGGGGCCACTCACTTTGCGGAGTGTGTATCACGTGCCCGGGATGAAGAAAAATCTCTTCTCGGTGACAAATACGGTAAATGCTGGGTATCACGTTCTGTTCGGCCCGACCGAAGTGAAGCTTCTCTGAAACGTTTCAGTTGTGAAAGTTAACGTTACTCATATTTGGAAGAGCGTGAAAGACTTGTTCGTTTTGGCGACAAGTTCTTATGTTGACAAGATGAGGGCTAATGATAGCGTTGCTATCTGACACGAGAGGTTGGGGTATGTTGGGATGGACAAGCTAAAGGCTATGGCGGCGAAAGGCCTGGTGCAGGGTCTGCCTAGTATTTCTTCCTACGATGACGATCATATCTATGTCGGTTGTCAGTATGGAAAGGCGCATTGCCTTCCATTTGACGTATCACAGACTAGATGTAGAGCACCGTTGGAATGCATCCACGGTGATCTAACGGGGCCTACCATCACGCCCGGTCTCGGTGGAAGTATATATATGCTTGTACTTGTTGATGACTTTTTCAGGTATACATGGATATACTTTCTGAAGGAGAAGGTAGAAGCATTTGGGAAGTTTGTGGAGTTCAAGGAGCTTGTGGAAGGTCGGTTTAGTCTGCGGATTAAGAAGTTAAGAACGGACAATGGCAAGGAGTTTACTTCGCTTGATTTCACTAACTTCTGCAGAAAGTTCGACGTCCAACGAGAGCTTACTTTTGCTCAAACTTCACAACAGAATGGGATTGCAGAGCGGAAGATCCGTCATCTGACCAAAACCTGCAAATGTTGGCTTCATGCCAAAGGTATGTCTAGGGCTTTTTGGACGGAGGGAATGTCCTGTGCGGCATACATCATCATCAGGATTCCCCTCAGTCCTAACAACATGAGATCACCTCAAGAGTTGGTATTTAAGGAGAAGCCTGACATGGAACATCTTCGGGTGTTCGGATCGACTTGCTATGTGCACATTCTAGACTCACTCAGGATGAAGCTAGATGCGAAAGCAAAGAAGCTAGTCTTCGTTGGATATGATGAACGGAATAAGGGATGGAAGTGCATGGATCCAGATACATGGAAGTTTGTTGTCTCCCGGATGTGGTATTTGACGAGCTAACGTCATACCAGGATAGCTCGTCTGTGGAGCTATATGAGAGCAAGTCTGACAAAGGGCAAGGAGAAGCTGGTTTGGATCTTCTGATGAAGTTGTCTGTGTCGCCAGGTGCTCCGACGATAATTAGCTCTAGGGCTGAGGCTTCTAGATCTGGAAGTAGGGGGAGCGATTCTCCTGGTGTGCACGAGATCAGAGCTAGCACATAAGAAGCAGAGATAGTGGTGGATCAGGGTCAAGCCCTACGGAGATCCAAGAGAACTATTATTCCACCAGCTCGGTATAGGGACGGAAACATGATGAGTTTTGTCTCATATTTTTTCGCAGGTCCTTAGATGAACGTGAGCCTTCGTGCTTTGAGAATGCCACTGGAGTCAAAGAGTGGGAGGATGCTATGAATGAGGAGATGACTGCCCTCGGGAAGAATGAGACTTGGGTTCTTGTGCCCAAAGTCGAAGGCATCACTCCTGTGACGTGTAAGTGGCTGTATAAGCTAAAGAAGAAGGCTGACTGGAGTATCGAGCGGTACAAGGATAGCCTTGTAGATCGGGGGGGGGGGGGGGGGGTTCTCTCAAAAGTTTGGGGAGGATTATGAGAAAACGTTTAGCCCTATGACCAAGATGACTTCAGTACGGGTGGTGGTCTCCTTGGCGACTTGCCAAGGGTGGAAGATATGGCAGCTCGACGTGAAGAGTGATTTTCTTTATGACGAGATTGATACAGATATCTTCATAGCGTAACCATTGGGTTACGTATCTGAGGAATATCCAGAGTACGTCTGCAAGCTGAATAAGGCCCTCTATGGTCTGAAGCAAATGCCTAGGGTGTGCTATGGGAAGATCGCAAAATATCTTTAGTTCTGCGGGTACTTTACTTCAGACTCAGATTCAAGCCTATTCGTTAAAAATTAGGGGGAGCTCCAGGTCCTTGTTATGTTGTATGTTGACGATATGATCATCATATGGAAATTGGAGGAGGAGGTAGCTAGGCTCCGGGCCGAGCTAGCTATCCGGTTCGAGATGAAGGATCTTGGTGAGCTTCACCATTTCCTTGGGCTCAAGATGGAGAGGCAAAAGAACGACATGCTCGTTTCCCAGAAGGACTATGCGGAGAGGATCGTCAAGCGATTCGGCATGGGGGAAGGGAAGAGCAGTTCTACTCCTCTAGAGGTTGGCTTAAAGCTTCGGCGGGATGAGAGAAGGGTTCTTCCAGACCCTTTGGTATTCCGGGCTCTCGTGGGGAGTCTTATATATCTGAATATTACTAGGCCGGATATTTTTATGTTGTTGGCCAGGTGAGTCGGTATATGGCGGAGCCGCGAAAACCTCATCTGGTGGCGGTATCTTGAAGTACGTCAAGTCCACCTTGGAGATGGGTCTCTTGTATAAGAGGGACACGGTATTTTGTCTGCATGGTTACACAGATGCTGATTATGGGGGAGATACAGATGATCGGAAGTCGACATCTGGTTATGTCTTCTTCATGGGATCGGCGGTAGTTTCGGGGTGCAACAAGAAACAGGATTCAGTGTTCGTCTCCACTACTAAAGCGGAGTACAAGGCCTCGACCTTGGCTGCTCAGGAAGCTATTTTGCTTAGGCAATTAGTGGATGACATCCATGAGAAGGTGCAGCGTCCTACTCTGATTCACGGCGACAATGAGAGCGCTCTCAAACTGGTGAACAATTCAGTTTGTCACGCGCGGACGAGGCACATCGAGATCGAGCATCACTTCATACGGGAGAAGGTGCTGGAGGGATCTTTGATAGTTGACTACGTGCGGAGTTAGGATAATGTGGAGGACATTTTTACCAAGCCGTTGCGTTTATTCAATTACGGGAGTTGCTCGGGCTGGTTTCCACTTTTTACTTCAAGGGGGAGTGTTGAAATTGTTGAAGTGTGAAGTTGGAGGAAGTTGGGCGGACAGGTTGGAGAGTCCATACAGACCGCAGAGACTGCGCAGATAGCCTTAGTGGTTAGCCTAGCCGGGCAACCGGTTTCGACTGTGGTTCTTCTCTGGCGGTCTGGACCAGCAAACACTCTGGTGGTGTAACCAGGCGGATAGGTTTGTTTATCCGCGGGTTTATGGCTGACTCTTTTGAAATTCGCCATGTTCGACATGTTCTCAGATTCGCAAGAAGGAAGCCAGATGTAGCGGACTAGGGCGGCTTGCCTCCAGGTCGCTGGTGTCTTCTTGGCGAGGTAGATCAAAGTTCGCTGGTTGGTGTTGCGGACTCTTTGGAGCTCGCCGGTGTCCGGCATGGATCTGTGCTTGCGGTCTGGGTGTTGGATCATGGAGTATGCACATTTGCGCGGACAGGTTACCTGGAGGTTGCGCGGACTGATGCAGCAGTCCGCATAGTGGCGGACTGGAGTTGTTCAGTAGGACGCGATCTTGGTATCAGGTGGCGCGGATAAGTTTGGCGATCACATAATTTGGAGGACTTGGTCTGGGTGAGACTAAGTACAGTTAGTTACCTAGTTTGCCGAGTTTGCCTTGGTGCGGACTGGTCGGTGCTCGCCGAGTTCGCCTGGAGCGTACTGCTCTTGTATTCGTTGAGTTAGGCAGTATTGGCTAGACGGATTTTGTCCAAATCATGGGCTGCGGATACGCGGACTTGCAGCAGTGTCCGCGGGGTTAGGCGGACTGGTCGTCTATCCGGTAGTATTTGGTTGGCGTGACCTGACGAACTGGTTTGGTGTCCACTGTGTGTAGATACAGTGTGATAGCCGACAGGTTTGATGGGCGGTTATCCTATCGGTGTAGGTGGTGACGACACTCCTTCTCACATATATAAATAGGACCCCTCAGCTCGTTATAAACAACAAGTGAACAGTAAGAACGAGCTCGCGCTTGATTTTGCGGTTTTGGTTCTCTAACCGCTGCGACTAAAGAAGTTGGTTCTATGCAGGCTGTGCGGCTAACACGAGACGGCTAGGCGACTAGCGGGGAACGTTGGTGTGGATTAGCTCGCGGATACAGTCAGTGGTTAAGCAGCAGGTCGCGGTCTTGCGGCTTGGTCTCTTCCTCGGATAGTTGCGGATAAGCGGAGCAGTTTGTCCGGTCAATCATCGGGTTCTGTTCGGGTTCTTTCAGCATGGCAATAGCAGCAGTCCGCGCAGTTAGCCGCAGTTAGGCGGTTTCGGCGGTCTCGACGGACTCAACTGGCGAGTAGGCGGCTTGTGCGGTTTATAAAATCAGTCCGCGCGGTTTACTTCTTGTTGCTGTTTTTTTGGTTTCTCAAGTACATTGTAAAATCATGTCTTGCCATGTATGTATCGGCCTGTAATAGAAGTTAATTTCAATCAGAGTCTCTTGTGCTACTGTTGTTGCTGTCTTTTTCTTAGCTTCGGTTGTGATTGAGTGTTCCTGCGAACTCGTTAGCTCCCGCTTCAGAAATTTTTACAGTTGTTAGCAACACAAAGCACATAGCCATCTCTTAAGATTGTAAATTTAGATTATAGGGTCCAATAATAAGGATATGAAACAATAAAATGGACAGTGAGAGTAATTTAAGAGGTCCTAGTGTGACAACCTCCACTAGCTTTCTGGGATTGTTGGGGGGAGGCACTGTTAATGTAATGTTAACCACAAAATAAGTTAAGAGTTCCTTGCTATTTTTGGTACATACATTGTTATTGTTTCTGAGTGACAATGACAGTAGAGACCTTGTTTTTGTTAATGTCAATGCAATTTGAATCCTTTTCATCAAATAGTCAGCTGCAGTTTTCAAATCTGATGGATCAAGCGCGCATCACAGAGACAAAATTGATCAAGACCCTGATGCCTTTCCTCATCTTACTGATGCAGTCGCCTCGTATAATCATATGGAGAGTGTATGATTAATGGCGGCCCTTAATGTTACCCAGCGCAATTTTTTTGAGGTAGCCGAAGGTATAGTTATCTAAATAGCTTGAATAAGGAGAT
Source organism: Platanthera zijinensis (assembly GCA_039513925.1). Taxonomy (NCBI): domain Eukaryota; kingdom Viridiplantae; phylum Streptophyta; class Magnoliopsida; order Asparagales; family Orchidaceae; genus Platanthera; species Platanthera zijinensis. Next base: position 3,827,012 of record CM077092.1, read on the forward strand.
GCTATGTAATTTCCATGAAGCTTAAGGCTCCGTTTGGCATGGTGATGGCGGTCATGAACATGAGGGTTAAAGTGTCATTCGTTAACGTTCACCTAAGAAACTTCATCCACTTTTATGTTCAAACGATGATATTTGTTAGGCGATGCTTAACGAATGACAATTTAACCCATGCGTTTACGACTACCACCACTGTGCCAAATGGAGCCTAAGTCAGAAGAGTTAGCAAGCATTTGAGTGTCTTTCAAAGATTCACATTTTAGTAAATGACAAGACATATGGGTAAGTGGTGAGTGAATCAAATCCAACATTATTATTCAATAATATTTTCAAACTATAAATATTTTATAAAGAATATATTAATGATATGAAAAAAAAAATATTTTAATGGAACTAAAAAGAGAATATATTATTAAATTCTTACTTGAATGTATGCCAAGAGAATAAATTATCCATTCAATTTCTAACAAAAAAATCAAAGAAAGCATATAATTAGTTAGATGGAAAAAATAAGCATAATAAATTATAATGTTTAGAAATAAAAAAAAATTATTTTTAGAAAATTTGTGACATCTTTTCTATATATTTTTTGGGAGTTGTTATTGATAGATCAATTTATTTATGAGCAGATTATTGTTAATTGGTAACAAAAAAAAAAAATCAAAGGGACCTACGTAAGTGAAACTGTAAAGGTGGTTTACTGATAGCTATTATTTCATTAACGTTGGCTGCCAAGAGCAGTCCGATCAATAACGATCTATTATGGTACAAGTGTTGGATCCAAAATCCGGTCCCAAGAAGAGTTCGGATCCAAATGGGGTAGTCTGCGCCTACTTCTCCTAAGTAAGAGTGTCTGACCGACGACTTAGAACTGTGAACAGACCCTAAGCTACAGCGAGGAGGCCCTGCCACACACTCGGAAGATTGAAGAGAACTTCTCCTCCCTAGCCAATGTTGAGTTGAGCACCTTGGTGGGTACTAGAAGCCAACCGAAGTTAACCAGAGGAGGGAGAAGTCAAAGAATTGGATCCCCTCCAAAGGTGTAACACCCCCGGTTTTTCTGTGATTTGTTTAATCCTTGTTTGGTGTTATGATGACGCGTTGTCGGCCTTTGCCGCTGTTAGAGCGTGGTCTTAGCTCTTTAGGCTCCTTGAGTGACCTATTTGTAGCCTGTTTACAAGATTCTCTAGCTAGCCGGAGTCTGTTTTGATGACTCGGCTGAGCTTCGTAGGGAATGTTTGTTCTTTGGCTTCGAGAGGTGTTAGCCCGAGTTTTGGTCGTCGGATGTTGTTTTCGACTTCGTCGTTGTTTCCGTAGCATGGGTGTTTAGCTACAGTGCGAGTTTACTCGAATTCCGAGATCTTTTGTTTTCGCATCGTTTCGACGTTGTTTTTATTTTCATGCAAGCTGGTAGCGGTTGATATCGCTGTGCATGGCCTTGTGAGGCCGAGCTTGGTGAGGCTCGTGCCTTGTTTTGCACACCTCATTTAGAGGCATTTTTTGAAAAAGTTGTCAACATCAAAGTTGTAGATATCACCGAGACGAACAACTTTCATGTTGGCCACTTTTTAATTTGAAGCCGTTTAGGCTCCCTATTTGGTGCCCGAAAAATCTGGGGCGTCCTTCATGAACTACGCCTCAGATTTTTCGGGCACCAAATCGGGGGCCTAAACGGCTTCAAAATAAAAAGTGGTCAATATGAAAGTTGTTCGTCTCAATGAGATCTACAACTTTGAGGTTGACACTTTTTTCAAAAAACACCTCTAAATGGGAGTGCGCATTATGCGCATATAAAACAGTTCACATAAGATCAGTCCTTTAGGTTGTAGTATGCTGTTATATATAAACATATTATATATATGTTTATATAATTTTTTATATATATATCTGTATATATAGATATATTATATATTATATATTATATATTATATATATTCATTAGACTTCCTTGTTGCTAAGTGACTGACTAAGTCTTAGGATTAGTTTATTTTTTTTTTCAACTAGCTAGCTAAGTGGGAAGTTTTTAAGTTTTAGTATTATTATAATAGCTGGGTGACTGAGATATCATAAAATAAGGCTCAGTTGTTCTCCTCTTCCCCATTTCCCAAGCTAGCTTCAGTCTGATAGCTTCCAGCGGAAGGAATCGAGTGGGAGGCGGAGGAGCAGCTGTCTTGACCGCCGGTTAGCTGTAGATTTAGGGCTTGTTTCGCTCGGGTAACAGCGGATTTGAGTTTCTCTCGCCGAGATCTTGCTTCCTAGGTATGTAATTTAGCTTTCCGAGCTGTCTCTAGGAGCTAAGGTTTCTTCTTCTTCTCTAAAGCTCCAGGTTTTCTTCTTTAGGTAGCTGGAGGTGCAAGTGGCCGATTTCTCTTTGTCGTCGGTGTCGAGGCTGCGGTTATTGGGTAAGAGGAGTGATAGAGAGTGTTGGAAATAATTTTCCAAATCTCTGGTTAGTAAGCGTTGAGTGGGCTGGGGTTGGGATAGCTCCAGGTTTCCTGATTATTAGGCTAAGTCAAAAGCGTTGAGTGAGTGTACCTCACTCAACGCCTAGACTGTTAGGCTTCTGACATTGAGTGTGGTGCCCTCACTCAACGTCATGGTCATTTTTGCGGCTAAGTGTTTTGGCGTTGAGTGAGTGGACCTCACTCAACGTCGTGGCTGTTTGGTGTTGAGTGAGGTGGACTCACTCAACGGCGCAATTTTTCCCAGCGGCTAAGTCATTTGGCGTTGAGTGAGTCGACCTCACTCAACGCTGTGGCTGTTTTGGCGTTGAGTGTGGTGGACTCACTCAACGCCAGCGCCTGTTTTTGTGGCTAAGTCATTTGGCGTTGAGTGAGTCGACCTCACTCAACGCCGTGGCTGTTTTGGCGTTGAGTGTGGTGGACTCACTCAACGCCAAAACCTGTTTTTGCTCTAAGTCAAAAACGTTGAGTGAGTGGACCTCACTCAACGCCTTGGCTATTATGTTTGGAGTTGAGTGTGGTGAACTCACTCAACGTCGAGGCTAGTTTATGCGGCTAAGTAGAAAATCGTTGACAGCATTGAGTGAGTTGAGCTCACTCAACGCCGTCAACCAGCGGAGGTTTTTGCGGCTAAGTCTTTTGGCGTTGATTGAGTGGAGCTCACTCAACGCCGCGTCGAGTGGACTCGACGCCGTACCTGGCTAGCGTTCGGCGCTGAGTGAGTGAAGCTCACTCAATGTCGTGTCAGGTTTGGCGTTGAGTGAGTGGAGCTCACTCAATGCCGCGCCGAGTGGACTCGACGCTTTTGCCTTGGGTTGGTGTGTTTCCTTAGGATTGTTAGTATGGTTTTTTTCCCTTAGGAGGGGGGGGGGGTGTTTTGTGTTCGGCTAGTTTTTGCATGCCGACTCATGGATTATAGCAGATGGTGTGATTTTGTGGGCTCTGTAAGGGGTGAATTGTGTGTGCTGAGCTGTAGCCGCCACCACCTAGGCCGTGTTGGGCCGGTATGGTTTGGTGTGTGGACTCTGTAGCTGCCACTGTTTGTTTTCACCCTTGAGTGTTTTTGGGTCTGGTTGTTGGTGAGGGCTCTGCCGCCCACTCCGACCCAAGGTTTTCACCACGGCCAATAATTCACAAAGATTAGGACTGTTAGTTCCTTTTCCTTTCTAGTGACTATTTCTTTTGGCATATGTTTGCCTTGGTATTGTTGTAGGTTCTTAGCAGAGCATGTTGCTCTTTGTGTTCACTTGGTGTGCTTTTGCTACTTTTGGACAGTATTTCTTCTTACTGTCATGTCTTTTCTTCTACTGTTAGCTTTTTTGTTGTTGTTGGGTTGGTAAATCCCTTCTTTTTTTTGCTTATGAATCTAATGCTCCACTTCCTTTGATTTTCTTTTACTTGCTGAGGTATTCTTTCTTTGGATGCCCCAGGTTCAGGTTGTAGCCAGTTAGATTGCTAGTGCTCTTGTGGAGTTTTCTGATAGCCTCCTGGGTAGCTGAGGTTGCCAATCTTCATCCTTGTGAGGTAGTTATCTTCCTTTCTGTATAGACATGCATACTCAACAGTGGGTTCGGGTCAAGTTGTTGACGCCCACTGGTAGCTTACTTGTGATGCTGGGTATGAACTAAAACTGCTACTTTTGCCTATTTGAGGTTGTTCACTTGTTTTCTGGGAAGGATTTATGCTAGGTTGCATGTTAGGTATTTTAAAAGCCTAAAACATTACTATGTGTATCTCATGCACGTCATATTTCAAAAACTAAGACACTATTTTTCCTAATAGCATAAAGACTATATTTTTTATATATACTGTACTAACCTCTTGAGTCGTGCATACCATGAGTCGTCCCTCGGGGACACTTATGCTCATTCAGGATGCCTAAGCAACTTAACCTAAGTATTTTTTTGTTGCGTATAAATATATATTTTGGGCTAGCTGATCCGTTGTGCCGAGGGATACGACCATTAAGATATAATTGGCTTTCTTTCATATTAAACTATGAATTTTTCTTAAAATCTAAAGTCTGGGGTTTTGCCTGAGCGTGTGCAGTTATCCCCTACACGACGTGGCATCACGACACGTATTTTCTCTTGCTCTGATACGATTCAATCGTTGAGAAATTGCGGGTCGTTACAGTTGGTATCATAAGGAGGTTGCTTGACAATTGGTCGGGCAACCTTTCCCTTATTTGCTTTGATAGTCTAGCATCATATCATACACACACCAATATGTCATCAGCACGTCTTGGTTAAGGCACGAACACTACACCCATAAGCATAAATAGAAGTATACGGGGAATATTATGTAGTATGGGATGCATAATATGTGTTGGTATATGGATCCACCAAAGGAGACAACATGTGAGGGTTATGTAATATGGGATGCATAACCTCACCACATGAATGTGGCTAGCACATTTTCTTTTTTTGTTGCATGGAAATGTTATGTAGTATGGGATGCATAACATTTTCATGTGTACGCCGCCCATGACATGCTGTAAGACCCCCATTTTTTTTTCTTTTTCGACACCGGGGTCTTAGGCCCAGAACCGCCGCCTTGCGGTGATACCTTCTCACGCGGGAAGGTTGTCATTACAAGACGCCGGTTCTGCCGGCCGAATCGATCTCTACTGTAGCATAAGTATAAAAGCAAGTCCACAGAAATCACATATATATAAAAATAAACTCCACGAAGGGAGTGTCCACAGGTAGTACATATAATGAAAATCTCGGGCTTATGCCCGGTACATCAAGTCCTCACTACAAATCACTCATCGCGGAAGCAAACTAATACAAATGTGGTGTTCGGGACTCACAGTCCCTGCTGTCTGGACTCCAGTGCTAGACTGTCCGATCTCCAAGCGTGCCGACCTCCGGGGCTGCTCCTCCATGCTGGGCTCCGTGGTCCCCTAAATGATGTGGTTCGAAAACCATTAGTCTAAAAGACTAAGTCCTATCGTCCCCCACCCCTTCCCCCATGGCTCCTAAGCACCGAGCGGGGAGAAGGAAAGGGAAGGACATGAAGGTGGAGAATAGTCAAATTCCAGATGGCAGCGGAACTAAACTAACAGTGTACGCATGATAATAATTATACGAAATTAAATAAGCAACCTTAACTTATGTGGGTACACATAAGCTAAGGGATCTTTTGCAGGGCTCCTATCGTATAAAAAGTCCCATACCGATTTATACGATAGGGTGTCGGTTCTATTAGCAGGCTTATAGTATTGAAAGAAGACCTTGACTTATAAGCACGCTCACACGAACTTATAGGCCAAGGGGTCGTTTTGCAAGGCCTAATGTATAGAGCGTCCCATATCGCTTATACATTAGGTGTTAGGTTATATGCAATGACGATGCTATGAAATGCAAGTATGCTATGATGTGAACAGACAAGTGCAACTCACCCACTCGACTCTGTGTACACAGACCTTTAGTTCCCCCTTTCGGAGCCGTTACCTCCCAGGATACCTCTGTAGTGGCAGACGGAAGCGGTGGGTTGGGCCTCGCCCACCTCTAAACCAGTAAAGCACTACCGGTCAGACCTATCGTACGCCTCAACGCTTGGTGCACTAAGCGGACGCCTGCGTACTCTTGCCGACTGGCGCACCGGACTTCTGTTGGCGAAGTGCTCACCACACTTGCCGAGCCAACGATATTGGTGTCGGTGCATCGAACTCCCCAATATCGAAGACCCACCACCTTAAACCTTTTATGCACATGCAATAGTTATGAGTCAAACAACCAACCGAGCCGAAGCTCACCGGACAATCCCGTCCATCATAATCTACAACCGAGCCAAAGCTCCCCGGACTATCCCGTCCGTCATAACCGTCAACCGAGCCAAAGCTCACCGGACAATCCCGTTCGTCATAATCTACTACCGAGCCAAAGCTCCCCGGACTATCCCGTCCGTCATAATCAACAACCAAGCTGAAGCTCGTCAGACTACCATACCCAATAACTACCGGGCTTATTGCCCAAGTAACCCATACTAACTCCCGGGACACTGGGGTGTGAGAGTGTGAACTACTAAGTTTACTATCTACTCCTATGCCTACGACTTAGGTTTTACTCATTTCATTTCCAGATTATAGTAACTAGACCTAAGGTGATTTGACCTTCCACTTTATGGGGGAGACGATCTTTCGTCGATCCCAAACATCACTCAACATTTAGTCAAAACTCATTCCTATCTCATCCCACCCTGAGTGATGAACTCATTCCACCAATTTTTGACTTATGTACCTAGCTTGCGCTCCAGCTAATTTCTGAAGAATTACTATATGCAGACCACCAAGTCAAACATCATGTAACATGGGAAGTATATCAAATAATCATCCAACACCCCTATAATAATTAATGGAGGTCCATTATGACCTTTAAATCCTAAGTCCAGAGTTCCAAAATTTTCCTTACTTATTTGATAATTTATTTAGTTATTTTAATGTCTAAAATTTCCAATAATGAACATGAAGTACTATTTTCATTCAAGGCATCATTCTACAAATTTTATATGTTACTCAAAATAATGATATAACTTATCTTCCAAAATATATAATTCTTTTCAGTAAGGTTTTATCCTTAAATTAATAATTCATTTAAATCCTTGGAAATTCATTTAAGAAATATAAAATACTATATTGCTTCCAAAAATTCAGAGAAATTTCAAATATGAATCTAATGGCATATAAATGGTTTGGGCCAAATTTCATAATTTATTTATCAGTAAATGGGCTTAAATAAATTTGTGAATAATTCCATCAAATGACAGGCTTGTGAACTAACTACCTCATATACTTGTCCAAGAATTTTTATAAAATTTATATAAGCTCATTATGCTTCAAAACATCCTCTGCCAAAATTTCATGACCTCTCAAGGGTCAGAGGTAGCATAATAATTTATTTACTTAATTTAAGCATTTCTTGTGGTACAAATGAAGTGCCATAAATAATACTCCAAAATTCCTAAATAAATTACCAAGGCTTCTTAATATCCTTATGACCATCCTACCAAAATTTCATATCATTTTAAGGGGTTTAGCTAACCCATTCCTATCCCACCATATTTGTGCCCTAAACTAGGGTTAGGGTTTTGAGGGTCCTAAACCTTCCAAAATACCCTAATATTTTTACCAGAGGGTTATAGTTACCAAAATACCACCCCTACAAAATTTCATAACCATACAAGGTGTTTTGGCCATATGTCCTTCACAAGGTACAAAGCCCTTCCTTAGGGTTTGACCTAGGATCTTGGGCCAAATCAACTCCAATGCCCCCTAGTTTTCATTGGGAGGTGTATATTGTCATGCCAAACCAGTGTACCAAATTTGAACCTCTGTTGAGGTGAATTGGACACTAAAAGCCAAAATTATATTTTGGACCAAAATACCCTTCCTAGGGCAAGGCTAGGGTGTGCTTGAATCCCATTCAAATCAACTCCAAACTTGATGAAATTTTAACCAGAGGTCTATATTGAGCTCATATCCATCCCACCAAAATTTGGATAAATTTGGACTTAATTTGACCCATAATTTAATTTACCCTAGCATAATTAAATTTTTTTACAAAACTATAGGAAAATTATTCCCAAAAATTCCCATTTTTGGGCAGGGTCTAGGTATAGGGTAGAGTGACCCCCTGCCAAAATTTCAACTCATTTGGATCAAGGATGAAGTGTGGGCAACTAGTTTAATGACTGCCTATTCATTTGTATAGACCCCACCAAATTGTGTGCTCTGATCAAACCAGTCACCCAAATTGGTTCAAACCAATTTTGTTTGAAAGTAGACCCATAGGGCTACATTTTTGATGTTAACCACTTTTTCTGAAAATAGCTCTACGTATTTTTAATAATTAAAACAAATAAATAGAATTACTGTGACAGAATATGAAATGATGCAAGTATTTAAGCTATGGTTTAATATCATCATTGCACGAATCTTGGCGCAGCCCTGGACGGGATCGGGTCATCTCCTTCCTCCAGCCGACGGCCAGGATTACTCCCGCCTGGGCCAACTTCCAGCGGCTGCCGCCGGCGATCCGGCCACCGCCCCGGCCTGCCACCGCCGCCGACACCTTCGTGGTGGTCGTGGCTATCTCCAGGCGGCGGCTGGGCCGCCGGGAAGCACTGTTCCGGCGGTTCCACCAATCGGAATTTTCAGCCGAAAACCATGAAATTCAAAATCGGATTGGGCTCGATTGAGCCCCAACCTTGGCCCTAATGATGTCTACGATCTACCCATGCAAGAAGGGATGGAGGAGGACCTGTTTGGCGGCCTGAAGTCGGGAGGATCGCCGGAATACCATGGTGGTGGTGGGTGGTGCTCGGCTTGTTCAAAGATGCAGGAAAGGGCTTGGCTGCTTTAGGAAAAATGTGGGGAATTCTCCTTGGAGTCTAGGGGAGCTTTTAAAGTGGAGAGGGGAGGTGTTAGGTGGCTGAAAAGCCATGTGCCATTTTTGGCCAAATTCAAACTTTGCGGCTTGAGGATATAGGGGAGATGGCATGGCTGTATCCAGTCAAAGATTGCATGGTTGGATTGGGGCTGCCTTCCTTGTCCTATAGGAATGAATAAAGGGGTTGGGGAGGGGGAGGATGAGCCCAAAGTCTTCCTCCCTTTTCTTCCTTCTCTTTCTCTCTCCTCCATAGATGGCTTTCTCTCTCCTAGTCACCAAGCCTGAAAATTTGGCTCCTAACTAACCCATGGTAGCCCACAAGCCCATCTCATCCATCAAAGCAAGGTTGGCCCAAGTGAATTGGGCTTGAGCTTGAGTTAGCCCATTTGGGCTAGCTTGACCTAAACCTTGACTATGGTTGACCTTAATCAATTTGGTCTTTGAGGTTTCCCCTAATGGGACCTTGGTGACCCATTGGCCTCCCCCCTTGGGTCAAGGTGGGGTTGGATTGGCTTTTAGAGGTCACTTGACCCTTAACTAGGGTATTTTGACCATTTTAGGTCAAGGATTGACTTTAGTCAAACTAGCCCTTTTGACTGGTCCCAATGGGTCCTTGGTGACCTATGGCCTCTCACTAGGCTTATGAGGGTAGGGGTGGGGTCCTTTTGGCTAAGGGACTACAATTGACCCTTGTGTAGGCCAATTTGACCTAATTAGGGCTATAGTTGACTTTGGTCAACTTAGGTCCTTTGATTGCTCTTCATGGGTCCTTAGTGACCCATTGATCTCTTTCTAGGGTTATAAGGGTATGGGTGGGGTCCTTTTGGTTAAGGGACTGCAATTGACCCTTGTGTAGGCCAATTTGACCTAATTAGGGCTATAGTTGACTTTGGTCAACTTAGGTCCTTTGATTGCTCTTCATGGGTCCTTAGTGACCCATTGATCTCTTTCTAGGGTTATAAGGGTATGGGTGGGGTCTTGGAGTCTTGGTGAAGTCCCATGATCACTTTTAACCAAGGTTTAGAGATCTGCTAAGTGCAAACCATAGTGGCCCTATCCACGCTACCAGGTCCACTTGACTCTTCCTTGGGCTTCCTAGGGTTTTGTCATGACAGAACCACTCTTAGGGGTCTAGTTGGAAATGGGATGTTACAAATCCCAATAAACAAAATAAAGATTTCGTCCCCGAAATCAAGGTTAAGCCTACGGGGACTCCTGTCAGGGAGCGAAAAACTTGTAACATCCCATGAGAGTTGAAAGTTTTACGTTACGACACCATGTTTATTATGTGAGGTTCAAAAGTTTTTGTCAATTTTTAAAACCAACTTGCCCAATTGGCAAAGTCTAGACCCCAATAAACAAAAGATTAGCCCATATCCTTGAAATTTCAGTTCTACTTAAAATAGGAAAGTAAATTGAACATCTTGCGTGGGTTTGAGGGATACCTGACTGAAGAGTTCCGGGTATCTTTGTCGCATCAAGTCCTGGGGCTCCCATGTGTGCTCCTCTTTTCTGTGATTTCTCCACAGGACCTTGACTAACGGAACCCTCTTGTGGCGCAAAACTCGTACCCCCTTGTCGTCAATCCGGATCGGTTCTAGTTGAACTGACCGATCAGATGCTATCGGTCCATCTGTGGTTGTAACTTGCTGCTCTGGACGTAGTAGAGCTCTCCTAAGAGAGGATATATGGAATACGTCGTGCAGACTCGCTAGCTCCGGTGGCAGTTCCAGCCTGTATGCCAAGGGACCGATCCGCTCCTGGATCCTATAAGGCCCCATGTACCTTGGGCTGAGCTTCTTCCTCTATCCGCGTACCCGAGTAACTCCATGCATGGGTCGGATCTTCAAGAACACCTGATCTCCTATCTGGAATTCCACCTGACGGTGCCGAGCGTCGTAATACTTAGCCTGCCGGCTCTGTGCTTCCAGTATTCTGTCCCGTATCAATCTTACCTGAGCCTCGGTGTCCTCGACAAACTCCGAATCCAATGCCTTAGGGTCCTCGTCCTGTATCCATGACAGTGGAGTCCTGCACTTTCGTCCATACAACGCCTCATAAGGAGCCATTTTAATACTGGACTGGTAGCTGTTATTATACGAGAACTCGATCAGTGGTAATAACTTCTCCCATGGTTCACCGCGATCTAATACGCAGAGTCGTAGTAAATCCTCCAAAGTCCGGTTGGTCCGTTCTGTCTGTCCATCTGTCTGGGGATGAAAAGCCGTACTGAAGGTTAGTCGAGTGCCTAAGTAAGTTTGCACTGACCTCCACTCCCTGGATGTAAATCATCCATCCCGGTCTGACACAATCGACTTGGGTACACCATGGTAGCGGACGAACTGCTCCATAAATTTCCGGACTAACACTCCCACCGAGTCATCCTTCCTGATTGGAATAAACCTCGCCACCTTCGTTAGTCGGTCGATGATCACCCATATTGAATCGTTCCCTGTCCTGGATCGAGGAAGTCCATGTATAAAATCCATGGCGATATCATTAAACTTCCACTCTGGTACTGGGAGTGGCTGCAATAACCCTGCGGGGTTTTTGCACTCCGCTTTTACTAATTGGCACGCCTTGCAACGGGTCACGAAGTAGGTGATATCCTTCTTCATGCCGGGCCAGAACATAGTCTTCTTCAGATCTGCAGTCATCTTCGTGATTCCCGGGTGTACCGAATATCGACTGCAATGAGCCTCCATTATGATGTCCTCCCGGATCTGGCCTCCCTCTGGTATGTAGACCCGTCCTCTGAAGCATACTAAATCATCCCTCAGTGTGTAATCTCCCGCAGTGCCTGCTTCTAAGGACCGGAATATCGGCTCTAGCTGAGTATCCTGCCTCTGTCCATCCTTGACCCGTTCTCGTATGTCATCCGTGGCGATTAATGATGACAGATATTATCGGTATAACTCAGGGTGATCCTCAGATACCAGGGATACTTGCATCTTATCAAACATTTGTATTAACTCCAAGGCCATCAACGGTGTTCCTACAGCGTTTGCGGTCTTTCGGCTTAATGCATCTGCTACCACATTCGCCTTTCCGGGGTGGTAGTGCATCTCATACTGGTAGTCTGCTAAAAATTCCACCCATCGTCTCTGTCTAATGTTTAGCTCCTTCTGTGTGTCCACATACCTCAGATTTTTATGGTCGGAGTATATGTCGCAGTGGACACCGTACAGATAGTGACGCCAGACTTTTAGTGCAAAAATGACCGCTCCCATCTCTAAGTCATGAACTGGGTAGTTTTGCTCGTGCTTCTTTAGTTGCCGAGAAGCATAAGCTATCACATGGCCATTCTGCATAAGTACTGCCCCCATGCCCTGGTAGGAGGCATCGGTGTAGACCTGGAATCCTTCTTTTCCTGAAGGAAGGGCAAGTATTGGAGCCGAAGTGAGTTGCCCCTTTAGCTCTTGAAAAGCCTCTTCACATCGTGGGGTCCAGATAAAGGGCACCTCCTTCCTTGTCAGAGATGTGAGTGGGAGGGCGACACGAGAGAATCCCTCTACAAATTTTCGGTAGTAACCGGCAAGTCCTAGGAAACTTCGTACATCTGTGGCCGTCTTCAATTGTGGCCAGTCTCGAACTGCTTGGATCTTGGCCGGGTCCACTGCCAACCCAGCACCACTGATGATATGGCCTAGGAAGGCCACCTCCTTCAACCAAAATTGGCATTTGCTGATTTTTGCATAAAGCTTGTGCTCTCGTAGTCTCTCCAGGGTTAGCGTCAGATGTTGTGTGTGCTCCTCCTCTATCCTTGAGTAAATGAGGATGTCATCGATAAACACAATGACAAACACATCTAAATATTCTTCGAACACCTGATTCATAAGGCTCATAAATGCTGATGGCGCATTTGTGAGCCCGAAGGGCATCACTGTAAATTCATATAGCCCATATCTACTACTGAAAGCAGTCTTCGGAATGTCCTCCTCCTGGATCCTTAGCTGGTAGTAACCAGACCTCAAATCCAATTTGGAAAAGAAATGCGCACCTTCTAGCTGGTCAAACAGCTCATCTATCCTTGGCAACGGATATGTGTTTCGGACTGTCAATCGGTTTAGTGCTCGGTAGTCGATGCACAGTCTCAGAGTTCCGTCCTTCTTTTTAACGAATAAGACCGGGGCTCCCCAAGGCGAAGAGCTCGGTCGGACAAATCCAGCCTCCACCAGTTCTTGGAGTTGGCTTCGAAACTCTGTTAATTCCTTCGGGGCCATCCGGTAAGGGGCCCTAGCTTCCGGCTTAGCCCCCGGCACCAGCTGTATCCGGAAATCCTGCTCCCGGTGTGGGGGTAGCCCAGGCAGTTTCTCCGGGAATACGTCGGCAAAATCTCGCACCACCGGAATATCCGAGGTGGAGACCTTGGTCTCAGTCATCTCAAATATTACCTCAAACACTTCTTCCCCCTATAAGTGAGCCTTGACGGCTTGTACGGACAACAGTATGAGAGGGGGAATGGATTTAATACCTTCAATGACGAGGTAGGAATCCCCATGTCTTACGGTAACTCTTTTGGACGTGCAGTCAATTTGAGCATGATTCCAGTTCAACCATGTCATCCCTAGGATCAAATCAAAGATTGGCATTTTTATGATCGTCGCTGGAGCTTCAAATATCTTTCCTCCGATCTCTGCCTCCATATCGCAGTGGGCCGAGGTGAACAACTCTGATCCGTCGGGTAGTCGTATCCTCATCATCAGACCCGTGAATCGTTCTACGCCTTCCAATCCTTCTATGAAGGCCTCCGATACAAATGAGTGCGAAGCACCCGTATCAAATAGAGTATGAGCGGGTTTGCCGCTGATGAAAACTATTCCTGGGGTTTTGGGAAAAATTAAATGTCTCAGAATTTTAGCTATGGTTTTCTTTCCTAGATTGTCACTTCTATATAAAATTTAAGTTCATGAGGAATAACTTAAACCAAAATTTTCAGACGTACCAGTGATTACTTGCTCCGGGTTTCGGGGCTGAGCCAGATCCAGTGCATAAATCTGCTCCCTCTGCTGCCTACGATCTGCACCCTGGAAACCACGTCCTCGACCACGTCCTCGTCCTCCAAACTGCTGGGCATGCGGGGCAACCTGTGGTGCTGGTAGAGGTGCTTCCCTCATGGGGCAGTTTCTCCGAATATGCCCTATTTGATGGCAGTTGTAGCACTCTGGTGGGGGAAATGCCATGCCCCCGGGTCTTGGTGCCTCCCTCATCTGAAGAGGCTGAGGAGCCATTACCACCGGCTCCCTCGGCTCTCGTCTTATTTCCTAATGAGTTTGGTCTTCTGTTCTTCTTCCTTCTCTCCCATCTGTGATGCGGCCCCGCCGCTGATCATTCCGGGCTCCCCGGCCCTGGTCCTCTGTTGGCCTTTTTCGTCCCCGAGTGGTGTGCCAATCGGCCTCAATCCTCTTGGCCATTTCCAAGATCCGAGAGATAGGTCCATCAAAAACGAACAGAAGGGCCTCCCTCAAGTCCTCTCGTAGACCCTTATAAAACCTTTTTGTGTAGCTCGCCTCATCTAGTTGATACGAATCCGCGTAGCGAGCCAAGTGGTCGAACTCCCGATGGTACTCTACCACCGTCCTGGTACCCTGCTTCAACTGTAAGAACCGTTCCTCCAACTCATCCTTGGCTGATTGTGGAACAAAATGTTCCAGGAGAGCGGTCCTAAACTCTTCCCAGGAGATTTCTGTAACCTCCCTATCAGCAAATGTTGTATCTAGCAGCGTCTTCCACCACCTCTTTGCATGAGACTCTAGGCAGGAGACAACCAAGGCCACCTTCTCCTCCCAGGGACATCGTATCCCAGTCAGCATTTCGTACATAATATCTAGCCACTCCTCTGTCCGTACAGCGGATTCTGTCCCCAAGTAAGATGGAGGAGAGAGTCCTCGAAAAATGCTCAGCCAATTGGCCCCCGGGTTCGGCTGCGGAGCCGGAACCTGCTGAGCCCTGAAAGCATCTAGAATGGCTGTCAGCGTTTGACCCATCTCCGAGTGTAAGAATGGAGTGGGGACCGGGGGAGGTGGTGCAACAGTCGGAGTCTGCTGAACTCCGCCTTGTGGTGTTGGCTGCGCTGGGGGCTGCGTAATAGAAGACAATTATAAGAAGTCTCACAGGTTTAACTAAAAGTGGACAATTTTCATGTGATTTCCCATATGGGCCCACCACTGCTTCCGCTGCTTAGTTTGTCGCCAAACTAAACTCGAGCGGGGGTGTCCCAGGGTTAGTGGACTGCTACTTTTCTGATCGAGGTTTGCTCTGATACCACTTGTAAGACCCCCATTTTTTTTTCTTTTTCGACACCGGGGTCTTAGGCCCAGAACCGCCGCCTTGCGGTGATACCTTCTCACCCGGGAAGGTTGTCACTACAAGACGCCGGTTCTGCCGGCCGAATCGATCTCTACTGTAGCATAAGTATAAAAGCAAGTCCACAGAAATCACATATATATAAAAATAAACTCCACGAAGGGAGTGTCCACAGGTAGTACATATAATGAAAATCTCGGGCTTATGCCCGGTACATCAAGTCCTCACTACAAATCACTCATCGCGGAAGCAAACTAATACAACTGTGGTGTTCGGGACTCACAGTCCCTGCTGTCTGGACTCCAGTGCTAGACTGTCTGATCTCCAAGCGTGCCGACCTCCGGGGCTGCTCCTCCATGCTGGGCTCCGTGGTCCCCTAAATGATGTGGTTCGAAAACCATTAGTCTAAAAGACTAAGTCCTATCGTCCCCCACCCCTTCCCCTATGGCTCCTAAGCACCGAGCGGGGAGAAGGAAAGGGAAGGACATGAAGGTGGAGAATAGTCAAATTCCAGATGGCAGCGGAACTAAACTAACAGTGTACGCATGATAATAATTATACGAAATTAAATAAGCAACCTTAACTTATGTGGGTACACATAAGCTAAGGGATCTTTTGCAGGGCTCCTATCGTATAAAAAGTCCCATACCGATTTATACGATAGGGTGTCGGTTCTATTAGCAGGCTTATAGTATTGAAAGAAGACCTTGACTTATAAGCACGCTCACACGAACTTATAGGCCAAGGGGTCGTTTTGCAAGGCCTAATGTATAGAGCGTCTCATACCGCTTATACATTAGGTGTCAGGTTATATGCAATGACGATGCTATGAAATGCAAGTATGTTATGATGTGAACAGACAAGTGCAACTCACCCACTCGACTCTGTGTACACAGACCTTTAGTTCCCCCTTTCGGAGCCGTTACCTCCCAGGATACCTCCGTAGTGGCAGACGGAAGCGGTGGGTTGGGCCTCGCCCACCTCTAAACCAGTAAAGCACTACCGGTCAGACCTATCGTACGCCTCAACGCTTGGTGCACTAAGCGGACGCCTGCGTACTCTTGCCGGCTGGCGCACCGGACTTCTGTTGGCGAAGTGCTCACCACACTTGCCGAGCCAACGATATTGGTGTCGGTGCATCGAACTCCCCAATATCGAAGACCCACCACCTTAAACCTTTTATGCACATGCAATAGTTATGAGTCAAACAACCAACCGAGCCGAAGCTCACCGGACAATCCCGTCCATCATAATCTACAACCGAGCCAAAGCTCCCCGGACTATCCCCTCCGTCATAACCGTCAACCGAGTCAAAGCTCACCGGACAATCCCGTCCGTCATAATCTACTACCGAGCCAAAGCTCCCCGGACTATCCCGTCCGTCATAATCAACAACCGAGCTGAAGCTCGTCAGACTACCATACCCAATAACTACCGGGCTTATTGCCCAAGTAACCCATACTAACTCCCGGGACACTGGGGTGTGAGAGTGTGAACTCCTAAGTTTACTATCTACTCCTATGCCTACGACTTAGGTTTTACCCATTTCATTTCCAGATTATAGTAACTAGACCTAAGGTGATTTGACCTTCCACTTTATGGGGGAGACGATCTTTCGTCGATCCCAAACATCACTCAACATTTAGTCAAAACTCATTCCTATCTCATCCCACCCTGAGTGATGAACTCATTCCACCAATTTTTGACTTATGTACCTAGCTTGCGCTCCAGCTAATTTCTGAAGAATTACTATATGCAGACCACCAAGTCAAACATCATGTAACATGGGAAGTATATCAAATAATCATCCAACACCCCTATAATAATTAATGGAGGTCCATTATGACCTTTAAATCCTAAGTCCAGAGTTCCAAAATTTTCCTTACTTATTTGATAATTTATTTAGTTATTTTAATGTCTAAAATTTCCAATAATGAACATGAAGTACTATTTTTATTCAAGGCATCATTCTACAAATTTTATATGTTACTCAAAATAATGATATAACTTATCTTCCAAAATATATAATTCTTTTCAGTAAGGTTTTATCCTTAAATTAATAATTCATTTAAATCCTTGGAAATTCATTTAAGAAATATAAAATACTATATTGCTTCCAAAAATTCAGAGAAATTTCAAATATGAATCTAATGGCATATAAATGGTTTGGGCCAAATTTCATAATTTATTTATCAGTAAATGGGCTTAAATAAATTTGTGAATAATTCCATCAAATGACAGGCTTGTGAACTAACTACCTCATATACTTGTCCAAGAATTTTTATAAAATTTATATAAGCTTATTATGCTTCAAAATATCCTCTGCCAAATTTCATGACCTCTCAAGGGTCAGAGGTAGCATAATAATTTATTTACTTAATTTAAGCATTTCTTGTGGTACAAATGAAGTGCCATAAATAATACTCCAAAATTCCTAAATAAATTACCAAGGCTTCTTAATATCCTTATGACCATCCTACCAAAATTTCATATCATTTTAAGGGGTTTAGCTAACCCATTCCTATCCCACCACATTTGTGCCCTAAACTAGGGTTAGGGTTTTGAGGGTCCTAAACCTTCCAAAATACCCTAATATTTTTACCAGAGGGTTATAGTTACCAAAATACCACTCCTACAAAATTTCATAACCATACAAGGTGTTTTGGCCATATGTCCTTCACAAGGTACAAAGCCCTTCCTTAGGGTTTGACCTAGGATCTTGGGCCAAATCAACTCCAATGCCCCCTAGTTTTCATTGGGAGGTGTATATTGTCATGCCAAACCAGTGTACCAAATTTGAACCTCTATTGAGGTGAATTGGACACTAAAAGCCAAAATTATATTTTGGACCAAAATACCCTTCCTAGGGCAAGGCTAGGGTGTGCTTGAATCCCATTCAAATCAACTCCAAACTTGATGAAATTTTAACCAGAGGTTTATATTGACCCCATATCCATCCCACCAAAATTTGGATAAATTTGGACTTAATTTGACCCATAATTTAATTTACCCTAGCATAATTAAATTTTTTTACAAAACTATAGGAAAATTATTCCCAAAAATTCCCATTTTTGGGCAGGGTCTAGGTATAGGGTAGAGTGACCCCCTGCCAAAATTTCAACTCATTTGGATCAAGGATGAAGTGTGGGCAACTAGTTTAATGACTGCCTATTCATTTGTATAGACCCCACCAAATTGTGTGCTCTGATCAAACCAGTCACCCAAATTGGTTCAAACCAATTTTTTTTGAAAGTAGACCCATAGGGCTACATTTTTGATGTTAACCACTTTTTCTGAAAATAGCTCTAAGTATTTTTAATAATTAAAATAAATAAATAGAATTACTGTGACAGAATATGAAATGATGCAAGTATTTAAGCTATGGTTTAATATCATCATTGCACAAATCTTGGCGCAGCCCTGGACGGGATCGGGTCATCTCCTTCCTCCAGCCAACGGCCAGGATTACTCCCGCCTGGGCCAACTTCCAGCGGCTGCCGCCGGCGATCCGGCCACCGCCCCGGCCTGCCACCGCCGCCGACACCTTCGTGGTGGTCGGGGCTATCTCCAGGCGGCGGCTGGGCCGCCGGGAAGCACTGTTCCGGCGGTTCCACCAATCGTAATTTTCAGCCGAAAACCATGAAATTCAAAATCGGATTGGGCTCGATTGAGCCCCAACCTTGGCCCTAATGATGTCTACGATCTACCCATGCAAGAAGGGATGGAGGAGGACCTGTTTGGCGGCCTGAAGTCGGGAGGATCGCCGGAATACCATGGTGGTGGTGGGTGGTGCTCGGCTTGTTCAAAGATGCAGGAAAGGGCTTGGCTGCTTCAGGAAAAATGTGGGGAATTCTCCTTGGAGTCTAGGGGAGCTTTTAAAGTGGAGAGGGGAGGTGTTAGGTGGCTGAAAAGCCATGTGCCATTTTTGGCCAAATTCAAACTTGGCGGCTTGAGGATATAGGGGAGATGGCATGGCTGTATCCAGTCAAAGATTGCATGGTTGGATTGGGGCTGCCTTCCTTGTCCTATAGGAACGAATAAAGGGGTTGGGGAGGGGGAGGATGAGCCCAAAGTCTTCCTCCCTTTTCTTCCTTCTCTTTCTCTCCTCCATGGATGGCTTTCTCTCTCCTAGTCACCAAGCCTGAAAATTTGGCTCCTAACTAACCCATGGCAGCCCACAAGCCCATCTCATCCATCAAAGTAAGGTTGGCCCAAGTGAATTGGGCTTGAGCTTGAGTTAGCCCATTTGGGCTAGCTTGACCTAAACCTTGACTATGGTTGACCTTAATCAATTTGGTCTTTGAGGTTTCCCCTAATGGGACCTTGGTGACCCATTGGCCTCCCCCCTTGGGTCAAGGTGGGGTTGGATTGGCTTTTAGAGGTCACTTGACCCTTAACTAGGGCATTTTGACCATTTTAGGTCAAGGATTGACTTTAGTCAAACTAGCCCTTTTGACTGGTCCCAATGGGTCCTTGGTGACCTATGGCCTCTCACTAGGCTTATGAGGGTAGGGGTGGGGTCCTTTTGGCTAAGGGACTGCAATTGACCCTTGTGTAGGCCAATTTGACCTAATTAGGGCTATAGTTGACTTTGGTCAACTTAGGTCCTTTGATTGCTCTTCATGGGTCCTTAGTGACCCATTGATCTCTTTCTAGGGTTATAAGGGTATGGGTGGGGTCCTTTTGGCTAAGGGACTGCAATTGACCCTTGTGTAGGCCAATTTGACCTAATTAGGGCTATAGTTGACTTTGGTCAACTTAGGTCCTTTGATTGCTCTTCATGGGTCCTTAGTGACCCATTGATCTCTTTCTAGGGTTATAAGGGTATGGGTGGGGTCTTGGAGTCTTGGTGAAGCCCCATGATCACTTTTAACCAAGGTTTAGAGATCTGCTAAGTGCAAACCATAGTGGCCCTATCCACGCTACCAGGTCCACTTGACTCTTCCTTGGGCTTCCTAGGGTTTTGTCATGACAGAACCACTCTTAGGGGTCTAGTTGGAAATGGGATGTTACACATGCATTAAGGTTTTTCTTTAGAATGCATAGCACAACATGCATAACATAACATTGCATAAGCACAACGTGTCAAGCTAAAGATTTACATGATGACGTATGTACACACATGGTTTTGAGTCAAAAAGAATACAAATCCACGCATTCATGGTCTAGGCACATGATTTAGTAGGATGGTGGTGAACCATCTTAGGTTAAGTATAACATCATCATTGTAAAAAAACAAATCCCAGTGCAGTTTAGCAGTTGAAGTTCATATTTAAGTACGTTTGTCTGTACCGGGTAGTTTTGTTCTAGCAGTTGGGGTAGGTTCTAAGTCTTGCTGATACGATTATAGGATGGTGAGGCATCCTTCGACGAGATCGACTCCCCAATCTGAGGGTGAGTCTTCCAGAGCGCAAAGCGAGGCGTTGATTGAAAGTCTACGGCAGAGTAATGAAGCCTTATCTAGGCAAGTGATGGGTATGCAGACTCAGATCCAGTCTCTGTTAGCAGTTCTGGCAGGACAACCTCCGAGAGTGCTAGACCCTGTTGTAGGCGTAGCTATTCCTATTCCTCCTGCTCCCCTGGTACCTCCTGTTGTGCTGCACCCGAAGATGACATTCATATCACACTTCCAGCGACTTGGACCACCTACTTATGATGGGAAGGCAGACTTTATGGTTTTGGATGATTGGCTTATAGTCATCGAGGAGATGTTCTCCTTTTCTAGAGTTACCCTTGATCATAGGGTGATGATCGCCGCCTATCAGCTTAAGGGATTAGCGAAGAGTTGGTGGCTGAGAGAGAAGGATAGCTTGAAAGAGGGATGCTCTTGGGAGACCTTCAAGGAACTGTTGCTAAGGAAGTTTCTGCCTTCGGTCGAGCGCGACTTCCTGATGAATGATTTCCTACATTTGAAGCAGAGGCAGCTTACGATTGCGGAGTACGAAGTAGAATTCAGCAAACTGAGTCGGTTTGCTCCCAGCTTGGTGAGCTCCGAAGCGGATAGAGTTAAGTGATTTCTTAGCGGCCTGAGAAGTGATGTTCAGCAGTTAGCCATTGCTCATGGAGTAGTGAGTTATGATGGTGCGGTAGAAGCTGCTTTGAAGGTGGAGGCCATTAATAATGCTAAGCAAAGAGGGCAGCAGGTGAGAAAAGATAAAAGGAAAGCTGTTGAAAGAAGGATCCCCCAGGTACCCGGTGCGTCTTCAAGAAAGAAGAGCAAGGAGGTTTGTAGCTTCTATGGCCGGTCGGGCCATCCCGTGGAGAAATGTTTCAAGAGGTTGGCAGCTCAGAAAAAGGAGCAGGTGCATGCGATTCAAGGTGCTCCCAATAAAGATTTATTCTGTTCTGCATGTAAGCGACCAGGGCATAATGTTGCCCATTGCTGGGGCAAGGATAAGAGTAAGCTGAGAAGTTGTTTTCTTTACGGTCAAGAAGGGCACATCAAGGCTCAGTGCCCACAGCTCCAGCCGGTGTTCCAGCCAGTGCTACTCCAGGCATTACCACCGCCTCAGTGGGTGGACAAAGGCAAGGGAAAGCTGAATTTGGTTTCTTTAGAGGAAGCGCAGACTTCGACTCAGGTCATTTCAGGTTAGATTTCTCCCTAGCCTAAATGTTTTGTTTCTAGTATAGCTTTAGCATTTGTTTTTCTTAGTTGTGTCTGCCATCTTATAGGAAGATTTAAGGTGAGGAACCGTTGGGCGCGTGTTCTCTTTGACTCTGGCGCTACCCACTCCTTTGTAGCTAGAGCTTTTGTGGAGCGCTATCATTTGGGTCTTGAGCAAGTTAGTGATGCCTTTTGAGTCAAGTTTCCTTCCGGTGATTCTGTGGTTTCGGATCAGGGCATTCGGGATTGTCCGATTTTGTTGGGGAATTTTCTAGCGAAGGCAAATTTGAAGGTGATCGACCTGGAAGACTTCGATGTTATCTTAGGCATGGACTGGTTGTCCAGTTATGATGCAGTTATCTAGTGCAAGGGTAAGCGCTTGGACTTCGTTAAGGACAACGGTCATCCTGGGAGTGTTTATGCTGATTCGCGCCAGGAGTCTCCAGTCATTTCTGCGGTATGTATTCAGAAGTTGCTTGATTCTGGCTGCTTTGCCTGTTTGGTCTCTCTAGTAGGGACAGTTGCTAATGTGCCGCGTTTGGAGGAGATTCTTGTGGTGCGTGACTTCTCTGATGTGTTTCCTGACGATCTTCCCGGTCTTCCACCAGATAGAGATGTCGAGTTTGTTATAGATTTGGAGCAAGGTACGCGTCCTATTGCTAAGGCGCCGTACCGGATGGCCCCGCGAGAGCTGGAGGAGTTGTGTATCCAGCTGGATTAGATGTTGGCAAAGGTTTTTATTAGGCCGAGTTCGTCGCTCTGGGGTGCGCCTGTTCTGTTTGTAAAGAAGAAAGATGGGTCGATGAGGCTTTGCATCGACTATAGAGAGCTGAATAAGATTACTATCAAGAACAGGTACCCTCTGCCTCGGATTGACAATTTGTTTGATCAGTTGCGCGGTAGCACCGTATTCTCCAAGATTGATCTTCGATCTGGCTACCATCAGCTCAGGATCCGTGAGTCCGACATTCCGCGGACTGCTTTTCGATCTAGGCATGGGCATTTGAGTTTTTGGTTATGTCATTTGGTTTGACAAATGCGCCCTCAGATTTTATGGATTTGATGAACCATGTGTTCAAGGACTTTCTGGATAAGTTTGTGGTCGTGGTTATCGATGATGTCCTGATTTATTCCCGCAATGCTGAGGAGCACGACCAGCATCTGCATTTGGTTTTATCTGCCTTGAGGTACCACAAGCTTTTCGCCAAGCTGAGCAAGTGCGAGTTTTTGTTGCCTCAGGTTGCATTTCTGGGCCACGTGGTGAATAAGAGTGGGATTTCAGTTGACCCAAAAAAGATCGCTACTGTGATGGATTGGAGTAGGTCGGGCACACCCAAGGAGATTAGGAGCTTTCTAGGATTAGCCGGCTATTACAGGAGATTCGTGGAGGGTTTTTCCACCCTGACTGCACCTTTGACCAGATTGACCTAGAAGAACACAGCTTTTGACTGGAGCGAGAAGTGTGAGGAAGCCTTCCTGGAGCTCAAGGACAGATTGTGCAGTGCCCCTATTTTGACCCTGCCTACTGAGGGTGTGGATTATGATGTTTATGTGGATGCATCGCATGTTGGTCTTGGTTACGTGTTGATGCAAGGCGGGAAAGTGATTGCGTACGGGTCGAGACAGCTGAAGACTCATGAGAGGAACTACCCTATGCATGACCTGGAGTTTGCAGCCATGATCTATGCGCTGAAGTTATGGAGACATCTACTTTATGGCGCGCAGTGTAAGATTTTTACTAATCACAAGAGCTTAAAGTACATCTTCACCCAGAAGGAATTGAATCTGCGCCAGCGGCGATGGTTGGAGTATTTGGTCGACTACGACGTTGAGATCCAGTATCATCCGGGCAAGGCCAATGTGGTGGCCGCGCCCTGAGTCGGAAGTCAGGGAATATTTTTGGTCTCTACGCCTAGCTTTTAGTAGAGGGTTTCTTTTAATGAGCATTTCTGTGGGAAGCGGCGATTTACAGAGTAGTTTGGCAGTGGCAGAACCTTTATGGATTGCGCTTATGAGACAGCATCAGAAGGTCGATCCCGATCTTCTATATTTGTGTCTTCGAGCTCAGAAAGGTGAATTGCCAGATTTTTCTATTGATGATGCGGGTACCTTGCGGTATCGCGGCAGGTTTTGCATCCCCGCCGTTGGAGATATCCGGGTGATGGTGTGCAGGGAAGCCCATGGATCTAGTGTTGCCTACCATCCAGGATCTACTAACATGTATCGTGATTTAAAGCAGATTGCCTGGTGGTATTGGATGAAGGGAGACATAGCCAGATTTGTTTCTGAGTGCCACACTTGCAAGCGTGTGAAAGCTGGTCATGAAAGACCTGGTGGCAAGCTGACTCCCTTGGAGATTCCGACTTGGAAGTGGGAAAGCATCTCGATGGATTTCATTACAGGCTTACCAAGATCTCTTAGGGGGCATGATTCAGTTTGGGTGATCGTGAACAGATTGACAAAGTGTGCTCACTTTGTACCGTTTAAGATCGACTATCCGATGAGGAAGATAGCTGAGTTGTATTTGAATGAGGTCATCTGGTTGCACGGTGTGCCAGTCAGCATTATTTCAGACCGAGACTCCCGGTTTACATCTCGCTTCTGGAAGAGCCTGCAAGAGGGTTTGGGTATGGATTTGAAATATTCTACTGCTTACCACCCGCAAACTAATGGCCAGACAGAGCGAGTCAATCAAATCGTGGAGGACATGATCCGATGTTATATTCTAGACCACGGAGGGGCGTGGGATGAGCATTTGCGGCTTATGGAGTTTGCGTATAACAACAGTTACCAAGAAAGCTTGCAAATGGCTCCTTTTGAAGCATTGTATGGGAGGCGTTGCATGACTCCCTTGTTTTGGGCTGAGGTTGGCAAGGGACCGTTGTTGGGTCCAGAAGCGCTCAAAGAGATGGAAATTGCTGTGAAACTTATTCGGGAGAAGCTTCAGATAGCTCAAGAGAGATATGAGAAGAACGCCAACCGGCGTAGATCTAGCTTGGAATTTGTTGTGAGGGACTTGGTGTTCTTAAAGGTTTCCCCGATGATTGGAGTTAAGAGGTTTGGCAAGAACAGGAAGTTGGACCCGAGGTATGTGGGGTCGTTTATGATTGTTGAGCGGGTTGGTGTATCAGCTTACAGGTTTGAGTTGCCCGCAAATTTTCCTGGCGTGCATGATATCTTTCACGTCAGTCAGCTGCGTAAATGTATGCAGAGTGGCAGGCAGGTTTTGGATTATGTGTCTCAGTTGGAGCCGAATCTTTCTTATGTGGAGGTGCCTGTCTGCATTTTGGATGCTCAGGATCGCGTGTTGCGGAGGAAAACCATTCCTATGATTAAGATTTTGTGGAGGAACAAGAATGTGGAAAGCGCGACTTGGGAGCTAGAGTCGGCGATGAGGAAGGCTTACCCTCATCTGTTTCCCTGACCTTATGCCTGGTACGTTTTGTGCTCTCTTTTATAGCTCTGGCTTAGCTATTTCTATTCCTTCTTGATAGAGGAATTGAGTATAAAGTTTCGAGGCAAAACTTTCTTTTAGGGGAAGTGGCTGTAACGCCCCCGGTTTTTCTGTGATTTGTTTAATCCTTGCTTGGCGTTACGATGACGCGTTGTCGGCCTTTGCCATTGTTAGAGCATGGTCTTAGCTCTTTAGGCTCCTTGAGTGACCTATTTGTAGCCTGTTTACAAGATTCCCTAGCTAGCCGGAGTCTGTTTTGGTGACTCGGCTGAGCTTCGTAGGGAATGCATGTTCTTTGGCTTCAGGAGGTGTTAGCCCGAGTTTTGGTCGTCGGATGTTGTTTTCGACTTCACCGTTGTTTTCGTAGCATGGGTGTTTAGCTACAGTGCGAGTTTCCTCGAATTCCGAGATCTTTTATTTTCGCGTCGTTTCGACGTTGTTTTTATTTTCATGCAAGCTGGTAGCGATTGCTATCGCTGTGTATGGCCTTGTGAGGCCGAGCTTAGTGAGGCTCGTGCCTTGTTTATATATTATAGTAGTTTATGTATTATATATAATATTATATATATGTATTTATATATATATATAGGTTGTAGTATGTTGTTATATATAAGCATATTATATATATGTTTATATAGTTTTTTTATATATATCTGTATATAAAAATATATTATATATTATATATTATATATATTCATTAGACTCCCTTGCTGCTAAGTGGCTGATATTGTTAAGCCTTAGGATTAGTTTATTTTTTTTTTCAACTAGCTAGCTAAGTGGGAAGTTTCCATGCTTTAGTATTATTATAATAGCTGGGTGGCTGGGATATCTTAAAATAAGGCCCAACTGTTCTCCTCTTCCCCATTTCCCGAGCTAGCTTCAGCCTGATAGCTTCCAGCGGAAGGAATCGAGCGGGAGGTGGAGGAGTTACTGCCTTGACCGTCGGTTAGCTGTAGATTTAGGGTTTGTTTCGCTCGGGAAACAGCGGATTTGAGCTGCTCTCGCTGAGATCTTGCTTCCTAGGTATGTAATTTAGCTTTTCGAGCTGTCTCTAGGAGCTAGGGTTTCTTCTTCTCTAAAGCTCCACGTTTTCCTCTTTAGGTAGCTAGAGGTGAAAGTGGCCGATTTCTCTTTGTCGCCGGTGTCGAGTTGGAGGTGCTGCTGCTTCATCTTGCCGGAGTTTAGGCAAGTGGCTCCTTGCCCTTGCCAATTGTTGTTTTTTCCTTCTTTTCCTTGGTAGGAAATGTCCAGATCGAGCCTTTTTAGTTCTTTTTTTTCTTCCCTCTTGCTTCTCGATTTGGTGTCTTGGTAGCTTGCTGGTATTAAAGTTGAGCTTAGTTTAGTGGTAGACTTATGCTTAGGCTGCGGTTATTGGGTAGGAGGAGTGATAGAGAGAGTTGGAAATAATTTTCCAACTCTCTGGTTAGTAAGCGTTGAGTGGGCTGGGGTCGGGATAGCTCCAGGTTTCCCGATTATTAGGCTAAGTCGAAAGCGTTGCGTGAGTGTACCTCACTCAACGCCTAGACTGTTAGGCTTCTGGCGTTGAGTGTGGTGCCCTCACTCAACGCCATGGTCTTTTTTACGGCTAAGTGTTTTGGCGTTGAGTGAGTGGACCTCACTCAACGTCGTGGTTGTTTGGCGTTGAGTGAGGTGGACTCACTCAACGCCGCAGTTTTTCCCAGCAGCTAAGTCATTTGGCGTTGAGTGAGTCGACCTCACTCAACGCCGTGGCTGTTCTGGCATTGAGTGTGGTGGACTCACTCAATGCCAGCGCCTGTTTTTGTGGCTAAGTCATTTGGCGTTGAGTGAGTCGACCTCACTCAATGTCGTGGCTATTTTAGCGTTGAGTGTGGTGGACTCACTCAACGCCAAAGCCTATTTTTGCTCTAAGTCAAAAGCGTTGAGTGAGTGGATCTCACTCAACGCCTTGGCTATTAGGTTTGGCGTTGAGTGTGGTAAACTCACTCAACGCCGAGGCTAATTTCTGCGACTAAGTAGAAAAGTGTTGACAGCGTTGAGTGAGTTGAGCTCACTCAACGCCCTCAACCAGCAGAGGTTTTTGCGGCTAAGTATTTTGGCGTTGAGTGAGTGGAGCTCACTCAACGCCGTGTCGAGTGGACTTGACGTCGTCCCTGGCTAGCGTTCGGCGCTGAGTGAGTGATGCTCACTCAACGCCGTGTCAGGTTTGGCGTTGAGTGAGTGGAGCTCACTCAACGCCGCACCGAGTGGACTCGACGCTTTTTCCTTGGGTTGGTGTGTTTCCTTAGGATTGTTAGTATGGTTTTTTCCCTTATGAGGGGGGGGGGGTTTGTGTTCGGCTAGTTTTTGCATGTTGACTCGTGAATTATGGAAGATGGTGTGGTTTTGTGGACTCTGTAAGGGGTGAATTGTGCATGCTGAGCTGTAGCCACCACCACCTAGGCCGTGTTGGGCTGGTATGGTTTGGTGTGTGGACTCTGTAGCTGCCACCGTTTGTTTTCACCCTTGAGTGTTTTTGGGTCTAGTTGTTGGTGAGGGCTCTGCCTCTAGGGCTGATACCGAGTCGAGTTTGAGCGATTTTGGCTCGGCTCGAAATCGAAATTTTCGACTCGAACTCGGCTCGAAATCGATTCGAAATCAAAATTGATTTCGAGTCGAGTCAGCTCGACTCGAAATGGCTCGATTTCGAGTCGGCTCAAAATCGAATCGAATCGGCTCGAAATCGAATCGAATCGGCTCAAAATCGAATCGAGTCAGTTCGAAATCGAATCAAGTCGGCTCGAAATTTATCAATTTTTCGTTTTATTCCTTGTTTGCTGAAAATAAAATTGGGCAACCTATAAATTTAGCAAATGAAACACTTAAAGTCTTCATTCTTTTTATTTAGGTTTAAATTTTGTTATTTTTAATCTTAAAATAAGAATATATTAATAAATACATAATTTTTTTAATTAATTCGAGTTGATTCGAATCATATTTCGAGCGATTCAGGGCTGGCTCGAAATCGACTCGAAATCAGATTCGAGTCAAATTGAATCGACTCAAATTGAGTCGAATCAATTTTAACCGATTTCGATTCGGCTCAATTTTCGAACGATTTTCGAGCGATTTTCGAGTTTCGAATAATATGCTCAGCCCTATCTGCCGCCCACTCCGACCCAAGGTTTTCACCATGGCCAATAATTCACAAAGATTAGGACTGTTAGTTCCTTTCCTTTCTAGTGACAATTTCTTTTGGCATATATTTGCCTTGGTATTGCTGTAGGTGCTTAGCAGAGCATGTTGCTCTGTGTTCACTTGGTGTGCTTTTGCTACTTTTGGACAATATTTCTTCTTACTGTCATGTCTTTTCTTCTACTGTTAGCTTTTTTTGTTGCTGGCTTGGTAAACCTTTTCTTTTTTTTGCTTATGAATCTAATGATCCACTTCCTTTGATTTTCTTTTACTTACTTAGGTGTTCTTTCTTTGGATGCCCCAGGTTCAGGTTGTAGCCAGTTAGACGGCTAGTGCTCTTGTGGAGTTTGCTGATAGCCTCCTGGGTAGCTGAGGTTGCCAATCTTCATCCTTGTGAGGTAGTTATCTTCCTTTCTGTATAGACATGCATACTCACCAGTGGGTTCGTGTCAGGTTGTTGACGCCCACTGGTGGCTTACTTGTGATGCTGGGTATGAACTAAAACTGCTACTTTTGCCTATTTGAGATTGTTCACTTGTTTTTTGGGAGGGATTTATGTTAGGTTGCATGTTAGGTATTTTAAAACCCTAAAGCATTAATATATGTATCTCATGCACGTCATGTTTCAAAAACTAAGACACTATTTTTCCTAATAGCATAAAAACTGTATTTTTTATATATACTGTACTAACCTCTAGAGTCGTGCATACCATGAGTCGTCCCTCGGGGACACTTATGCTCATTCAGGATGCCTAAGCAACTTAACCTAAGTATTTTTCCGCTGCATATAAATATATATTTTGTACTAGCTGATCCGTTGTGTCGAGAGATATGGACATTAAGATATAACCGGCTTTCTTTCATATTAAACTATGAATTTTCCTTAAAATCTAAAGTCTGGGGTTTTGCCTGAGCGTGTGCAGTTATCCCCTGCACGACGTGGCATCACGGCACGTAGCAGAATCCCGCTTTTTTGTTCTACTATACGCAGCCCAAAGTGTTCTGCCAACAACGAAACTCCGCTATTTAGAGAGGCTATTAACAGGCCCAATTAGGACTCTTCTATGGGAAAACTGCTGAGCGAGTTGGTCTATCGCTTGAGGTGGCGAGTGCTTGATGATCCTCGCACTCGCCACCCACCCTAATCATGGGAGATTTTTGGTCAAAACACCTCATTCTCCCCCTGCTTTCTCTCGGTCTGAACTACACGCAAGCCAGGGTGAGATGTTTTGTAAGACCCCCCCCCCCCAACCTTGCCCGGGTAGGGCCGGAGGGGATCTTACTTGCCCAAGACGTCCACCTAGTGCTTCTTAAGGGGTGTCAGGACCCACTCCACTAAGCACTATTTGGCCGCCTTGCTCGGCTTGAATCACAACATTCTCCTCACAGAGTTTAGTAGAAATATTAACAGGAGCCACAACAAATATATATATGAATAAGGGAAAGAAGACGGTCGTAGCGGTCTATGCGGACAGTACTGACGGTTAGCCAGGTCGGCAGAGTTGCTTCAGTTGGCTTGTTCCTTGGCGGTCTGGGCGATCTGTTCGCGCGGTCTATGCGGACAGAGGTGGCCCATCCAGGCCGACTTATTCTCCGCCAGCAGTTTGGTCCCAGAAGGTAACCGGGCGGATAACATATCTATCCGCGGAGTCCAGCAAGAAGCGGACTGGACAGGAGCTCGGCAAACCGGCATGACAGATACCTTGGTCTAGCTCTGGTAGCGCGATAAGGGGAAGCTGTGGAGTTCGCCGGGATTGGCGGACTGGGGCCAGTGTCCGTTAGTAAGTGCGGACTGGCCCTTGTGGCCGGTGGTATGGACTTGGTTGGTTCTGAACCAAGTCCAGGTTTGCTCAGTGCAGGGAGATTGCGCGGTTAAGCGCGGACTGCTTCTCAGTCTACCAAACTCGGCAGCAGTTGCTTTGTGCTTTGGTTGCGAGCTTGGTGAGTGCGGACTGGAGCTGTGTCCGCAAGGCATGCGGACTGAAGCCGGGTCCACTAGGTTATGCGGACTGCTTTTATTGTCCGCCAAGTTCGACAGTTGGCTGTTGTTCCTTCGTTGCGAACTTGGGGGTGCAGACTGATGTTGTGTCTGCAAGGCGTGCAGACTGGAGTGGTGTCCGCTGGTATGCGGATAGGTGGTGTTGCCGCAGGGTCTGCTGGTGACGGTTTGTCCTAGTTTGGCCTTTGGCGACAAGGCAAATAGGTTTGCTATCCGGCCTTGGTGAAGCTATTGGCGGTCTGGATATCTTGCACAGGTCGCGACAAACTGGTTGTGTATTTGCGGCTTGTGGATACACTTGGTGCTCGTCGCGATATGGAGAAGTTTTCTATCTACTAGGGCGGCGACCACACTCCTCTTCGTGCCTATAAATAGGATCCCCCCGTTATAACATAATTAGCGAATGAACAGTAAGTGAACTCGCGGATAGTTGCTGCAGTCTGGATATTGTATCCGCGGGGTTTGAAGGTTGACCGATTTGTGCTTTGCAGGTTGTGTGGATAGCGCTGGAAAGCCAGGACTTGGTTCTGACTTCGGTTATAATAGATGGTAAGCAGCAGGTCGCAGGTAGCGACCAGGCGGTCTTCTCTACTTCAACTAGTTTCCCTGTTCAATAAGCTGTCCGCTTCTGGCGGCCTGTTCAGTTCGGCAGCAGCAGATCACGCGATCACGTGATCAAGAGGCTAGGCGACCACGCGGTTAGGAGGCTTGCTGAGCATCGAGTAGAGCTTGTATTGGAATAACGGGTAGTCCACGCGGCGTGGTTTGAAGTTTGGCGACCTGCTGGTTTCAGCGGACTGCGTAGTGTAGCTGTAGTTCGGGCGGATACTCTTTGAGTCCGCGCGGTTTGGGTTTTGCCTTGTATTGTTTCTGCTTCCTTTGAATACATCGGCGAATCATGTCTCGCCATGTATGTCTCGCATTGTAAAGATTATTATAGTACAAGATTCTTGCTCTTCTGGTTTGCATTCTGTTTATTTGGGCTCGGATAGGCTGAGTGTTCCTGCGCCTGGTTTCCCGTCTTCCGCTATATCAAATTTCAACATGGTATCAGAGGGAATAGAGGCTTGTGCAGTGGATCAACTAGCAGTTTTGCTTCAGTGTTTCTGTGAGTCTAGGTGAACAAGGGTTAAGTGCAATGAAAGGTGATTTGGCAAAAGATCTTGAAATTGAGCTTATTACATGGACTAATTTTGATAAGTGGAAGTCATGTATGAAAAGCTATCTTCTTTGCGAGGACCTTTGGGAGGTGGTTTGCGGAGCAGAAATACAAGAGGTTACTGCATTTACTGGCAATGCTGAAGCGATGAGAGCTTGGAAGAAAGCAAACGCGAAAGTGGAGGTTGTTCTCAAGCAGGTGATCTTATCAGAGCTCTTGGACCATATCAGTGGATGTCGGTCAGCTGCGAAGATGTGGACTTACCTTGATAGGTTGTTCAACAAGGAGGTGAAGTTGGCTGCTGAGGTTGATCCTTCTACTTCAGATCAGCAAGAGAGGAGTGTATCTCCTAAGCGTGGTTCAAAGAGTAAGGAAGGATCAAGATGCTATAAATGCAAGCAGCCTGGTCACTTCAAGAAGGAGTATAAGGTTGTCTTGCACTTGGTGAAAGTTGCTCATATTGGGAGTAAGGAGAAGAACTTGGTTGGGTTGTCAACAAGTTCTGATGCTGATCGGATGAATGCCAATGATAGTGCAGCTATCTGACATAGAAGACTGTGGTATGTGGGGATGGACAAGCTGAAAGTAATGGCGGTGAGGAGCCTTGTGAGAGTCTTACCTAGATTGTTATCCTACGACGATGGTCAAGCTTGTGTGGGATGTCAACATGGTGAAGCTTATCGATTTACGTTTGATAAGGCTCAGACTAGGTGTAAGGCACCATTAGAGTGTATCCATGGTAATCTTGTGGGGCCGACCGTCACCACCAATCTTGGAGGCAGCAGGTACATGCTGATATTGGTTGATGACAACTCAAGGTATACTTAGGTTTACTTCATGAAGGAGAAGTCGAACTCATTCCATTTGTTTGTGGAGTTCAAGAAGCTTGTGGAGGTCCAGCTTGGCCTACGGATCAAGAAGTTGAGAACGAGCCACATAGATGAGTTAGACTCAACCGTGTTCTCTAACTTTTGTAGGAAGCATAGGATCCAAAGGGAGCTCTCTCGTGGACATACTCCGCAACAAAGTGGTGTTACATATCGGATGATCCATCTTTTGACAGAGATCTGCAAGTGTTGGCTTCAGTGCAAAGAAATTTCTAAGGCCTTTTGGGTGGAAGGGATGGCCTGCGCAGCTCATGTCATCAATCGGATGCCTCTGAGTCTGATCATCACAAAGACTCCATTTGAGCTAATGTTCAAGATAAAGCCCAGCATGAAACACCTTCGGGTGTTTGGTTCTACCTGCTACGTACACATCTGGATGCTCTCAAGACGAAGCTAGTCTTCGTTGGTTATGATGAGCAAAAGAGGAGATGGAGGTGTATGAATCCTGCGACGAAGTTCATCGTGTCAAGATACGTTGTCTTCGATGAGCTGACGTCGTATTGGGGTTGCTCAGATGTGGAGCTAGAGACGAGCAGGTCAGATGGTGGGCTGGAGGATGCTATTGCAAAGGTTCAAATGGAGCTACTTGTACCACAAGGAGCTCCAGGTGTTCTAGCTCCGGGGCAGATGCGTCTGGTTCTAGAAGCAGGGGGAGCGATGCTCCAGGTGCTTCTAGTTCGAAGATGGTTGTTTCTGGTTCAAGTAGCAAGAAGAGCGATGTTCCAGGCAGTTTTGGTTCAAGAGCGGAGGTTTCTGGTTCAGGAAGCAGGGGGAGCGTTGCTCCAAGTGCTTCTGGTTCTAGTTCGGTGGCTTCTTGTTCAAAAAGTAAGGGTAGCATTATTCTGGGGTTGCCAAAGAATGGAGCTGGTTCAGAAGGAACAGCGGAGGTGGTTAGCCATGATCAGGCTCTTCGGAGGTCGAAGAGGGTCGCCAACCCACCAGCTCGATATAGCGAAGGAAACATGGTGAGTTCGGTCTCATGTTTCTTCGCAGATACTCGGATCGAGCGAGTGTATTCTAGCTATGATGGCACCACTGGAGTCAAGGAGGTGGATTATGCCAAGGTTGAGGAGGTGACTACCCTCAGTGGAGACGGGGCTTGGGAATTTGTGCCCAAGGTCGTTGGTGCTACTCATATGGCATGCAAGTGGAGGTCGAAGTTGAAGAAGAAGGCAGAGGGAAGCATGACTCCTTTCAGGAGATGTTGGATGGTCCAAGATATGCAGGGTGGGGACTATGTCTCGGACATCTTCTCGAGGACGTTATCAGAAGGACCATGTGAAAGTTTACGGGAACTGCTGGGGTTGCTCACCACTTCTCACTTCAAAGGGGAGTGTTGAAAATGGTGAAGTGAAAGTGGTGGAATGGGCGACCTGTCCACGCGGTCTGTACGGACAGGACTGGCGGTTAGCCAGGTCGGCAAAGTTGCTTCAGTCGGCTTGTTCCTTGCCGGTCTGGTTAGTCTGTTCGCGAGATCTATGCGGACAGAGGTGGCAGCCAGCTAGGCTAGCTTATGCTCCGACAGCAGTTTGGTCCCAAAAGGTAACAGGGAAGATAACGTCTCTATCCGCGGAGTCCGGTAAGAAGCGGGCTGGACAGGAGCTCGGCAGACCGGCATGGCAGATGCCTTGGTCTAGCTCTGGTGGAGCGGCAAGGGGAAGCTGTGGAGTTCGTCGGGATTGGCGAATTGGGGCCAGTGTCTGCCAGTTAGCGCGTACTGGCCCTTGTGGCCGGTGGTGTGGACTTTGGATGGTTCTGAACCAAGTCCAGGTTTGCTCAGTCTGGGGAGATCGCGCGGTTAAGCGCAGACTGCTTCTCAGTCCGCCAAGCTCGGCATCAGTTGATTTGTGCTTGGGTTGCGAGCTTGGTGAGTGCGTACTAGAGCTGTGTCCGCAAGGAATGCGGACTGAAGCCGGGTCTGCTAGGTTATGCAGACTGCTTTCAGTGTCCGCCAAGTTCAGCAGTTGGCTGTTGTGCCTTAGTTGCGAACTTGGGGGTGCGGACTGATGTTGTGTCCGCAGGGCGTGCAGACTAGAGCGGTGTCCACTAGTATGCGGACAGGTGGTGTAGCCGCAGGGTCTGCTGGTGACGGCTTGTACTGGTTTGGCCTTTGGCGACAAGGAGAATAGGTTTTGCTATCCGGCCTTGGTGAAGCTATTGGCGGTCTGGCTATCTTGCACAAGTCGCGACAGACTGGTTGTATATCTGCGGCTTACGGATACACTTGGTTCTCGCCGCGAGATTGGGAGGTTTTTCTATCTACTAGGGCGGCGATCACACTCCTCTATGTGCCTATAAATAGGACCCCCCCTGTGACAACATAATTAGCGAATGAATAGTAAGTGAACTCGCGGATAGTTGCTACGGTTTGTGTATTGTATCCGCGCAATTTGAAAGTTTACCGCTTTGTGCTTTGTAGGTTGTGTGGATAGCGCTAGAAAGCCAGGACTTGAATCTGACTTCGGTCAGGGATAGTGCAGACTCTGCAGTTAGCAACAGGTGGTAAGCAGCAGGTCGCAGGTAGCGACCAGGCGGTCTTCTCTTCTACAACTGGTTTCTCGGTTCAATAAGTTGTCCGCTTCTGGCGGCCTATTCAGTTCGGCAGCAGCAGATCGCAAGATCAGGCGGCTAGGCGACCTCGCAGTTAGGCGGCTTGTTGATCGGCGAGTAGAGCTTGCATTGGAATAGCGGATAGTTCGCGCGGCGTGGTTTGCGGTTTGGCGACCTGCAGGTTTCAGCGGACTCCGTAGTGCAGTAGTCGTTCGGGAGGATACTCTTTGAGTCAGCGTGATTTTGGTTTTGCCTTGTATTATTTCTGCTTCCTTTGAATACATCGGTGAATCATGTCTTGCCATGTATGTCTCGCATTATAAAGATTATTATAGCACAAGATTTTTGCTCTTCTGGTTTGCATATGATTTATTTGGGATCAGATAGGTTGAGTGTTCCTACGTCTGGTTTCCTATCTTCCGCTATATCAAATTTCAACATAATATACATAAGTTATGATTTAGGATCCACTAGCACAGCATGTATTCAAAACCTGTGCAAACTTCGTAGGCCTTCAAGCTGCACACATACTGCATGCATTCACAACCACTCACACATCGCATGCATTCATAGCCGCGTACACATCACATGCATTCACAGTCACATACATATCATAGACATTCACAGTCACATGCAACATCGCAGGCATTCACAGCCGCGCACAACACTCTATGTCGACATAGTATGGATCGCTTCTCTTCAAGCAGGGTAGCTAGCCCCGCGGGCCTCACCGATGTGGTCGTCGGTGACAGTGGCCAGTCCTGCCACTTCTGGGGGTGATTGTACCGCATAGCCCAGGCCCTTACGTATAACTATGTGTACTCTTGGATGTGAGCGACATCCGACAATTCAATATTTTGGCTGACCAGTGGAGGAAACCCAACGGGGGAAAACGTAATGGATGGTCAATCGTGGTACTCATCTCCCTGACATCTTGAGTCATCGATCTTCCCGCACCGGTACAATCGGTCTGTAGAAGTGACTGACCCGCCACAATTTACCGCAAGCAATTTACAAGCAAACAGATAAGGCAGTTTGTTACCATGCACCAGGTTTACAGCGGCTTGCCTTACTATACCTTAAATAATTCGGGCAAACGACACTTGGCTCGACTTTCGAGAAGGAGCGTGTGAGCACCTATTTGGGGAAAACTTAGGAGGAACATCTCAACTCCCGTTATCCCCAACTAAGGCTCAACCTGTCAAATCATTACCCGTCAGGGCAGGACCCACGCTTAGAATAGTAAATTGCAGAAATAAAAGTGCGGTAATAGAAATTACTAGTAGTATAATCTGCAGAATTGAAATGTTGTAATGAAATAGGACAAGTATGGAACCAGAGTAGTACTGAATGGAAAGTAAGTACTAAAACGAACTTGACCAGTGCGAGAACTAAATAGTACTTTAAAGGAATGAACTGAACTAAAAGTAAATAACTAGGACCATTATGAAACTGGAGTAGTACTGAAATGAAGGTACCGAACTGAAAAAAAAAAGAACTGGACTAGTACGAGACTGAAATAAAACATAAAGAAAAGGGTTGTAGTCCAACCACTCCATTTAGGAGGCTTCAGTTTTATCTTCGTTCTCAGGAGACTTATTTCAATTCCATCTTCATTCTCAGGAGGCTTTGTTTAGTTTCATCTTCGTTCTCAGGAGGCTTAGTTCAGTTTCATCTTCGTTCTCAAGAGGCTTAGTTCAGTTCCATCTCTATTTTTAGGAGGCTTCTTTGGGTTTCACCTATTATTAAGGTCCGATCATAGTTTAGTTGCGCCCTTTTTTTAATTATGGCTTAATCGGATTTGGAGGATTTATTAAGAGTTACCCTTTATTATTCGTCGAGAATAATTAATAGTTCAATCGCTCGTACTCTCCTTTTTGCGAGTGTGTCCAAGTTACCCGAGAGTCTTTATAACAAAAAAGAAAACAAGGCACTCCGCGGTTTCATGATGTAAGACCCCATTTTCTTTTTCTTTTTAAACACTGGGGTCTTAGGCCCAGAACTGCCGCTTTGCGGTGACACCTTCACGCCTTGAAGGGTCATCACCGCGAAACACCGATTCTGCCGGCCGATTCGATCACGGAAAAATAGTCATAGTAGAGTAAACACAAGTGAGGTAAAAACTCTAACCAAAAGTTCACAGTAAGATCACATCAGAGTAATAATATCTCCACGAAGGGAGAGTCCACAAAATATAAATGTACTAAAAATAAGGGCTTAAGCCCGATACATCAAATCCAAACTACATAGTCACTCAAGCGGAAGCAAAATAAAGCACTACTAAGGTCAGGGACTCACAGTCCCAACTGTCTGAACTCCTCAGCTAGACTGCCCTATCTCCAAACGGGCTGACCTCCGGGGCTGCTCCTCCATGCTGGGCTTCACGATCCCCTAAATGATGTGGTCCGAAAACCGTTAGTCTATAAGACTAAGTCGTATCATCCCTATGATCTACCCATGAAGTAAGGAGAGGAGGAGGACCTTGCCGGCGGCCTGGAGGCGCGACGATCGTCGGGAAACCATTTCTGATGGTGGCACCGCTCGAATTCTGCAACAGTACAGTGAGAGGGCTCGAAATCTTCAGGTAAAGGCTGGGAAACGTTCCTCTTGGGCTACTGGTGGTGTTTAAAGGCTCGGTTGAGGAGGGGAGAGGCCAAAACATCAATGGCCATTAATGTCATTGAAAGCTTGGCTCGGGTTAGGATGAGGGGGTTGAACCAGCCCCTTGGTGGCCGGGAAATGGCTGGAAACTTCTCCCCTTCCCCAGGGGAGTTGAATCCAGCCATTAAGAGTGGCCTTTGGCATCCCTTGGCCGGGTTTGACTTGCCCCCTTCATTCCCTCTTTTTCTCTCTCCTCCATTACCATGGAATGGAGCTCACTCTCTCTCTCCTAATCATCAAGTTGACTTGGTCAACCTTGGGGTCTATTGGCAGCCCACATATACACATAATATTCCTAATGAAGCTATATGAGGAGGCTTGAGCTTATGCTAGCTCATTTGGGCTAGGTTGACCCAAAGTAGGCTTGGGTTGACTTTGGTCCTTTTGACCTTTTGGGTTGCCCCTAATGGGTCCCTGGTGATCCATTGATCTCTCCTAAGGCTTATGTGGGATGGGACAGGACTAACTGGGCACCTTGAGGGTCATATAACCCTTAATAAGGGCATCTTGACCAAGTTGGGGTTTGAGTTGGCTTGGGTCAACTCAAGCTTGGGGGTTGACCCCATTGAGTCCCAGGTGACCCATTGACACCACTTTAGGTCTAGGAAGACCTGGGCAAGGTTGGTTGGGCACATTAGAGGCCAACTGCCCTTAGTTAGGACACCTTGCCTAATTTAGGCCTATGGTGGTCCTAGGTCAAATTGGCCACTTTGGGTTGACTCTAATGGACCCTTAAGCCTCTAGTGGACCCTCTAATAGAGTAGTGATGTTGTGGTGGGGTCATGGAGTCATGGTGAAGCCCTAAGGTCAATCCCTAGGTTTGGTGATGAGGTTGTGCCATAGACAGACCAAGGTGATTCTCACCTTGGCCTTTGATCACTTGGCCCTTTTTAGCTTCCCAGGGTTTTGTCATGACCTAGTCATAACCAAAACCACTCTTAGGGGTCTAGTTGGAAATGGGATGTTACAAATCCCAATAAACAAAACAAAAATTTCGTCCCTGAAATCAAGGTTAAGCCTACGGAAATTTCTATCGAGAAAGAAAAAAACTTGTAACATCCCATAAGAAGTGAAAGATTACATCACGATGCCTTGTTTGCTAAGTGAGGTTTAAAGGGAAACCTAAATCTATGAATAATTCACCCCATTGGCAAAGCCAAGACCCCAATAAACAAAATATTAACCTCTACTCTTCCTAGAGCAGTCCTACTAGTTTAAATCAGGAAGGTAAATTGAACATCCTGAGAGGTTGTGAGGTATACCTGACTGAACAGCTCTGGATACTTTTGTCGCATTAGGTCCTACGGTTCCCAGGTATGCTCCTCCTGGCCATGGTTCCTCCATAGAACTTTGACTAACAGAACCTTCTTGCGACGCAAGATCCGTACTCCTCTGTCATCGATCCGAACCAGCTCCAAGTGAACTGACCGGTCTGGAGCTACCGGC
The DNA here is from genome assembly GCA_039513925.1 of Platanthera zijinensis. Classification (NCBI taxonomy): domain Eukaryota; kingdom Viridiplantae; phylum Streptophyta; class Magnoliopsida; order Asparagales; family Orchidaceae; genus Platanthera; species Platanthera zijinensis. The sequence continues at coordinate 3,866,085 of CM077092.1, forward strand.
CTATCTGTGGTCGAAATCTGCTGCTCCAGGCGTAGTAGAGCCCTCCTAAGTGAATAAATATGGAATACGTCGTGTAAAACTGCCAGTTCCGGCGGCAACTCCAGCCTGTAAGCTAGGGGCCCGATCCGCTCCAGGATCCTGTAAGGGCCCATATACCTAGGGCTGAGCTTCTTCTTCCGACCACGCACCCATGAAACTCCGTGCATGGGTCGGATATTCAAGAAAACCCGGTCTCCCACCTAAAACTCTACCTGACGGTGTCGGGCGTCGTAATACTTAGCCTGTCGGCTCTGCGCTTCCAGCATTCTATCCCGTATCAGTCTCACTTGAGCCTTGGTGTCTTCGACAAAATCCGATCCCAACACCTTCGGATCCTCGTCCTGAATTCATGAAAGCGGAGTCCTACATCTCCTTCCGTACAAGGCTTCATAAGGAGTCATCCCTATGCTGGATTGGTAGCTGTTGTTATAGGAGAACTCAACAAGTGGTAAAAGCTTCTCCCAAGGTTCGTTTTGATCCAAAATGCATAGCCTTAGAAGGTCCTCCAATGTCCGGTTGGTGCGTTCCGTCTGCCCATCCGTCTGGGGATGAAATGTTGTGTTGAAGGTCAGATGTGTGCCTAAGTAAGTCTACACGGATCTCCACTCCCTGGATGTGAACCGACCATCCCGATCCGACACAATCGTCATGGGCACCCCATTGTAATGAATGAACTGCTCTACGAATCTCCGCACTAGTACCCCAACCGAGTCATCTTTTCTGATCGGAATGAATCTGGCCACCTTCATCAGCTGATCGATGATGACCCAAATCGAATCGTTTCCCGTCCGTGATCGGGGGAGGCCATGAATGACATCCATCGTGATGTCCTCAAATTTCCACTCCGGCACCGGAAGTGGCTGTAGCAATCCTGCGAGGTTTCTGCACTCCGCCTTCACCAGCTGGCATGCTCGCAATGAGTCACAAAGTATGTAATGTCCTTCTTCATCCCCGGACAGAACATCGTCTTCTTCAAGTCTGCTGTCATCTTGGTGATACCCGGGTGTATAGAATATCTGCTACAATGTGCTTCCGCCATTATGTCCTCCCGAACCTGACCTCCTGCGGGTATATAGACCCTACCTCTGAAATATAGCAATCCATCTCTCAGTGAATAATCTCCCATCGAACCCTCCTCCAAGGCTTGGAATATCGGCTCTGCCCATGCATCTGTCTTCTGTCTGTCCCGGATGCGGTCCCGAATATCATCTGTGGCAACCATTGATGCTAGATACTCCATATACAGCTCTGGATCATTCTCGGACACTAGGGATATCTGCATGTCTCTGAAAGACCGGACTAGCTCCATGGACATCAGTTGTGGTCCCTTCCCTGAGGTATCTCCTTTCCGACTCAGAGCATCTGCCACCACGTTCGCCTTCCCGGGATGGTAGTGCATGGTGTACTTGTAATCCGACAGGAACTCCACCCAATGTCTCTGTCTGATGTTGAGTTCCTTCTGTATGTTCACGTATTTCAAATTCTTGTGATCTGAGAAGATGTCACAGTGAACCCCATAGAGGTAGTGTCGCCAAATCTTCATAGCAAAGATCACTGCACCCATCTCCAGATCATGCACCGGATAGTTCTTCTCATGTATCTTCAGTTGTTGGGAGGCGTAGGATATTACGTGTCCGTTCTGCATCAGAACGGCACCCATCCCCTGGTAGGAGGCGTCCGTGTACACCTGGAATCCCTCCCTTCCCGACGGAAGAGCGAGAATGGGAGCCGAGGTAAGCCGACCTTTCAACTCCACAAAGGCCGCCTCACACTGTGGAGTCCAAATGAAAGGGGATTCCTTCTTTGTTAGGGATGTAAGAGGGAATGCAATCCGGAAAAATCCTTCGACGAACTTCCGGTAATATCCGGCAAGTCCCAAGAAGCTCCGTACATCCGTGGCTGACTTCAACGGTGGCCAATCCTGAACTGCCCGAATCTTGGCCGGGTCTACTGCCAACCCAGCACCGCTGATAATATGACCTAAGAAGGCCACCTCCTTTAGTCAAAACTGGCATTTGCTAAACTTCGCATACAGCTGGTGCTCCCGTATCCTCTCTAGAGTCATAGTCAGGTGTCTTGTATGCTCCTCCTCCGTCCTTGAGTAGATGAGGATGTCGTCAATAAATACGAAGACGAATATTTCCAAATACCCTCGAATACCCTGTTCATGAGGCTTGTAAATGCTGACGGCGCATTTGTGAGCCCGAAGGGCATCACTGTAAACTCAAACAGTCCGTACCTACTACTGAAGGCGGTCTTCGGAATGTCCTCCTCTCGAATTCGTAGCTGGTAATAACCTGACCTCAAGTCAAGTTTCGAGAAGAAATGCGCTCCTTCCAATTGATCGAATAACTCGTCAATCCATGGCAGCGGGTATGTATTCCGGACAGTCAGTCTGTTCAGCGCTTGATAATCAATACACAAGTGGAGACTTCCGTCCTTCTTCTTGACTAATAGCGTCGGGGCTCCCCACGGTAAAGAGCTTGGCCGGACAAACCCTGCCTCTACTAGTTCCTACAACTGACTTCAGGACTCTGTCAACTCTTTCGGGGCCATCTGGTAAGGGGCCCTAGATGCCGGCTTGGCCCCCGGCACAAGCTGTATCTGGAAGTCCTGCTCTCGGTGCGGAGGTAGTCCTGGCAGTTTCTCTAGAAAGACGTCAGCAAAATTTTGCACCACCGGGATGTCTGTCACAGACTTCTTGGCCTCCGCCATCTCAAATAGAATCTAATAAACCTCCTTTCCCTGTAGGTGGGCCTTGACAGCCTGTACTGAAGATAAGAGTATACGAGAGGCAGGTCTTATACCTTCGATGACAATGAAAGAGTCCTCGTGCCTCACGGTGATCCTCTTTTCTTAGCAATCAATCTGGGCCAGGTTCCAGTGCAGCCATACCATGCCCAGGATCAAGTCGTAGTCCGTCAACTTTAAAAGCGTCGTTGGAGCTTTGAACGCCTTTCCACCGATTTCTACCTCCATATTGCAGTGGTCCGAGGTAAGGAGTTCAGTTCCATCGGGTAGTCGCACCCTCGTCTATGAGCCCGTGAATCGCTCCACGCCTTCCAATCCTTCTACGAACGTCTCCGATACAAAGGAGTGAGTAACTACGGTATCGAAAAGCGTGTGGGCAGGCTTGCCACTGATGAAGACTATACCTGGGGCGATTAAATGTCTTAGGATTCTATAACGAGTTTTTCTTTCCTATTTATTCTATCTAGTGCAGTTCTACAAATTTGATAACTAAGAAAGGGAATTTTACTTAAAAAATTAAACATCTTGGCGTACCTGCTATGACCTGCTCTGGGTTCCGAGGCTGCGCCAAGTCCAAAGCATACACCTGCTCCCTTTCTTGTCTACGATCCCCACCCTGGTATCCACGTCCTCGGCCATGACCTCGGCCTCCAAAATGCTGCGCTGGCTGGGCAGCCGGTGGTGCTGGTGGGGGTGCCCCCCTCATGGGGTAATTTCTGCGGATGTGCCCAATCTGATGGCAGTTGAAGTACTCCGGCGGGGGAAATGTCATACCCCCGGGTCTCGGTGCCTCCCGCATCTGAAAAGGCTGAGGAGCCACTACCACCGGCTCCCTCGGCTCCTGTCTCACCCCCCTGACAAGGCTGGTCCTCTACTCTTCTTTCCTCTCTCCCATCAGTGATGCAGCCCCGCCACTGATCATTTCTGGCTCCCCGGCCCTGGTCCTCCGTTGGGCTCTTCCGACCCCGAGTCGTGTGCCAATCGGCCTCAATCCTCTTGGCCATCTCTAACATCCAAGGTATTGGCCCGTCAGATACAAACAGAAGGGCCTCCCTCAACTCCTCTCGCAGGCCCTTATAGAACCTCTTGGTGTATCCTGCCTCATCTAGCTAATAAGAGTCCTCAAACCGGGCTAAATGGTTGAACTCCCGGTGGTACTCTACCACTGTCTTATTGCCCTGCTTTAACTGCAGGAATCTGTCCTCCAGCTCATCCCTAGCCGACTGTGGAACAAAATGCTCCAGTAATGCGGCCCTGAACTCCTCCCAAGTAATCTCTGCAACATCCATATCCACAAAAGTCGTATCCAGCGACGTCTTCCACCATCTCTTGGCGTGAGACTCTAAGTAAGAGACCACTAATGGCACCCTCTCCTCCCAGGGGCACCGAATCCCGGTAAACATCTCGTACATAATGTCCAGCCATTCTTCCGTCTGAATAGCTGACTCTGTCCCTAAGTAGGATGGGGGAGAGAGTCCTCGGAAGATGCTCAACCAATTGGCCCCCCGAGTTTGGCTGCAGAACTGGAACTTGTTGGGCCCTGAAAGCCTCCAGAATGGCTATCAAAGTCTGCCCCATCTCTGACTATAGGAACGGAGTGGGGACCGGGGGAGGTGGTGCAACATTCGGAGTCTGCTGGACTCCGCCCTATGGTGTAGGCTGTGCTGGAGGCTGCATATCAAAAACCATCTGTAAGCAATTGACTCAAGCCTAATTAGCAGTGGACAATTACATGTGATCCCCAAATGGGCACACCACGCTTCTGCTGCTTAGTTTGTCCTCAAACTAAATCTGCGCGGGGGTGACCCAGGGATTTGTGGACTGGTACTTTTCCTGATCGAGGTTGCCTCTGATACCACTTGTAAGACCCCATTTTTTTTCTTTTTAAACACCGGGGTCTTAGGCCCGGAACCGCCGCTTTGCGATGATACCTTCATGCCCTGAAGGGTCATCACCGCAAAATGCCGATTCTGTCAGCCGATTCGATCACAGAAAAATAACTATAGTAGAGTAAACACAAGTGAGGTAAAAACTCTAACCAAAAGTCCACAGTAAGATCACATCAGAGTAATAATATCTCCACGAAGGGAGAGTCCGCAAAATATAAATGTACTGAAAATAAGGGCTTAAGCCCGATACATCAAATCCTCACTACATAGTCACTCAAGCGGAAGAAAAATAAAGCACTACTAAGGTCAGGAACTCACAGTCCCAGCTATCTGAACTCCTGAGCTAGACTTCCCTATCTCCAAACGGGCCGACCTCCAGGGCTGCTTCTCCATACTGGGATCCACGATCCCCTAAATGATGTGGTCTGAAAACTGTTAGTCTATAAGACTAAGTCGTATCATCCATATGATCTACCCATGAAGTAAGAAGAGGAGGAGGACCTTGTTGGCGGCCTGGAGGCGCGATGATCGTCGGGAAACCATTTCCGATGGTGGCACCGCTCGACTTCTGCAATAGTACAGTGGGAGGGCTCGAAATCTTCAGGTAAAGGCTGGGAAACGTTCCTCTTGGGCCACTGGTGGTGTTTAAAGGCTCGGTTGAGGAGGGGAAAGGCCAAAACTTCAATGGCCATTAATTTCATTGAAAGCTTAGCTCAAGTTAGGAGGAGGGGGCTGAACCAGCCCCTTGGTGGCCGGGAAATGGCTGGAAACTTCTCCCCTTCCCCAGGGGAGTTGAATCCAGCCATTAAGAGTGGCCTTTGGCCTCCCTTGGCCGGGTTTGACTTGCCCCTTCATTCCCTCTTTTTCTCTCTCCTCCATTACCATGGAATAGAGCTCACTCTCTCTCTCCTAATCATCAAGTTGACTTGGTCAACCTTGGGGTCTATTGGCAGCCCACATATATACATAATATTCCTAATGAAGCTATATGAGGAAGCTTGAGCTTATGCTAGCTCATTTGGGCTAGGTTGACCCAAAGTAGGCTTGGGTTGACTTTGGTCCTTTTAACCATTTGGGTTGCCCCTAATGGGTCCCTGGTGATCCATTGATCTCTCCTAAGGCTTAGGTGGGGTGTTTGAGGGTCATATAACCCTTAATAAGGGCATCTTGACCAAGTTGGGGTTTGAGTTGGCTTGGGTCAACTCAAGCTTGGGGGTTGACCCCATTGAGTCCCAGGTGACCCATTGACACTACTTTAGGTCTAGGAAGACATGGGCAAGGTTGGTTGGGCACGTTAGAGGCCAACTGCCCTTAGTTAGGGCACCTTGCCCAATTTAGGGCTATGGTGGTCCTAGGTCAAATTGGTCACTTTGGGTTGACTCTAATTGACCCTTAAGGCTCTAGTGGACCCTCTAATAGGTTAGTGATGTTGTGGTGGGGTCATGGAGTTATGGTGAAGCCCTAAGGTCAATCCCTAGGTTTGGTGATGAGGTTGTGCCATAGATAGACCAAGGTGATTCTCACCTTGGCCTTTGATCACTTGGCCCTTTTTAGCTTCCTAGGGTTTTGTCATGACCTAGTCATGACCAAAACCACTCTTAGGGGTCTAGTTGGAAAGGGGATGTTACACACGAAACCCTAAAACACTCAGAGCTTGGGCACTTGCATCGATCACTCTCGTTGGTAAAATAATTTTAACATATTACTTAAAAAGTTGGTCGTGCACTCCAGTTTTCATTTTAAGAAAAACGGACGCATAAATTTTTGAGCACGACCCTAGGCTCTATTAAATTAGAAAAATCTTCAATTTTTATCCCAACGTTCCCAAATTTTTATACAACCATTGGGGAGGCCTAAAATGAGAATACAATTTTTTTCAAAAAAAATGCGAGCAATTTTGGGTCTCTAAATTGACCAAATAAAACTTATTTGAACTTTTAAAATTACCAAAATAATTCCAAAAATTCTCAAAAATTTTGTAGAGGGAGCTCTCAATAAGGGGAACAATTTTCATGTTCAACACTTTTTCCCTAAGAGCCTATATTTTTTATAAAAAAATATTCCATATCTACTATTCATTTTGGTCTGCATATAACAGATCAAAGGCTCATCATGCGGCCAGGATTGTGCCAGACAGGAAAACTGGCCAACGCTTCCCCACAGCGGATCAGCCATGGATCCGCTATGGGGGGGCCACAGAAGTTGATGCGGGGGGGGGGGGGGGGGGGAGGGGGAATGAGGTTATCACCGTCGTTCATCTCATCACCGAGAGATGGGCGGCGTTGATTCATCCCGCCGGTGAAGAAGGCGGTGGCTGTCTGCCACCGCCGGCCGACCATTGTTGTGCGTCGATTTTGCCCCGTTCGACTCATCAGGGGCCGGCGAACTTCTGGGTGGTGGTCCGGCGGCCTGCCGCCGCCGGCCATTACCGGAAATAGCAAAACCGAGAGCAGGGTGGCGGGTGGCTCTTCTCCTAGCGCCACCGCGCCACCACACCTCTCTGGTGACTACCTCGGCCACGAAACCACCCCAGGCCAGCATGACGGGGTAGAGCTCCTCTCCAGTGGTGGCCCGACGTCCAGCCGCCGCCGCGACAAAAATATAGAGAAATCCTCTGTTTTCGGGTGCCGCCGGAACGGCGATTTCCGACAGCACCTCGACCTTCCACCGCCAGGGAAAGTTGTCCCTGGTGGTTTAGCCCTTCCCCTGCCCCACCACCGATACTGGGAAATTCTAGCCACCTACGTCCACCACCCGACTGCCGGGGGGCACATGCCGGTCGTCCATAAAATTAGGTAAGGGGAGGGTAAGAGGTTCCGCCTGTGCGGAGGGGGTTTGGGAGGGTCCCGGCCGAGCCACCATTGGATGTGGCAGTGGAGCTCTGGTGGTGAAGGTTTTCCGGCAAGCTGTAGCTCCGGTGAGGGTTCCCTGGTCTCGGGTAGGTTTGTGTGGAGGGGAAGCAGGGTGGGCAGTGCCTTTTATAGGCTTGGGGAGGGTGGCCACACCTCCCCTACCCGATGTTGGATTATTCCTATGAGAAGAGGAGCTCCTCTCCCTTCCTCCACTCAACCTGGACAAGTGTCAACATCAGGGGGGGAGTTCACCAGGTGGCAGCCATCAAAAAGGGGGGAAAGTTGGTGGGCTTGGGCTTGGTAGTGAGGAAGAGGGGAGGGAGAGGTGAGTTGGGCCTACCTTGACCCATGTCCCACCTAGCCTCCTTGTATGGACTGGTTTTGGTGGCCCAAGGGTAAAGGGGGTAGGGCCTTAACCATCATGAAGAGGAGGTGTGCACCTCCTTTGGAAAAAAATTCCAAAAAAGTGTTTTAGGAGGGTTTGACCAAAGTCAACCATAGGGTGAGTCCCCCTTGTTGGTCAAAGTCAAAATAGGTCCATGCCATTGGGAGTCGGGTCAAAGTTGGGGTGTCAGGTCATAATTTGTGTGTGCACGCTTTTCTGTGCACAATTATGCTTAATTTGACCATGGGTTGACTACTCGTATTTTAAATTGTCTAGGACGAACTCAGTTGACTTCGTATTGACCATACAGTTCCAATGCCATTGACCAGGGTCAAATCAGAGTTCGTTTGCTACATATCCAAAATCTGCGCGTCGCGACGTGCTAAAGCTGTCAAAATGCTGATATTCGTCGTTAAACTTTGAATAGTGGCGCAACGAGTTCATTGTGTTCGTATTGACTATACAAAGCCGTAGGAACTGGCAAAACTCAAATCGGAGTTTTCTAGGTCATTATCCAAAAATCTCATTTTTGTAACGTTCTACGAGGAACTGCCATATCCACCATATGATCTCGATATTTAACGGAACGAGTTCCAACGCACTCGTATTGACTATTCGAGGCCACAGGAACTGACAGAACTTAAATCTGAGTTTTTTAGCGCTATATACCCTCCCTAGGGTTACCTTCTGCCCGGGGGTGGGCTGTGGGCAGAGGTTCGAGTCACTTTTATTGGGCCCACTAGAGCTCTGGTGGCCCAATAAAAGTCGGGATGTTACATCTAGCCACTCGACTACCCGACTCGCCTTGATCTGAATGACCTTTTCCGGCTGTAACCCCACCTGAGGGGCCTACTTGCCAAATACGGGGTTGTACACAATCCCCGCTCTTTGCGAGATTGTCACAGGTTCGGAAAGAAAAGTCCAACCCTGGGTATTTGGCAAGTGGTGACTGGTTTCTAAGGGAATTTTTGGTGGGTCTTCCGGTAAGCTATATATACAAGACGACCCCTCCCCGGAGGAGGGGGGTGAAGACAAATCCTTTCTCTCTTTCCCCGCATATCTCGCAAGAAATGCCTCTTTTCAAGGAGCTCCAGGATCGCATCGGCGCTACTTGAGAGCAGAAAAAATCTTAATCGCTCGGGATTCTATTATGGGCGTCCTACAAATCCTCCAGCTCTCCTTCGAAGCGGAAGAAGACGACCAAGAAGGTGAAGCGTGAACCGACGCCCAGCAAGCTCTCCCTGGCCAACACGCAACTCCTAGAGCCTAGTATCAAGCTCTCGTACCCTGAGGAATCGCAGGTTCTTAAGATATAACGGTCTCCCCAACCCATGGCTCGAAAGGACGGTCGTCGGCACCCCCAACATCCAGCTCGAAAGGGTTCAACCACAACAAGGTCTGCAGACCGGCCATGCACCACAAAGCCTCTCCGCGTCTGTTTCTCGGCAGCGGCGCATGGTTGAGGTCGGGTCTCGAACCCGCACCTCTTTGCTAAAGAGTCTTCAAATCACTCCTCATCACCAACTGAGCTCAGTTGGTGATGAGGCCGGGTCTCGATCATTTGGTGATGAGGCAGGGTCTCGAACCCGCAAACTCCTTGCTAAAGAGTCTTCAAATCACTCCTCATCACCAACTGAGCTCAGTTGGTGATGAGGAGTGATTTGAAGACTCTTTAGCAAGGAGGTTGCGGGTTCGAGACCCGACCTCAACCATGCGCCGCGGACGAGAAACAGGCGCGGGGAGGCTTTAGGGTGCATGGTCTGCAGACCGGTTGAGGTTGAACCCTTTCGAGCTGGATCCTGGGGGTACCGACGGTCGTCCTTTCGAGTCGTGGGCTGGGGAGGCCGTTACAAAATATGTAAGTGACGGCGACCGTCCTTTCGAGCCGTGGGCTGGGGAGACCATTAAAAAAAAGTGCACTTTTTTGTAACGGCCTCCCAAGCCCACAGCTCGAAAGGACGATCGCCGGCACCCCCAGTATCCAGCTCGAAAGGGTTCAGCCTCAACAAGGTCAGCAGATTATGCACCCCAATGCCTCTTCGCGCCTGTTTCTCAGTCGCGATGCATTGTTGAGGCCGAGTCTCAAACCCGCAACCTCCTTGATAAAGAGTCTTCAAACCACTCCTCATCACCAACTGAGCTGAGCTCAGTTGGTGATGAGGAGTGGTTTCAGCTCAGTTGGTGATGAGGAGTGGTTTGGAGACCCTTTATCAAGGAGGTTGCGGGTTCGAGACCCGACCTCAACAATGCGCCGAGGCTGAGAAACAGGCGCGGAGAGGCTTTGTTGTGCATGGTCTGCAGACCTTGTTGAGGCTGAATCCTTTTGAGTTGGATGCTGGGGGTGCCGACGGCCGTCCTTTCGAGCCTTGTGCTGGGGAGGCTGTTATATATAATATGAGTTATTCATGTTCCATTTCACCACTCAGGTCATGATCATTCTAAGTAGTTTCAGGGGAACCGACCACAAGAAGTCGGCTCAGGGGATGTCGATATGGATACTAGCCTGCATCCCCTCATCAACGCGAGCCGACTAAAGGCTTAGGGTACCCATCCTCATGGCATGGCAAGCCCTCATGCCTCTTCTGGTGCACTCCAGCAGACTCCTGGTGAGTTGTCCGTTGTTGCGTTGCCGATTCCATTTTCTTATTTCCCGTGTTGATGCTCCGTCATATTCTATAGCTCCTCCCTTTGAAACAACCGGCTTGGGAGCGACAACGTCGAATTCGCCGACTCACGAAGTCGCAAATGATCTCGCCTTTACCTTTGCTCCTCGGACTGAGGGCACTCTCGCCATTCAAATCCCTTCCTTCGCCCAAATCCGCGACCAGGTCTCCATCCCTTCATGTCTCGAAAAATCGATCTCGTTCTCCTGCGGCAATCCCTTCAAGGGACGACCTAGCCCGTCTCGCCGACGTCCCAGCAGAGAAGTTGGCCCCTTACACTGTTAACTGAGTCATTCACCCTCTGTTCACGATGGTGTTGATTTTGACATTATCTCCTTCTCCTCTAGATGGCCAGGATGTTTCAGTGGCCGAGTCCTCGGATGCGGGTGTCTGCTCGCCGCATCCTTCGCCCGAAGCGATGGAGGACTTTCTCGGTGAAGGAGTGACCCTGAGGGGATGAAGATGCGGCTAGCAGAGGTTCTGCGAAAGCACGGATAGATGCTTTGTGAGATCCATGCAGAACGGGTCGTAAACGAATAACGGCTGAGCAACCTGGTGAGGGACTACGTACTACCGGTGGAGGATGCGAGACAGACGACCAATGCCGAGGAAACCACTCCCAGGGTGAATATTGAGAGGTCTTGAGAGCATCTACGCCTCGTGCAGCTGGAACTTGACGTCATTCGCTAGTACCACTACCTTCGTCGTCGTCCTGGGGTAGGGGCGCGAGGCAAGGGTAGGTGGAAATGACTGCAGTTCTAAGCCTACCGACACTAGCCCTCCACACCCCTCTTGCATCCGATCTTTCTCCTTTTTCTCATCTTTGAACAATGTTAATTTATGTACTTCTTCTTCAAACTGAACTAACATTTTATTTAATTTCTACTCGCCTTGCGAGTGCTTGTCGTTTGGATTCTGTGGGGGCACTGTGTTCACGTTCTTTTGCGAGTCGTAACGCGAGATGCGGCGCTTATTGGACTCGCCCCAAGGTAAGGTTGGGATCTCGAGGCTGGCCTGCGGGCGAGGCCAGAGAGTGCCGAGTTAGCTATCTGCACTCATGCCTACCCCCTTTTATATCAATCATTTTCAGCGCCTTCTATAAATTGCCCCCCTTTTCCCCTTTTTCACTGTACGTTTCACCTACCGTATTTATTGTTTATGTGATCTCGCCCCTATTTCTTTCTATCACTCGTGCTCATAATTCCATCCTTCTTCGCTCTACGCCAATGGATGGTGACGACGAGCTGGTAGATGGTAGGTCAAAGTGTGTGAAACAGTTCTTAGACCATTCTTTTTACGAAGGAAATCTAACCGAATAGGAATATCTTTCCTGCATTGTCGAGTACGTTCTCCCAGGATTTACCGCACGTGCCCCAAACTTAGACGAATCGATCAACACCATCTACGAGGACGAACTCGTGTGCTACTCCTTCCCCTGTGGCCCAAAATCCGTCAGACCCTCAAGTACTTCGGCGTCGTCCCCGCACAACTGAACATTAACGCCATCGCGATGCTGGTAGCATTCGCTTTCTACATGCGTGAAGAGCGGGTCGAGTTCAACCTCACCATCTTCCGCAAGCTTTTTATCTACCGGGCGACCAACGAAGACATGGTATTCCTCTCTGGCTCGTAGTTCAAAGTGTCCGAGACCGCCAACAAACATCACCATTGGTTCACGAAATTTTTCTTCATCACGGGAAACCAGGAGAACATTCCCTACTCCCCAGTATAGCATGACGAGGTGACCTATCGCGTGCCACGGGGTGGGTGGTATGGATGCGAAGCTACACCAGTTCTTCCTTCAGAAGAACTTTGAGGTCGCATATCTACGGTGAATCGTCAACTCGTTTCTACGGGTGCTCCCTAGCAACGGTATAGTCTAGCTTTCATTCCTCAAATCCCCACCCTCTCGCAACTTCCTCACTTTTCTAGCAACGAATGAACCATTATGATGCAGGTGAGTGGTTCATTCACGTGAACCCTCCATATGTGAGTGCCCAATCCCCCACTGTCGAACACGCGCGAGCCAAAATAGCTGTGCCATCCTATCACGAGGTACAAGGCTCTTACGCCCCTTCTAGCAGCAAGAAAAGGCTTGCACCCGCCAACCGTGACTCGTCCCCTACTGTAGTCCCGCCCAAGCAAATGAAGAAAACTACTGCGACCAAGGACAAGGGGTCGAGAAGGCCCCCAAAAGAAGGTTGTTGGGGGGTCAAGGTTCCGCAATCCCCCTGAGTCGAGCCTGTCAGAGGAAGACGAAGTGTAACCCGACTCACACCCAAACTTCGGGCTAGGTCAGAAATTCAAAGGCATCTCTGGCGAGCCGATGATCCTCTAGGAAGAGAAGTCGAATAAGGCATCTATCTCTACCATCTTCCCCTCCTAGTCAGACCAAAATCCCCCCAATGGGGACGCCTATGCCCTTTGCTACGGGCTCTATGGGCGGCGGGATGCAATGAAATACTCTGATATGTCCACCAAACTCTAGCCCGTGAGAGCATGCGGGCTCAGTTTCCAACACATGAGCTCGATCATATGAGCTCGCATCGTATCCTGCACCTCCAAAAGGATTGGCACCAGGTCGAAACCGCGCAAGAAGCCGCGGTCGAGGAGGCGAAGGGTCTCACGCTGCAGCTGGTGACCGCCGAGAAACTCCTAGCGGGGAGCACTGGCGGGGTAGTAAGTATTCAACTCTTTCTGGGCACTTGTACTGTCATTCTTTTTATTTTTTTCTAACCGTCCTCCACTCGCCCTTTCATAAGATGCCTCCACTGTGGACCGACTGCACGTGCGTATCACCCGCCTGAAAGAGGAGAACAAAGGCCTAAAGGCCAATATTTCTCGGTTCGTCTCCATTGTTCTCCCTACGAAACGCGGCGAGTCATCCCATATGGTCTCCCAGGAAAAGCAGTTTTCTGAGTGAGATGTGGATAAAATAATGAAGACCACTGCTATAAAGGCCGGCGTGTATATGCTTTGCATGATGCAAACACACTGTGTGCTACGGGCCGATTGCGAGAAGATCACTGCAAAAGACCTGGTGCTCGAGCTATACCTCCTAGCCGACTCGTTAGAGGAAGATTTTTTTTCGCTCTTTGATGGCGAGGATGATGATGACGGCGGGAGCGGCATCGACGACGACGAAGGGGACAAGGCATGAGGATTAGGATCTTTGATATATACATTTTTTTGCACTCCGCTATTTTCCCTTTATTGTATTGTTTTCCTCTTTTCTCCTTATTTTTCATGTCCTTGCGGGCGAGAGCATTTTGTACAAGAACCCTTATAACATATACATTGGTTCTGCTTTTTTTTGGATTGGACTCTTTTATTCACAAGTTAATTATATTTTTATGTTCACGACTTTCAATAGATCTCGTGCGGTTCGTTCTGTTCCTTAGGTAGGGGTACAACCTAGCACGCGCGAGCAGGATGATTGGCGTTCGACTCGGCCTTGAGCCTGTAGACGACTCTTGTCTGAGGGAGTGAACGAGACCTCGTCGGCGAGTGCGTTGCTCGTGACTCCTGCTTTCATTCTCCTTACTCTCCTTATTCATTTTTCACGCATACTATATTATCGAGCGACTTCCTTCCTTGACAGTTAGTGAGAACTTGGCTAGCGGGTTTGCTCCGGGCTGACATCCCAACATCTTTTTCTTTTCACAACTGCCACTGAGTGAGCCTTCAGACCTTCCAGCTAGTGAGAGCATGTTCAGTGGGTATTCTCGGGGCTAACATTTCAGCATCTCTTTCTTTTCACAACCTGCCACCGAGTAAGCCTTCAGACATGTCAGCTAGTGAGAGCTTTGCCAGCAGGTTTGCTTGGGGCCAACATTCCAACATCTCTTTATTTTCATAACCTGACAACAAGTGAGCTTTCATACCTACCAACTAGTGAGAGCCTGGTCAGCGGGTCTGCTCGGGGCCAACCTTTCAATATCTCTTTCTCTTTACAACCTTCCACCGAGTGAGCCTTCAGACCTGTCAGCTAGTGAGTGCCTGGTCATCGGATCTGCTCGGGCCCAACATTTCAACATCTCTTTCTTTTCACAACCTGCCACCGAGTGAGCCTTCGGACCTTCCAGCTAGTAAGAGCCTGGTCAGCGGGTCTGCTCGGGGCTAACATTTCAACATCTCTTTCTTTTTACAATCTGTCACCGAGTGAGCATTCAGACCTGCCAGCTAGTGAGAGTGTGGTCAGTAGGTCTGCTCGAGGCCAATATTCCAACATCTCTTTATTTTCATAACCTGTCACCGAGTGAGCCTTCAGACTTACCAGCTAGTGAAAGTCTGGTCAGCAGGTCTGCTCGGGGCCATCAATATCAAGTATCATTTTCTCATGAGAGAACACCAATTAAGACAAATAAGAGAAACAAAGTTGCAAAAACAAACAATCTTGTTATTTGAATTCACGGGTAGAAACGCTTCAGGTTATCACCACTCCAGGTATGACCAATGGATATCCCCTCCACACTTTGGAGGCGATATCCCCCCGACCTCAGGGCTTCTTTAATTACATAGGGACCCTCCCAATTAGGATTGAGTTTCCCCACAACCGTCGCCTGTTGAATTTTTTGAAGTGAATGTGGAAGCCTGGACGGACTATCCGCGCGGTCTAGGCGGACAGTTGTGGCGGTCTGGGCAATCTAACTGTGCGTCTATGCGGATAATATTGGCGACTAGCCAGGTCGGCCAATGGTTTTGCAGTTAGCTTGTTCTCTGGAAGTAACCGGGCAAATAGGATGCTTATCTGCGGTGTTCGCTGAATCTAAGATACGGACTGGCCCTTGTATCTGCTGGTATTGTGTTCGCATTAGGGATGGCTGGTGGTGTGAACTTGGTCTGGATCTGTACCAAGTCTAGGTGTGCTCAGTTTGGTAGGTCGCGCGGTTAGTGCAGGTTGCTTTCTTTGTCCGCCGAGTTCGGCAGCTGTCAGCTTTATGCTTTGGTTGCGGGCTCGGAATGTGCGGACTGGAGTAGTGTTCGCAGGAGCGTGCAGACTTGAGATGTGTTCGCTTGTGTGCGGACTGGTTGAGTTTCCGTAGGGATTGCTGGTGTGGCGGACAAGTCCTGGCTTGGCCCTGTGGCGACAAGGAGGAAGGATTTCTATCCGGCTTTGGTGGTGCGACCTTGGCAAACTGGCTCTAGCTAATCGTAGTGACAAGGTGGATTGGCTGTGTTTGCCGCTATGTAGATACTCTCAATACTCACCACGAGATAGGGTGGTGATCCTATCGGGTAGGATGGTGATCACACTCCTCTCCACGATTATAAATAAGACTCACTGTCACATCAACAGGACAACCGAATGAATAATAAGTGAGATCGGGTGGTTGCTGCCGACATATTTTTGTGTTCGTGCGATTTGAGTAGTTGACCAATTTTTTGCTGTACAGATTGTGCGGACAGTACTGAGAAGCAAGTGACTTGGTCCTGACTTTGGTCAGAGATCAGTGCAGACTCTGCGGTTACAATCAGCGGTTAGCAGCAGGTCGCTGCTTGCGGCCAGGTAGTCTTCTCTCTTTGGTAACTCTTTCCCAATTCAATAAGTTGTCTTCTTCTGGCGGCTTATTCAATTCAGCTGTTCGCAGCGATCTGGCAGCTAGGCAACCTCGTGGTTAGGAGTTTTGTAGATCAGCGAACAGAGTTCTTCAGCTTTGGAATAACGGGTTGTCCGCGCGGCTAGGTTGCGGTCAGATGACTTGGCGGCTTCAGCGGACTCCGTAGGGCAGCTCGATAGAGTCGGCGGTTACTCATTGAGTCTGTACGACTAACTTTGTTTCTTCTTATTTTTTGCTTCCATCAGGTACATCGACAAATCTTGTCTCGTCATGTATGCCTCATCTTGTAAAAATTTTTGATATTACAAGATTCTTGCTCTTCTAGTTTCATTTGGTTTACTTTTCTTGGTTTTGGTTGGAGTGCTCCTACGCCTGATTTACCGTGTTTCGCGATTCACAAATTTTTACACCAACCTTCCGACTGCATCAACCTTTGTTGGGTACATTGGAAAATGTGTACCTGATTTAAAGAAGCCTAACTTAGCATAATGATATACATCAAGGTGTATTTGATGTTGTTTAAGTTGGAAGTGTGCAGGTTAAAAGTATGGAAAAATTTCTAAGTCCATGTGTCGACACCAGAAGAAGATGTGTCGACACTTCAGGAAGATTGTGTCGACACTTGAAGAAGGCTGTGTCGACACAGAGATAATGAGTCGACATCAACTGTGTCGACACCAGGAGGCTGTGTCGACACACAGAGGCAGAGTCGACAATATTTGTGTTGACACCAGAAGACTGAGTCGACACATATAGGCAGAGTTGATAAAAGCTGTGTCGACACCTGAAGACAGTGTCGACACATACTATGTTCTGAATCTACATCAACTGTGTCGACACACAGGACTTGTGTCGACACATTGCCAAGTCTAGACCAAGTCATTTGCTGAAGAATTATGAAGTGTTTGAGTCAACACAAATACTCAGTGTCGACTCATTCTCAAGTTGTAGTATGTAGAAGCTGAGTCGACTTAAAGGCAAACTTGTCGACTTCACCAGAGGCAGTGTCGACACCGAAGTTACTAGTGTCGACACATATAGACAGATGGTCTCGACACTTTCTGACAGACAGTCTCGACACTTTGCTGTCCAAGACAAAGGCACAAGATCTGTTTGAAGACTTGACAGCTGTGGGTTACAACAGGTTAACTGAAGCTGTCAGACTTGTCAGAAGACAGTTAGAAACCTGATCAGCCGGTCACCAAAAAGAAGGTCTATAAATAGACAGATTCAGAAGTAGAATAAGAAGTTTTTGTTTTTCTTTATTGAGAAGCAACACACATAAAAACTGATTAAGGAATCAAATCAAGAAAGTGCAAGGCACTGAAGAAGATCTTCATCAGAAGATCTAAGTAGTCATTTTGAAGGGTTCAACCTCTCAGGATCAGTCTAAGGAGAATTCGTCCTAGAATTCTAAAGAATTTTCAAAGGGATTGGATAGAGAGGGATCCAGCCGTTTGAAGATCAAGAAGGAAGCTGTTACAGATTTCTCAAGAAACTGTTTGGAAATCAACTCAGCTAGTTCAGATTCAAGAAGCTTTGAAGAAAGCTAAGATTCAATTGATTTCATCCATCAGCTGATCAGGTGCTATCTTGTCCTTTCTCTCTCAACAAGGGCAAGATTCTATAAAATTCTTTTCTAAATTCTGTAGGATCTATTAATATAGATCTGAGTTGTAAGCCTATGTTATAAAGGCTGAGTGTAGGAAAGATAATCTCTGAGTTGTAGGTCTTGAATAAAGACTGAGGTATGGCTGAATTGCCTGAGCTGTAGGAGTATGGTATCACTCTGAGTTGTAGGAATCCATTTTGGATTCTGAGCTGTAGGATCTGAGGATCTGAGTTAAGGAAGGGAGTTTGGCTGAATCTAGCACACTGCTAGATAGGCGAAGGGGGAAAGTGGATGTACCCAGATCTTGGGGAACCACTATAAATACTTGTTGTAATCTGTGATGTGTAGTTCTAGATTGTGTGATTGTGATTGCTAAAGTAGCTGCAGAACTCATAGAAAATAGTCTTTAATTACTTAATCATTCTGCCTTAAGTTTGAAAAGAAAATAAGAACCTATTCACCCCCCCCCCCCTCTAGGTGTCTAGGTAATCTTGAAAGTAAAACTATCAAGTGGTATCAGAGGGAGGTTGCTCAAAGTAAGACTTAACAGTCTGCGTTAGATCTAAAGGCAGAATCAAGAATCAAGAAAATGGGTTCAGGTGAGAATCACAAGGAGTTGGGATCTATGAAGCTTCCCATCTGCAGAAAAGAAATCTTTGGAATTTGGAAGGAAAGAGTTAGGCTGTTTATGGAGGCCTCAGACCCAAGAATTTATATCACAGTGAAAGAAGGTCCATACATTCCAATGAAGACTTCTGTGTTAGATGCAAATGAGAAAACTCCTAAGGATTTTTCAGAAATGACAAAGGAGGAAATCATCTTAGCCACTATGGACAAGAGAGCTCAAAACATCATAGTAAGTGCAATAGATGATTCCACCTTCCAAAATCTGATACATTGCAAGACTTCCAAAGAGATGTGGCACGCCTTGATTGTCTATATGGAAGGATCTGAAGAAGTAAGACAAAACAGAAAATCAATGCTCAACCAAGAATATGAGAGCTTCAGACAAGTAAAGTCTGATAGCATAACTGAGTGTTATAAGAAATTCTATAGGATTGTGAATGAACTGATGTCCTATGGAAGAGTCTTCAGTACATATGAGCTGAATGACAAGTTTCTCAGATCTTTAACAAAGGATTGGGATACCAAAATATGTGTCATTAGAGAAGTGGCCAAGTTAGCTGATATTTCTCCTCCAACCTTGTTTGGAAAATTGCTTTCATATGAAATGCAATTGATGGCTAGGAAGGAGGAAGAAAGAAGTACAAAGGTGAGCATAGATCTGTGGCTTTCAATGTTGAAGCCACTAAAAAGAAAGGGAGGATGTCTTCATCTCCTCTCAAGGAAGCTACAGAAGAGATAACAGAAAATTCAGATAGTCAGAAATCAGGGAGCAGTGAATCAGATACTGACTTTGCTGCCTTTACAAGACAATTTCAAAAGTTCTTGAAAAAGAAGCAGTGGAAGTCCAGGCCCTCCACATCACAGCCAGTAGATGAGTACTATCAGAAGAGAAAATCCTCAAGAAATGAGAGAAACAGAACTAAGTCCAACAAAGCCATAACTTCTAAGATTGTTTGTTATTGCTGCAATAAGACTGGACATATGGTAGCTGAATGTCCAGAAAAGAGAAAGGAGTCAGTAGACAGAAAAAGGACTCAACACAAGGGCAAGAAGGAGAAATCTTTTGTTGCAAAGAAGGATAAGAGTCTTTCAGATCAGTCCTCATCAGAGTCAGAATCTGAAGCAGAAGCATACATAGGATTGTATGCAGCCAATGAAGAAGATGAATTTCTATAACTGATGGATTCCATTCATGATCAAGAAGACAAGGAATGCATGGGTCTGATGGCTGAGTTAGAAGATAACCAATGCCAAGATCAGCCTGGTCCTAGTAAGGTACAAAAGGTTTTTAGTTCTTCTAATTTTAGTACTGGTTCAGAGTCAGATTCATCTACATCAAGTGATGTGAATGGATCTGAATTTGAAGGTGATATTCATCAGTTGATGGATGAATATAGGGTCTTGTTACGGGCTCTTAAGAAAAGCAAGAATCTAGTCAAAGTTCAGGCTCAGGAAATTACTAATCTTAAGGTGGCTGCAACTGTGTTTGAAAAAGTAATGGATCAAAAGTTAAATGAGATTGCCAAACTGAAAAATATAACCTATATTCAGATGGGCACAATCAAATATAACAATGATCAAATTAAGAGTCTGGAGGCCAGACTAAGAATAGAGAAAGATTTAGTGGCTAGTTACTCTAAGCCAAAATCTGTCTTACCTTTAATAGATGAGTTTGTGGCTCAAAAGGGTAAAGTAGGATTAGGCTTCAAAGGTGACCCTAGGGCTGCCCAATTCAAAAGAAAAGGCAAAGCTCCTGTCCAGCCTCTAAACCTTTCAGTCCCAGTTAAGTTTAGAAAGGTGCAAGTGCCTTCTAACAAATATGATCTTGAGAATATTCATGGTCATATTAAGACTAATGTTCAGATAAACAAGGGTGTAAATGCCAATAGGTCTACCCATGTTCATAAACCCCATGGTTATAAGAAATTTGTGGGTGAAGCTGCAGCAGCACCAGCACTGGACAGAAATTCTTCTGTCAAGGGTGTATCAAGACCTAGATACAACAAGTTTGAATATTGGTGTTGTGGCAAGAGAGGCCATTTTGCCTTAGACTGCTGGCATAACACAAATGTAAGGAAGAACAATAGTCTACCAGTTAGAAGAGCTGCTGGTAGTCTTAATATAAATGGTGCTAACCTGAACTAAGGACCCAAGACTTACTTGGGTTCTAAGGGAAAGTAATTCTGTATTGCAGGAAAGTCCAAGTTGTCATGCCCCTATATGGTACTTGGACAGTGGATGTTCCAGGCACATGACTGGAACAAAGGGGCTGCTGAAAGAGTACACATCTGTCAAAGATGGACCTAAAGTAATCTTTGGTGGATCTGAAAGAGGAATCATCAAAGGGTTTGGTTACATTTCTTCAAACCAAATTACCATCACCCAAGTGGCTTATGTAAAAGGTTTGAAACATAATCTGATTAGCATAAGTCAGCTGAGTGATCTTGGATATGACATTTCATTTGTTAAGGATGGATGTCATATCAAAAGGTCAAGTGATCAAAAGATCATATTGACTGGGTATAGAAAGAGAAATGTTTATTGTCTTAATTTTGTATGTGAGAACAAGGCTTCTCCCATCTGTCTTGTAGCTGATGATAATGCATCTCATTGTGTCAAGTGACACAAGAGGTTGGCTCATCTTAACTACAAGACAATTGGCCAACTTTTCAGCAAAGAGTTAGTGAGGAATGGTCCTCAAGTTAAGTGTATAAAGGAAGGGATATGTTCAGCTTGTCAAAAGGGCAAGCAGACAAAATCCTCCTTTCATAGTCTTGAAAACAAGGATTCTGTGAGGTGCTTATACCTCTTACATATGGATCTTTTTGGTCATATGCCAGTTCATAGTCTAGGTAGGAAGGTCTACACTTTTGTGATTGTAGATGACTATTCTAGATATACATGGGTGTTCTTTCTGAGACAAAAATCAGAAACCCCAAGTGTCTTACTTAGTTTTGTGAAATAAATTCAGAATGAACTAAATAGTACAGTGGTCAAAATCAGAAGTGACCATGGCACTGAATTTCAATCTGAAAGTATGACAAAATTATGTGAAGACTTTGGGATTTTCCAAGAGTTCTCCTCACCTATAACACCTCAGCAAAATGATATTGCTGAAAGAAAGAATAGGACATTGATTGAAGCAGGTAGAACTCTATTGAGTGACACCTCTCTTCCAGAATATTTCTAGGCTGAGGCAGTAAACACTGCATGTCATGTGATCAATAGGGCTTCTATCACCAAGTGCCACAAAAAGACTCCCTATGAAATTATGAAAGGTAGAAAACCAAATCTATCCTACTTTAGGATCTTTGGTTGCAAGTGCTATATACTTAACAATGGCAAGTCATATCTAACTAAGTTTGCTACCAAATCCCAAGAAGGGATATTTGTTGGGTACAGCATAAATAGTAAGGCCTATAGAGTCTTCAACTTGACTACTCAAGTTGTAGAAGAATCAGTACATGTTGTGTTTGATGAATCAAGATTAATCAACTGTGAGTTGCCTTGTAGTTCATGCAGTTCAACAGGTATAAGCAAAAGGATGAACAAGATTTCCATTGCAGAAGGTACAACAACAAATAAACAGATGGAAAATGTTGACTACAGTCCAGGGGGAGTACATGATTCTATAGAAGCTGATGACTCCCAGGAAGTGCAGCATAATGAAGGGACTGGAAATAATCAACCAAAAGGAAATCTACCTCCTGCTATCAGACATCTTAAAGACCATCCAGTATATCAAATAATAGGTGTTCCAAGTCAAGGAGTGCTGACTAGAAGCAGAAATCTGATCACAGTCTTGCACTCAAGTTTCCTATCTCAATTGGAGCCTAAGAAATTTGAAGAAGCCATCCAAGACCAACATTGGATTAATGCTATGCAAGAGGAGCTTAATCAATTCAGAAGGTGCAAAGTCTGGGAGCTTGTCCCTAAACCAAAAGACCACAACATCATTGGAACAAAGTGGATATTTAAGAACAAGTTGGATGAGAGTGGAGTAATAGTAAAGAACAAAGCAAGACTGGTTGCTAAAGGATATAGGCAGGAAGAGGGAATAGATTTTGATCAGACATTTGCCCTAGTAGCAAGACTGGAGGCAATCAGGATGTTTCTTGCCTATGCTGCATACCAAGGATTCAAGGTATACCAAATGGATGTGAAATCAGCATTTCTGAATGGAGATCTAAAAGAAGAAGTCTATGTGGAACAGCCATCAGGTTTTGTAGACTCTCTTAAACCTGATTATGTTTTTAGACTTAGGAAAACTTTATATGGGTTAAAGCAGGCCCCAAGGGCTTGGTATGACACCCTGTCTACTTTCCTTATTGAGAACAAATTCTCAAGAGGCAAAATAGACAAGACTCTATTCCTTAGGGAGTCTAAAGGCAAGATAATCTTAGTCCAAATCTATGTGGATGACATAATTTTTGGGTCTACAGAGAACAACCTTTGCAAGAAGTTTGCCAAACTTATGCAAGGGAAGTTTGAAATGAGTAGTATGGGGGAACTTAAGTTCTTCTTGGGACTCCAAGTAAGACAGACTGATGATGGCTTGTCCATATCCCAGTCTAAGTTCACCAAAGAGTTGATAAAGAAATATGGTATGGAATCTTCCTCTACCATGAAAACTCCTATGGGAACAAATACTCCTATATATAAAGATGATACAGGTAAGCCTGTAGATGAGTCTTTGTATAGAGGAATAGTTGGTTCTCTATTATACCTCACAGCTAGTAGACCAGATATTATATATGCTACATGTGTATGTGCTAGGTACCAGGCATGCCCTAAAGAATCTTATTATACTACTGTTAAAATAATTTTGAGATATTTAAAGGGCACACCAAATTTAGGCCTTTGGTACCCTACGAATAGAGATTTTCAACTAATAGGTTATTCAAATTCAGATTTTGCAGGCTGTAGAGAGGATAGAAAGAGTACTGCAGGTACTTGCCAATTTTTGGGAGGAAGACTGATATCATGGAGCAGTAAGAAGCAGACCAGTGTGGCAATATCCATAGCTGAGTCTGAATATGTTGCTGCTGGAAGTTGCTGTGCACAGCTATTGTGGATTCAGCATCAGTTAAAGGACTATGGTATTCAAGTAAGTAGAACACCTTTATTGTGTGATTCTAAGAGTGCTATTTCTATTGCTAACAATCCTGTTTCTCATAGTAGAACTAAGCATATAGAAATAAAATACCATTTTCTTAGAGAGCATGTAGAAAGAGAAGATATCTCATTGGAATTTGTTAAAACAGATTATCAAATTGCAGATGTATTTACTAAGCCACTGGATGAAACAAAATTCAATAAATTTAAAATTGAATTAGGAATGCTGACCATTGATTAGTATATCAACAAACAGAAATTGGCTAAGTAAAATGGTGTCAACACTTTCAGTGATAAAGTGTCGACTCAGTATAGTTATGTCGATTTGTCAGAGAATTAATGTCGACATAGAGAATTTGTGTCGACACTTAAGGGTCAAATAGTCGACTAATCCAGAAATGTAGTGTCGACTTCACCAGAATAATGGTGTCGACACTTACAGATTTTGTCTCTCTTGTGTCGACATATCCTCAATTGGTGTCGACGCACAGTAGTCAACATTAATGTCGAGATAGTAAAAGTTTGTGTCGACACATTTCATTTGTGTCGACACATTTCATCTGTGTCGACACATTTAGTCTGTTTTTGCCCGACTTTTGACCTTCTTTCATTAGAGGGTATAAATAGGTCAAGAATATATTCTGTCGACACGTTCACAAGGTTTTCGAGACTAAAACCATGTGTCGACATTCTCTCTCTTCTCTTCTCTCCAGTTTTCTCATCTTTCCAATGGCGCCAAAGGTTGAGAATAACGTCAATGAGGGATATGAGCTGGTTAGGGCTGCGTTCGACAATGCCACGCCTGAAATAAAACAGGTGATATCCTATCTTGCTGATAATGGATTGGAATATCTGGTTTCTGAACCCACCAAAATCTGGAAGAAGGAGGTACTTGAATTTTACACTTCAGCATCAGTGGATTCTTCTTGACTCAAGATCAAATCCACAGTTCATGGAACCAAGGTGAAACTTACTCTACGGAGTTTAAGAAAGATTCTTCAATTACCAAGCATTGAGAATGTAGAAGAGGTCCCAGTCTCTAAGACAAGGGAGGCTCTACAATGGTGTAGATTGGATCCAACCGTCAAAATTAGAGCAGCCATCAACAGAAAAGGAATGAATCCACAAGGCAAATTTCTATCTAAAGTGGTTGGGAAGGTGATTTTGTGTAAACCTGGCGGCCATGATAGGATTTCGGCCTTAATGTTTAACCTCATGACAAGGATAATCTTCAGGGTTAACACAGACTGGCCAGCAGTTGTGTTTGATAAAATCAAGGAAGGACTTAAGAAGCCAAATCTGGCTAGGATTTTGAGTCTATTTCTGGCTGGACTCATCCCAGAGGTCATGCAACAAATTCCTGGGACTAAGATCAATCACATGAGAAAAATGGACATGAGATTATTCTCAAGATGGGATAGAGTTCTGTCCAAAGAGTTGCCTGATATGGACAGGCAGGACACACCAGAGAAATCCCCAGGTCATGATCAATGTACTGAACAACTTCTAGGAGATCAAGTGAGAGAGCAGGCTGAAGACCAGCCTGAGTCTACTCAAGTCCAGGATGAATCTTTACCTGCACAGGTGCATGGGGAGCAAGTTTATTCTCCTGCACAGGACATTCCTAACACTAAACAGGTGCAGGGGGAGCAGATTTCTGAACAAGTGCAAGAGGAAGAACAAATAGATTTATCAAAAGATTTGCACACTACTGGCCTAGATGACTCATCTTCTGCTCAGGCACAAAAGGAATTCACTCTAGATGAGTTGTTTCCTTATGTTGAAATTGCTACTGATAGAATTGAGGAGGAGAAAGAAATTGAGAAGGAGCTCGAAATTGAGGGGGAGCAAGTGATTGTTGACGAAGATCAACATGTCACTGAGACAGATATTCCTCCTTCACCTCCTGAAAGAGTTCAGATTGAAAGCTCTTCAGAATCTGAGTCTGCAGAAGCCAGAGTGGCAAAGAAAAGGAAGCTCATGGTCTTCAAAAGAAGAAGCCATAGCTACAAGCAGGCTCTACAGACTTCAACTCACCAATCTCCATCTGATTTTAATTACAATAAGTTCATGGTAGATTTGCAGGTGAAGCTAGATAATCAGAGATTAGCCTTGGAAAAATATGTTGATGAAGTCATAAAAATCTTCAGTTTGATCTGGCTCAAGATATAAAGTCTATAAGATTTGAAGTCAATCAACATAAAAGAGAAATGACTGATTGTTTTACAAAAGGGGCGCACGTTGTTGTATATCTGGCCCAACAACAAGGGGAAATGAAGAAAGAAATAGATGCTCAATCTATTAATCAAGGATACATTCTTGAAAATCAGAAACGGCTAAATGACAATCTGATAACTGCCAACACAGATATTCTTGCTCAATTTCAAACAACCATGTCTAAATTGACTGAAGCTAGGGCAGCTGAAATGCTAGCATATGACACTAAGTTCAAAACTGCTTTAGACTCAGTTTAGTCAGCCATAACCACTTCCCAGAAGGACATTACTGCAAAACTTAACAAGTTGAAACCCTTCTTAAAAGATGGCATTAATTATCTAGATGGTCAGATCAGGTTTCAGAAGGAAGATCTCAGAGATCATGTAGCAAGAGAAGTCCTACAGGGGGAGAGGGTACTTATTTTTGCTGGCTCAGAACATGCCAAGTGGGTCACTAACAGTGTCAGAGCCACATTGGAATATCCACCCCTTTGTGATGATGATAATATGGCAGAGTCAGGAGTTCAGCCACAAGGTCTACTTGAAGGCAACCAACCAGAGGTTGCTCAAGTCATATACCCTCCTGCAGATTTTGACTTGATTCATCAGATGGTGCAAACTATGTATAGTCCTCCAGAGGAGGTTTCAAATATTATACTTGGAAAAGTAGACATGCCTGAAGTTGCAATCAAGGCTCAGCAAGAGGCTCAATTGTCAAAGAAGAGATTTAGGGAGCAAGCTGAACTAAAACCTGATTTTGAACAGTGGAGCCCTACCTATAGAAACATCATACTAACTGCCTGGAAAGCTGTAAAAGATCAAGTCCATGAAAGGAGCAAGTGGTACAATGAACAAGAATGGCAGAAGCATGAAGCCAGACAGGAGGCTATTGTTCAGTATAGAAGGAAAGCTAAGATGGGAAAGCTACCTCCTGATGCTGTGGAGCCTAGCAAATACTTTCCCAAGCCGTATCACTACTTTGAGAGACAAAGACTGAAGACTGAGGCTCAGGAGAAGGCTGATCTTAAAGGCAAAAAGCCCATGGAAGAAACTAAACCTTCTGTGCAGGCTCAAGTACAACCAGGAAAAGGGATTGTTATTAAGGAGCCTGATCAGTCTTAGTCTAAGATGTCTTAGTTTTAGTTTTAGTTTAAAAAATTGTGTAATGTGAAACATTCAGTGTTAAACATTTTGTAAACAATCATTTTGACATAATACACAAAATCCTGCTCTTTAAGTAATTTTTGTGTATATGCTTTTATCTCTATGATGAATCTGTGCAAATGTTTTGATTGTTAATATTTCCTGTAATATTAAGCTTATATACATCATCATCATTTTGTTTATTATTATCATAAGTGGTGTATATCATTAGCTAATATGGGTTATGACTTCTCCAAATAGGGGGAGATTGTTGGGTACATTGGAAAATGTGTACCTGATTTGAAGAAGCCTAACTTAGCATAATGATATACATCAAGGTGTATTTGATGTTGTTTAAGTTGGAAGTGTGCAGGTTAAAAGTATGGAAAAATTTCTAAGTCCATGTGTCGACACCAGAAGAAGATGTGTCGACACTTCAGGAAGATTGTGTCGACACTTGAAGAAGGCTGTGTCGACACAGAGATAATGAGTCGACATCAACTGTGTCGACACCAGGAGGCTGTGTCGACACACAGAAGCAGAGTCGATAATATTTGTGTCGATACCAGAAGACTGAGTCGACACATATAGGCAGAGTTGACAAAAGCTGTGTCAACACCTGAAGGCAGTGTCGACACATACTATGTTTTAAATCTACATCAACTGTGTCGACACACAGGACTTGTGTCGAAACATTGTCAAGTCTAGACTAAGTCATTTACTGAAGAATGATGAAGTGTTTGAGTCAACACAAATACTCAGTGTCGACTCATTCTCAAGTTGTAGTATGCAGAAGCTGAGTCGACTTAAAGGCAAACTTGTCAACTTCACCAGAGGCAGTGTCGACACCGAAGTTACTTGTGTCGACACATATAGACAGATGGTCTCGACACTTTCTGACAGACAGTCTCGACACTTTGCTGTCCAAGACAAAGGCACAAGATCTGTTTGAAGACTTGACAGCTATGGGTTACAACAGGTTAACTGAAGCTGTCAGACTTGTCAGAAGACAGTTAGAAACCTGATCAGCCGGTCACCAAAAAGAAGGTCTATAAATAGACAGATTCAGAAGTAGAATAAGAAGTTTTTGTTTTTCTTTATTGAGAAGCAACACATATAAAAACTGATTAAGGAATCAAATCAAGAAAGTGCAAGGCACTGAAGAAGATCTTCATCAGAAGATCTAAGAAGTCATTCTGAAGGGTTCAACCTCTCAGGATCAGTCTAAGGAGAATTCGTCCTAGAATTCTGAAGAATTTTCAAACGGATTGGATAGAGAGGGATCCAGCCGTTTGAAGATCAAGAAGGAAGCTGTTACAGGTTTCTCAAGAAGCTGTTTGGAAATCAACTCAGCTAGTTCAGATTCAAGAAGCTTTGAAGAAAGCTAAGATTCAGTTGATTTCATCCATCAGCTGATCAGGTGTTGTCTTGTCCTTTCTCTCTCAACAAGGGCAAGATTCTATAAAACTCTTTTCTAAATTCTGTAGGATCTATTAATATAGATCTGAGTTGTAAGCCTATGTTATAAAGGCTGAGTGTAGGAGAGATAATCTCTGAGTTGTAGGTCTTGAATAAAGACTGAGGTAGGGCTGAATTGCCTGAGCTGTAGGAGTGTGGTATCACTCCGAGTTGTAGGAATCCATTTTGGATTTTGAGCTGTAGGATCTGAGGATCTGAGTTAAGGAAGGGAGTTTGGCTGAATCTAGCACACTACTAGATAGGCGAAGGGGGAAAGTGGATGTACCCAGATCTTGGGAAACCACTATAAATACTTGTTGCAATCTGTGATGTGTAGTTCTAGATTGTGTGATTGTGATTGCTAAAGTAGCTGCAGAACTCATAGAAAATAGTCTTTAATTACTTAATCATTCTGCCTTAAGTTTGAAAAGAAAATAAAAACCTATTCACCCCCCCCCCTCTAGGTGTCTAGGTAATCTTGAAAGTAAAACTATCAACCTTCTTTAGTACGAGGTCTACCTTTATGAACTACTTAACCTGGACATGCTTGTCAAAGTACCTAGCCATTCTGCGCTTGACCTCTTCCTATCGGACATTGACGATGTTACGTAGCTCTTTCACTAGGTCCAAAGAGATTCATAACTTTTCTTCATTCTCCACCCTCCACTTATCATCCCTTCTCCTGCGGCGATCACCCGTGGTGATTTTACCTCAATCTTCACTGGCAGCACGACCTCAGAGCCGTGAGAAAGTTTGAAGAGGGTCTCCCTGATGGCCGTGTTGGGTGTGGTTCTTAGGGCCCAGAGGACCGATGGGAGCTGGTCCACCCAGTTTCCTCTCAGATTTTTCATCTTTTTCTTTAACATGTTCATGATAATCTTGTTTGCTGCCTCCACCTGCTCATTTCTCCTAGGATGGTGAATCGAGGTGAACTTGAGATATATCCCCAACTGATCGCAGAAGTTGACAAACTACTCACTAGTAAAGTGCGTTCCATTGTCTGTGACTATCGCTAATGGTAGCCCGTTCCTGCAGATGATTTCTCCCCACATGAAGTTGCAAATTGCCCGTGAAGTCACCTTGGTCAATGCCTTGACCTACAAACACTTTGAGAAGTAATCGATCATGACCAAGAGGAACCTCCTCTACCCACTTACTTGAGGAAAGGGTCCTACCAAGTCCATTCCCTAGATTGTGAAGGGTCATGGTGCCACAATGCTCCTAAGCCTCTAGGCTGGCAACAATTGGAGTAGTGCGAACAGCTGTCACTTTTGACATCTCTTCGTAAACTCTGTCATATCTTTCCTTATGGTGGGCCAGAAGTACCCCTGTTGTAATATCCTTCCTTCTAGGGTTCTGCTCCCGGAGTGACTGTCGCACTCCTTAGAGTGTAACTCCTCCAAAATCTTTGGGGCCTCCTCTTCTGACACACACCGTGCCAGAAGTCACGAGAGGGTCTTTCGATACAAATCCCCATCATGTAATAGGCAATATGCTGGCTTATAAAAAAATTCTTTTTATCTTGGACCTCCTCCAAAAATTTACTCGTGGATAAGATAGTCCTGAAGGGGTCCATCCAAGAGGAGTGCCAATCTATCTCCATCAACTCCCCTTCCTCGATGGATGGGTGGAACAAATCTTCCACGGTTCCCCCTGCCTGGGGTCCGAACTTGGTCAATCGGTCAGCTGGAGCACTCTCTTCCCGCAACACATGTCAAATGAAGAACGTTAAGAATATCCCGATGAGTCCCTTCACCTTCACTAAACATCGCTGAAGTGTGGGCTCCATTGCCTCAAACTCTCCCCTTGTCTTGGAAGCCACCACTATAGAGTCTGTGAGTACCTCCACATCGTGCACCCTCGGTTCCCTGACCAGACTTAATCCTGCGATCACCGCCTCGTATTCTACCTGGTTGTTTGTGATGGGGAAGTGTATCACTACAGCTTGCTCTATCTTCGTCCCCTGAGGACTTTCTAGGATCACCCCCTCCAAGGGAGTATCTACCCGAAGCCCCATCTACCGGCACCCTCTAGGCTACCTGCTAAGAAGACTCTGATTCCTCTACCTCGACCATATAGTCAGCTAAGAAATTTGCCACCTCCCGAGCCTTTACTGATAGGCGAGGGATAAATGGGATGTCAAACTCGCTCAGTTCTATGGACCACTTCACCAGCCTCCCCGAGTGCTCCACTCCCTCAAATATATTGCGGAGAGTGTGGTCATTCACTACTCAGATTGAGTGTGCTTGAAAATAAGGTCTTAGCTTCCGGGCCAAGATGACTAGGGTAAACGCCAGCTTCTCCAAGATGGATTACCTGGACTCCGCCTTATTTGGGACTCTATTAATGTAATAGATTGGAAGTTGCTTCTTTCCTTCCTCCCGGACCAAGATGGAGCTCATAGATTATGTCCCCACCCCAAAATACATAGTCAGATCTTCCCCCTCCTTCGGCCCTTGGAGTAGTGGAGCCTTGGTGAGTTGATCCTTTTGGGCTCGGAAGGCCCCTCATACTCCTTAGACCATTCGAACTTATGATTGCCCTACAACACTTTAAAGAAAGGGGAGCACTGCTCCCCCGCCCGAGAAAGGAACATTTTCAAACCTGCAAGCTTCTCGGTCAGGCGTTGAATATCCTTGACATTCCACGATTACTCTAGTTCCAGTACTGTCTTCACCATATTGGGGGTTAGGATCCACCCTATCGGAGTGAGGAGATGACCCAAGAACTTACCCCTACTGGCTCTGAAGATGCACTTCAGTAGGTTCAACCTCATCTTAAACTTTCACAGCATGACAAAGGTTTCCTCCAGATCACGGAGGTGAGAGCTCACGTTCTTGTTCTTTACTATTAGGTCATCTATGTACACCTCCAAGTTCCTTCCTCTCTGCTCCCAGAAGATACGATCCATCATTCTTTGGTATGTTCCTCCTGCATTCTTCAACCCAAAGGGCATCATCCTGTAGCAGTAACATCCTTCTCTCGTGATGAAGGAAATATCTTTGATGTCAGGCAGTTGCATACGGATCTGATGCTAAACTGAAAAAGCATCCAAAAAACTCATCACAGAAAAACTGACGGCTAAGTCAGCCAGCGCGTTGATTCTAGGCTAAAAATCCTTAGAATATGCTTTATTAAGAAGAGAAAAGTCCTCACACATCCTCCATCTACCGTCTCTTTTTTTAACATTATCACATTGGAGACACAGTCTAGGTATTGGATCTCTAATTCAAACCCGGTCTTTAAGAGCCTATCCACCTCCTCTTGGATTGGTTCTTCCAGCTTGTCAGCTACGGACCACCTCTTTCGGTGGATAGGGTGGACTCATGGGTCAAAGTTTAGGTGATGACACGCCACATCAGCATCAATGCCTCACATGTCTACAACACTCTAGGCAAAGATGTCTACGTTCCTCTGGCCGCACCCTAGGACCCTTGCCTGGTCTTTCATGCTTAGACCTCCGCTGATCTTCACCTTCTCCATCCTCCTATCCTGGGCTCGGACCTCCCTCTCCACTGCCTCCTCTGCTACTTCCAACCGAGATTCCTCCCCTCGCTCACTCTCTATCCACCTTCCTCGAGCAAGGACCTCTTCTTCTTCCCTTTCCTCATCTATCTCCATCACTTCCTCCATCCCCACACAATCCACTTTCTCCTCCTCTTCAGCCACTTCAACCATGTCCTCCTTCCTTGCATGCACCTCCATTATCTTCTCCACTTCCCCAGCTTTTGCCATCCAGGAGATGGTGTTCACGGCTGACATAACATTGCCCTATCACCCTCAGATCTTCTTAGATCCGGACCAGGACTCCTCCACTGCTGAACTTCAGACACTGGTGGAATGATGAAGGGATGCAGCAAAAAGTGCCGATGAGGGGATGCCCAAAGATGACATTGCAACTGTTTGGTGCGTCAACAATGACGAACTTGCGGTTTCTTGACATCCCCCCAGAGTCACATGTAGTCCAACTCCACCCTCTACCTCCTTTCTCTCTCCGGAAAACCCAAACAACGACCCATTCGAAGCCAGTACCCTTCACACCTCTACCTATATCTCATCGAAGGCCTTTTTGAAGATGACATTCACCGAGCTCTCGTTGTCGACCAAGATCTGGGAGACAGTGAAGTTTTATATAGTTGTCTGGATCACCAAGGCATCACACAATGGGTCCTCATAATCTGGCATGTCTTTCGATGAGAAAGTAATCTTCTCCTCCGGGGGTGAGGTCTGGTAGATTGACGCGATGCTCCTTCTGAACCTCGTTTGGAAGCTCCTCTTGCAGGTGGCCTTGATCCCCACTCTACATGGATCACCTTGATTCCCCCCACTCCACAAGGATCACCCCGATCTCCCACGGGTCCCCACGTCAGCCCAATCTTCGCACCTATCCTCATCTACTACTCCTGCTACGACTTCCTCGATCTGCACTTATTGTTGTTGTTGCACTAGGCCTCTTGCCCTCCTTTATTCTAAGAACTTCGGGCAGATGGTCGTTGCATAGTCTTCCTCCTGATGGTAGTCACAATACGACAATGCCACCCCGCCCCTTCTCCCTCTGCCAGAACTTCTCTTATGTTCCCTCTTCCTCTTTGGATAGTCATTGCTTGCTGGGGAGGAGGTACGAGGGGCCTCTGGACTGGCCTCTATCCATGGGGGTTGAATCTCCCTTGCCCTCCATCCATGGCGGATGAATCGCCCTTGCCCTCCGTGAAAGTTTCCTCCTCCTTAATATCTTCTCCCCTAGCTCTGGACGGGCCCTCCTTGCTAGGGGTGCAACTCAGATTGGTTCGGTTCGATTTCACTCAAAACCAGGAACCGACCCATGTATGTTCGATTCCAAATTTTTGGAACTAGAACCGACTCATGGTTCTAAAATATAGAACCAGATCCGAACCGAATTGTTTGGTTCGGTTCTCGGTTCTACTTACCTTCAAAAAAAATATAATTAACAAGGTTGTGTAAGTATTAATGGTACATAATTTGGACATTTTACAAGCAATACTTAACTTTATATATTAGTATTTAATGTTCGGTTCTTGGTTTCCATGCATGTATATATTAGTATTTCCTATATAGTTGTTACATGTGAACAATAGTTAACATTATATCGGTTCTAAATATTTACATTTTACAGGGACAACAGACAGTTGGACCACTATAAATGACCAAAATCAGCAATAATATTTCTGATATTAGGGTTCTAGTTTAAGCCTCGATCCATCTCTTTTAATCTATGCAGAGATTGAGAAAAAGAGAATGAAGCAAGTCAGTGAGGAAATCAGAGGACTGGAGGAGGGTTCGATTCTTACCATCACTGGAGTCTCAAGGACGAGAAATGCCTGTCACGGGGGAGGAGGAAGCAGCGCCACCGAGCCTCGGAAGAAATCGGGAGCGTCGGAGCGACGGGAAGAAGCTAGGGCTCATTGCCTTGTCGGAGTCGCGACGTTGCGCCATCGCGGTACGCTGGGAAGAGGCTAGGGTTCGAGGGGTTCAGGGCCTTCAGGATGCTGAAATGTTGAATGGTTGATGTCTAGAAATAATATTATTAACTTATGAAATATTAATATATATTATATTATTAAGGGTAATACTTAAAAAATTATAATTTATAATCTAAGATTGATTATATTATTATTAACACAGGCTAAGAGTCACGGACATCGCCATAGAGGATGCCTGATCAAAGCACCATAATAGAGTCTATATCAAATATTCAAATTATTAAGATTAAATACTAACTCGGGTCG
The DNA here is from genome assembly GCA_039513925.1 of Platanthera zijinensis. Lineage (NCBI taxonomy): Eukaryota > Viridiplantae > Streptophyta > Magnoliopsida > Asparagales > Orchidaceae > Platanthera > Platanthera zijinensis. Next base: position 3,900,143 of record CM077092.1, read on the forward strand.
GTTCTCGGGTACCGGACTGTAGGAACAAAGAACTGACTCGAACCGCCGGTTCTTATATTACATGGATCCAGAACCAAACCGATCAACACAGGAACCGACCCGAACCGTCCAATTCGGTTCGGTTCTCGGTTCTTCGGTTCCTTTTGCACAGGCCAACTTCTTGCGGCCTCCAAGCCAACCGGTTGTTTGGTTCCTGATCACCTCATCCCTGCTGATGTCCATGGAATCCTTGCCCACTGGGCTCGTCTCTCCTTCTCACCTCATGTTGCTTGTTTCCTCCTTGCTCTCTCACCTCATCTCCTACCAACCTAGCCAACTTTTTGGCAAATGCCATGTCCGCCGACTCTCCCTCTATTTCCTTTGCCGCCCTCTCCATCAACTCCTCGAAGGATAGAGGAGGTTCCCCACTTCAGTTCCATACTAAAGAATCTCTGACGAAGCCCAAGCGTAAAGGCCGACATTAGGGTGTACCCTAGTACCTCTTGGACCAGGAGAACCTCCTTCTGGTACCTATCCACATAACTTCCCAAAGTTTCCTCCGCCCCCTACTTTATCACGAATAATAACTCCGCTCCTTCTCTCTCTTCTTGGATATTGAGAACCTTAACATGAAGCTAGTAGAACCAGTCTTGTTGACACCTCGATGCAGGTCCTCAAAATAATAGATCGAACTGGAGAGAAGCTGCTAGAACCAGTCCCTTACCTTTACATTGAAGGTGATGGCGAAGATTTGGCACTTGAAGGCATCTGATATCTGCCTGATGGAAACTACATCTTCAAACCACTATTGTGTTGCACTGGGTCATCTCTTCCGGTGTAGTAGGAAATCTATGGCTCCTAGAACCACTCCGAGACTGGGTTCGAGATGATCAGCTCGCTAAAGGGACTTCCTCCCCCTACGGGGCGTCAGTTAGTCTCACACTGTCAGCTCGCATGACCTTCCAGCACTCGTCGGGCTAGGGAAGAGCTCTCGCCAGACGAGATCTCCCTCTCCCTCTCAACTGCTCCTCCTTACCAGGCCGCCGACCCGGGTCGTTCTCGCTAGTAGCTGGGATGCGAACACTGAGATGGAAGGTGTTGAGCACTCGCCTTTTGTGGTGAATGCGTTGTGTAAGGTCTACAAGACCCCCCTCTTGAAATCTTCAAACATACCAATCGTGACTCCTCCCGCCGGTGGTGGCGAGTTGCCCTGGTAAGCTCCTTCTCCTTCATCTCTAGCCATGTAGCTTAACTCAAGATTTTATTGTGCAGACTACGGTCCACGCTCACCGCACTAAAAATGTTGGAATTGAAACTCGGTCCCAAGAGGAGTTCAGACCCAAAGGGGGTAGCCCGCGCCTACTTCTCCTGAGTAAGAGTGTCTGATCGGTGACTTAGAACAAGGAACAGACCCTGAGCTGCAGCGTGGAGGTCCCGCCACACACCCGAAAGATCGTAGAGAGCTTCCCCTCCCTATCCAATGCTGGGCTGGGCACTGGAAGCCAACCAAAGTTAACAAGAGGGAGAAACCAAAAAATCAGATCTCCTCCAAAGATGCCCTAAATGGTCTATTTATAGTTTTTCAAGTCTGAACTGCAAATAGCTGAATCCCGCCTTTTTGTTATTATATACGTAACCCAAAGTGATCTGCCGACAACAAAACTCTGCTATTTGGAGAGACTATTAGCAGTCCCAATTGGGACTCTTATAGGGGAAAACTGCCGAGCAAGCTGGCCTCGCATTTGAGATGACGAGTGCTTGATGATCCTCACACTCGCCACCCACCTTGATCACGGGGCGAGTGCTGGTCAAAACACTTCACTCGCCCCCTGTTTGCTCTTGGCCTGAACTACACGCGAGCCGGGGCGAGATCTAGCCACTTGACCACCCGGCTCGCCTTGATCTGAACGACCTTTTCTGGTCGTAATCCCACCCGAGGGGCCCACTTGACAAATATAGGGTTATACAACAATTAACACACCGTTCTCATGATGTGTTACTCGTGCAATCATCATATATATGATCCTACTGTGAAATTTTTTTGACGAAAATATGACCGCATTGAAATACTATTATATTTATTGTTATATACTATCATGTTCCGATCTAGGGGTGTGCATAAAAATCGGGCCCGGGGGGCCGACCCGGTAAAAGTCCGTGTTGGGTACATTGGAAAATGTGTACCTGATTTGGAGAAGCCTCACTTAGCTCAATGATATACATCAAGGTGTATTTGATGTTATTTTGAGTTTATATGTGTAGATTAAGAATGTGCTAGAATGCAGGAAAAAGATTCTAAGTCCATATGTCGACACCTGAGGAAGCTGTGTCGACACTTCAGTAAGATTGTGTCGACACTTGGAAATGGCTGTGTCGACACTTCAGTGAGTTTGTGTCAACATCGGGAGGCTGTGTCGACACACAGAAGCATTGTCGACATCAACTGTGTTGACACCGGGAGGCAGTGTCGACACATAGAAATAATCAGTCGACATCAACTATGTCGACACACAGGACTTGTGTCGACACACAACTGAGTCTAGACCAAGTTGATTGCTGATGAATGGTGAAGTGTTTGTGTCGACACAAATAATCAGTGTCGACACATTCTCAAGTTGCAGTGCCAAGAAGCTGTGTCGACATCAAGGCAGCTATGTCGACACCACTAAAGTCTGTGTCGACACTTAAATCACTTGTGTCGACACATATTGACAGATGGTCTCGACACTTTATGACAGACAGACTTGACGCTTTGCTGGCAGAGACAAAGGCTCAAGATCTGTTTGATGACTTGACAACTGTGAGTTACAACAGGTTTGCTGAAGCTGTCAGACTTGTCAGAGGTTAGTTAGAAACCGGATCAGCCGGTTACCATGGATGAAGTCTATATATAAACGGATTCAGAAGAAGAGTAAATGATTCAGGATTCATTATTCATTATTATTGACACACGGAAACACAACTATTGTGATATAGATCTCTGATCAAGAAAGTGAAAGGCACAGGAGAAGATCTTCGTGAGAAGATCTAAGAAGACATTCTGAAGTGATCATCCACTCAGATTTAGTCTAAGTTGAATTCAATCAAGAATTCAAAAGTATCTTCAAGAGGATTGGAAAGAGAGAGTTCCAGCTATTTGAAGTCAAGAAGGAGACAATCACTGGTCTCTCAAGAAGCAGATACTGAACTATTCTGTCAAGAAGATTCAAATCTATTTCTGGAATCTAAGGAGGAAGCTGCAAGTCAGTTACATTCAAAGGAAATCAACCTAACTAAGTTCAGATTCAAGAAGCTTTGAAGAAAGTTAAGATCAAGTTGATTTTAGTCATCAGCCTCTTCAAGAAGCTGATCAAGAAAGTTCTTATCCCTTCTCTCTCAATAGGGGTAAGAGATTATAAAATTCCTTATCAATTTCTGTAGGATCTATTCATAAATCTAAGTTGTAAGCCTGTTTTATAAAGGCTGAGTGTAGGAGATTTGTTCTCTGAGTGGTAGGGCTGTTTGTGCCTGAGTTGTAGGAGAAGGTATTCTCTGAGTTGTAGGCCTTGTGGCAAGGCTGAGGTAGGGCTTGTTAGCCTGAGTTGTAGGAATGTGAAAAAATTCTGAGTTGTAGGAATCCTTCTGGATTCTGAGCTATAGGATCTAAGGATCTGAGATAAAGGAAGAAGTTAGGCCGAATCTAACATACTGCTAGATAGGTGAAGGGGGAAAGTGGATGTACCCAGACCTTGGGGAACCAATATAAATCTATGTGCAATCTGTGATGTGTGTATGATTGTGATTGTTATGATATGTTAGCTGTAGAAATATCTGATTTACTCAAAGAACTATAGTTATATTCTGCCCTAAAATTAAAACAAGAATTAGAACCTATTCACCCTCCCCCCTCTAGGTGTTTAGGTAGTCTTGAAAGTAAAACTATCAAGTGGTATCAAAGCGAGGTTACTCAAAAAAAGGACTTAATAGTCTGAGATAGATCCCTAAGGCATAATCAAGAATCAAGAAAATGGGTTCTGGAGAGAATCACAAGGAACTAGGGTCAATGAAATTATCCATCTGCAGGAAAGAGATTTTTAGAATCTGGAAAGAAAGGGTTAGGTTGTTTATGGAGGCCTTTGACCCAAGGATATATATCACAGTAAAAGAAGTTCCATATATCCCAATGAATGTGTCTGTTCTAGATGCAAATCAAAGAACTCCTAAGGATTTTTATGAAATGACTAAGGATGAGATTATACTGGCAACTATGGATAAAAGAGCTCAGAATATCATAGTTAGTGTCATAGATGATTCTACTTTCTAAAATTTGATTCACTGCAAAACCTCCAAGGAAATGTGGGACACTTTGATTGTCTACATGGAGGGTTCTGAAGAAGTTAGACAAGACAGAAAGTCTATGCTCAATCAAGAATATGAGAGTTTCAGACAAGGGAAGTCTGATAGCATATCTGAATGCTACAAGAAATTCTACAGGATAGTGAATGAACTGATGTCCTATGGAAGGGTCTTCAGTACATATGAGCTGAATGACAAATTCCTAAGATCCTTGACAAAGAATTTGGATACCAAGATTTGTGTCATTAGAGAAGTGGCCAAACTAGCAGACATTTCTCCTCCAACCTTATTTGGAAAGTTGTTATCATATAAAATGCAACTAATGGCTAGGAAGGAGGAAGAAAGGAATAAAAAAGGAGAGCATAGAGAAAGGTTTGTGGCCTTCAAAGTTGAAGCCACTAGAAAGAATAAAAGGATATCTCCATCATCTCCTAAGGAAGTTGCTGAAGTTATCTCAGAGAATTCAGACAATCAGAACTCAGATAACAGTGATTCAGATGCAGATTTTGCTACCTTTACAAGGCAGTTTCAGAGGTTCTTGAAGAAGAAGCAGTGGAAGTCAAGGCCCTCCACATCACAGCCAGTTGATGACTACTATCAAAAGAGGAAATCATCAAGAAAGGAAAGGAGCAGGTCTAAGCCCAGCAAAGCTACAACATCAAAAATTATTTGTTATTGCTGCAATAGGCCTGGACATGTGATGGCTGAGTGTCCATAAAAGAGGAAGGAGTCAGCAGACAGAAAGAAGACTCAATAAAAGGGTAAGAAGGAGAAATCCTTTGTTGCTAAGAAGGAGAAGAGTCTTACAGATCAATCCTCCTCAGAATCAGAATCTGAAGCTGAAGCATGCATTGGACTGTATGCAGCTAGTGAAGAAGATGAGTTTATGCAATTGCTGAACTCCATCTATGAACAAGAAGACCATCAGTGCATGAGACTGATTGCTGAATCAGAAGACAACAAGTGCCAGGATCAGCCTGGTCCCAGTAAGGTACAAAGTAATTCTAGAATTTCTGATTACAGTACTGGTTCAGAGTCAGATTCATCTTCATCAAGTGATGAGGATGGATCTGAATCTGAAGGAGATATTCATCAGTTGATAGATGAATATGGGGACTTATTGCAGGCACTTAAGAAAAGCAAAAACCTGGCCAAAACTCAGGCTAAGGAAATTACAGATCTTAAGATGACTGCATCTGGTTTAGAGAAAGAATTGGATCAAAAATTAAATGAGGTTGCCAAGCTGAAAACTATAATTATTATTCAGATGGGTACAATCACATATAAAAATGATCTAATTAAAAGTCTAGAAGTCAGACTTCAAAAGGAGAAAGATCTAGTGGCAAGTTACTCTAAGCCAAAATCAGTCTTACCCTTAATAGATGATTTTGTGGCTCAAAAGGGTAAGACAGGATTAGGCTTTAAAGGTAACACCAGGGCTGTCCAATTCAAGAGAAAAGACAAAGCACCAGTCCAGCCAGTAAGTTTTAAAGTTCCTGTAATGTTTAGAAAGGTACAAGTGCCTTCTAACAAATATGATCTTGAAAACATTCATGGTCATAATAAGACCAATGTTCTGAATAATAAGGGTGTTAATGCCAATAAGTCAGCCCATGTCAATAAACCCCATGTTCCAAGGAAAACAGTGGGTGTAGCTGCAGCAGCACCAGCACAGAACAGAAATACTTCTGTCAAAAATGTATCTAGACCTAGATACAATAAGTATGAATACTGGTGTTGTGGCAAGACATGCCATTTTGCCTTAGACTGGTGGCATAACATAAGTGTCAGGAAGAACAACAGTTTACCAGTTAGAAGAGCTGCTGGTAGATTTGATATGAATGAAGCTAACTTGAACCAAGGACCCAAGACTTACTTTGGTTATAAGGGAAAGTAATTCTGTATTGCAGAAAAGTCCAAGTTGTCATGCCCCTATATGGTACTTGGACAGTGGATGTTCTAGGCACATGACTGGAACAAAGGGGCTGTTGAAAGAGTTCACACCTATCAAGGATGGGCCTAAAGTAATCTTTGGTGGATCTGAAAGAGAAATCATCAAATGATTTGGTAACATTTCTCCAAACTAAATTTTCATCACTCAAGTGGCTTATGTAAAAGGTTTGAAACACAACCTAATAAGCATAAGTCAGCTGAGTGATCTAGGATATGACATTTCATTTGTTAAGAATAAATGTCATATCAAAAGGTCAAGTGATCAAAAGATCATTTTAATAGGATATAGAAAGAGAAATGTTTATTGTCTTGATTTTGAATGTGAGAACAAAGGTTCTCCTATTTGTCTTGTAGCTGATGAGAGAGCATCTCATTGTGTCAAATGACACAAGAGGCTGGCTCATCTTAAATACAAAACAATTGGCCAACTCTTTAGTAAAGAGTTAGTGAGGAATGGTCCTCAGGTTAAGTGTATAAAGGATGGGATATGTTCAGCTTGTCAAAAGGGCAAGCAGACAAAATCCTCCTTTCATAGCCTTGAAAACAAGGATTCAGTCAGGTGTCTATACCTACTGTATATGGATTTATTTGGTCCTATGCCAGTTCATAGTCTAGGTAGGAAGGTCTACACTTTTGTGATTGTAGATGAATATTCTAGATATTCCTGGGTGTTCTTTCTAAGACAGAAATCTGAAACCCCAAGTATTTTACATAGTTTTGTCAAACAAATTTAGAATGAATTGAACAGTACAGTGGTCAAAATCAGAAGTGACCATGGCACTGAATTTCAATCTGAAAGTATGACAAGATACATTATGTGAAAAATTTGAGATTTTTCAAAAGTTCTCCTCACCTACAACACCTCAGTAAAATGGTATTGCTGAAAGAAAGAATAGAACATTGATTGAGGCTGGTAGAACTCTATTGAGTGACACTTCTCTCCCAGAATATTTCTGGGCTGAGGCAGTAAACACTGCATGTCATGTGCTCAACAGGGCTTCTATCACCAAGTACCACAAAAAGACTCCCTATAAGATCATGAAAGGTAGAAAACCAAATTTATCCTATTTTAGAATCTTTAGTTGCAAGTGTTATATCCTTAACAATGGCAAGTCTTATCTAACTAAGTTTGCTGCCAAATCCCAAGATGGGATATTTGTTGGGTACAATAACAATAGTAAGGTTTATAGGGTCTACAACTTGATTACACAGGTTATAGAAGAATCTGTACATGTTGTATTTGATGAAACTAGATTAATCATCAGTGAGTTGTTTTGTAGTTCATGCAGTCAAACAGGTATAAGTAATAGAATGGACAAGCTTTCCATTGCAGAAGGCTCAACTGCAGATGAAGAATTGGAAAATGATGGCTACTATCCAGGGGGAGTACAAGACTCTCTAGAAGCTGATGACAACCAAGAGGTGCAGCATAATGAAGAAACTGGAGGTGTTCAGCTAGAAGGAAGTCTACCTCCAGCTGTAAGACATCTAAAAGATCATCCAGCAAATCAGATAATTGGTGATCCAAGACATGGAGTGCAAACCAGAAGCAGAAATCTTAATACAGTCCTGCACCCAAGTTTTCTATCTCAACTAGAGCCAAAGAAATTTGAAGAAGCTATCCAAGACCAACACTGGATTAATGCTATGCAAGAAGAGCTTAATTAGTTTAGAAGATGCAAGGTCTGGGAGTTAGTTCCTAAACCAAAAGACCACAACATCATTGGTACAAAGTGGATTTTTAGGAACAAGTTGGATGAGAATGGAGTTATTGTGAAAAACAAAGCAAGATTGGTTGCAAACGGATACATGCAGGAAGAAGGAATAGAATTTGATCAAACATTTGCCCCAGTAGCAAGACTGGAAGCAATCAGAATCTTCCTTGCCTATGCAGCATATCAAGGCTTCAAAGTATACCAAATGGATATGAAATAAGCATTCCTGAATGGTGATCTAAAAGAAGAAGTCTATGTAGAGCAGCCATCAGGTTTTGTAGATTCTCTTAAACCTAGTTATGTCTATAGACTTAAGAAAGCATTGTATGGGTTAAAGCAAGCCCCAAGGGCTTGGTATGAAACCCTGTCTACTTTCCTTATTGAGAACAAATTCTCAAGAGGTAAAATAGACAAAACTCTATTCCTAAGGGAATCTAAAGGTAAGATAATCTTAGTTCAGATCTATGTAGATGACATAATTTTTGGGTCTACTGAGAACAACCTTTGCAAGAAGTTTACCAAACTTATGCAAGGGAAGTTTGAAATGAGCAGTATGGGGGAACTTAAGTTCTTCTTGGGACTCCAAGTAAGACAGACTGAAGATGGCTTGTCCATATCCCAGTCTAAGTTCACCAAGGAGTTAATTAAGAAGTATGGTATGGAATCATCCTCCACCATGAGAACTTCTATGGGAACAAGTATGCCTATATGCAAAGATGATGTAGGTAAACCTGTGGATGAGTCTTTGTATAGAGGAATAATTGGCTCTCTATTATATCTCTCTGCTAGTAGACCAGACATTATGTATGCAATATGTGTCTGTGCTAGGTACCAAGCATGCCTTAAAAAATCACATTATACTGCAGTCAAGAGGATTTTGAGATATCTAAAGGGCACACCTAATCTAGGCCTTTGGTACCCTAGGAATGGAGATTTTCTACTAACAGGTTATTCAGATGCAGATTTTGCAGGCTGTAGAGAAGATAGAAAAAGTACTACAGGTACATGTCAATTCTTGATAGGAAGGTTGATATCCTGGAGCAGTAAGAAGCAGAGTAGTGTGGAAATATCTACAGCTGAGTCTGAATATGTGGCAGTAGGAAGTTGCTGTGCACAACTGTTATGGATTCAACATCAGTTACAAGACTATGGTATTCAGGTAAGTAGAACACCTTTGTTTTGTGATTCTACCAGTGCTATTTCTATTGCTAATAATCATGTTTCACATAGTAGAACTAAGCATATAGAGATAAGATACCATTTTCTTAGAGAACATGTAGAAAAAGAAGACATCTCATTAGAATTTGTTAAAACTGATTATCAAATTGCAGATATATTTACTAAGCCTCTGGATGAAACTAAATTCAATAGATTTAAAATTGAATTAGGAATGCTGACCATAGGTTAGTTTACCAAAAATTGGCTAAGTAAAAGTGTGTTGACACATTCAGCAATAATGTGTCGACACAGAGGATTTGTGTCGACATTTCAGGGAAATTGTGTCGACACAGAGTCGATTGTGTCGACACCTAAGGGTCAAAGAGTCGACACATCCAGAAATATAGTGTCGACATAACCAGAGTAATGGTGTCGACACTTACAGATTTTATGTCGACACTTGTAATATGAGTCGACACAAAAATTCTGATGAACTACTAAGTCTCTCCAGTGTCGACATATCATCAATTGGTGTCGACACTTAGTAGTCAGCGCCGTGGTCGAAACAATAGAAGTTTGTGTCGACACCTTTCAACAGTGTCGACACTTTTAGACTGTTTTTGCCCGCCTTTTGACCTTCTTTTGATTAGAAGGGTATAAATAGGTCAAGAACATATTTTGTCGACACGCTCACCAGGGTTTCGAGACAAAAACCTTGTGTCGACAAACTCTCTTCTCTCCAACCAAGCTTTCTCTTCATTCCAATGGCGCCCAAGGTTGAAGACAACTTCAATGAAGGGTATGAGTTAGTTAGGCATGCATTCAACGATGCTGAATCGGAGATCAAACAGGTCATTTCACTTCTTGCAGACAACGGATTAGAATATCTTGTCTCTAAACCTACAAAGATATGGAAGAAAGAAGTATTCGAGTTCTACACTGCAGCATCAATGGACTCAACTGGATTGAAGATCAAATCCACTGTACATGGAGAAAAAGTCAAGCTGTCTCAGAAGAGGTTGAGCAAGATTCTCCATCTTCCTAGAATACATGATGAGGAAGAGGTCCCAGCCTCAAGGACCAGGGAGGCACTTCAATGGTGTGGATTGGATCCAACCTTAAAGATAGGCTCAGCCATCAATAGAAAAGGCATGAAACATCAAGGGAAATTCCTATCTGAAATAGTAGGAAAAGTAATCTTATGAAAACCAGGTGTCATGATAGGATATCAGCATATATGTTCAGTCTGATGACAAGGGTAATCTTTCAGATTCAAACCAATTGGTCTGCAGTACTGTTTGATAAGATAAAAGAAGGGATCAAGAAGCCAAACTTGGCTAGGATTATGAGTCTATACCTGGCTGGAATAATTCCAGAGGTGATGCAACAGATTCCTGGATCTAAGATAAATCACATGAGGAGAATGGACATAAGGTTATTCTCAAGATGGGATAGAGTTCTTTCAAAAGAGATGCCTGATGTGGACAGGCAAGAGCTAACAGAAAAATCACCAGCACATGACCCTTCTGAGCATGGTCATGCAGATGCACCAGAACAGGAAGCACAAGTTAGAGAACAAGTCCAGGAAGAGACTATATCTACACAGGTCCAGGGGGAGCCAAATACTGCATAGTTGCAGGGGGAGCCACATTCTGAATAGGTGCAAGAGGAAGAAAGATTCAATTTATCAGAGGACATTGTCTCTCAAACTGGTCTTGATAATTCTGAAGTTGCTGCTGCTGCTGGTGATAAAGTACTATCTCCTGCTCACACTCAACAAGAATTCACTCTTGAAGAGTTGTTTCCTGATCTTGAAGGAGCAGCAGATAAAGTGGAGACCCTAAGATTTGAGGGGGAGCAAGTCAGGATTAAGGGGGAGCAGGTTGATATTGTTGGAGTTACCATGGTGATCTAGAAGTGGTCAAACATGTAATCTCACTGTCAACGCGATATGAGCCTGCAGGGTCGCATATAAGAGATGTGGAGAAGTTTGATGATTGACTGTGTTGGTAAAGGTTACCAATCACCAACCTTGAATGGGGTTATGGGCAAAGTGTTGCCTTAGACGATCGTCGGGTTGGGCAAAATGTTGCCTTGAAAAGGTTTGGTCAGAATAGTCGACCGAGGGTCGACGATCGTCGAACGCGGGTCGACGAGTATCGTCGACCGCAGGTCGATGATTATCGTCAACCCACGTTCGACGTGAATCGTCGAGTATTGTACTCTGATTCTTGTCGACTGATACTCGCCGACTTATTCTCGTCGATCCTATGAGATTCTCGCTGATTGATTCTCACCGAATCTGCTAGGTGATTCTCGCCGATTCTGGAACCCTAATTTTCTGGGTGGTCTGCGGATAGCGATATTCCTAAGTCTGTTTATGCCTTTGGTATAAATAGATACTTAGGGTTTTCGGGAATTAGATCTGATCGAATCGAAGCGATCGTTGGCCCTTTGACCGAGACGAATCCGACGGAAGTGTTCCGCCGTTCTTCGTTCGCTCCGCCGATTCCCGAATCCCGCCGGACGGAAACGTTCCGCCGCCGGCTGTTCGCTCCGCCGATCACCTCCTCTCCGGCGACAGTCGCTGGTCTTGCTTTCCCTGACGCGGACGTAGCAGTCCGTGGGAAGTGCATAGGTGCGGCCGATCTTCTTTTCGACCATCCATGTGACGGAAGTTTGGAGTTCTCCCGCTCGTATGGATTTCTGCAGAGACGTAGATATTATTCTACGTGCAACTTGCCACCGACAAGGAATCACATTTGGAGCATCTTTATTGAGTTGTGACTCAACACCCAAAAGGTAATTTTTGCCTTATTGTATTAACTTCTTGATTCAACATGTATGGCCCGGTCCAATCTCTTTGGGTTGTTCTAGATTTTATTACTTCCACTGCGTGCACAAGTGTTGTGCCAACCTCTTAGAGAAACCCAACAGTGGTATCAGAGCCAGGTTCCGGCCATGTTTGTTGTATTGGAAGTTAGGTTATTCCAGTACGTGTAAACCTAGGGATTTAGAAGTGTTCTAAATGTCTAGATTTAATCTTGGCACCCCGCCGGGAACGTCTGGAATTTTGTAGTAATTTCTAATTGTTAGGAATTACTGTCTCCTTAGCAGTAACCATCCCTCGATTTTGTTTTGGATTTTGAATCCAACAAGGAGAGATGAGCTTGTCTACTGCTTGAAGTTGAGTTGCCTTTGTCCCTTGTCCAATACATGTAAACCTGAAGATTTGGAAGTGTCCAGATGTTCAGATTTATCCTTTTTCCTCTATCAAATGTTGATAGTGTTCTGTTGTGCACATAAGGGAAGCATGGGGATTTTAGTGAAGTGTTTTTCTTTGGATGTACACATTGATCAAATGTTGATCATGGTTAATTGTTAACCTATTATCAAAAAATCCCTTCATCAAATATTAAGTGTTCGGATGCCTTCCGATAGATGACACTCTTCCTGCCTCGATCGATGAAGTGTGGGCTTGCCAAAGCAAGGTGCATTAATCTAGCTTGGTAAGGGTGTGAGCGGATAATTGTGATATCCCACTGTCGACATCGGGTCTAGCTTAACTAGGTGACCTCAAAGGTTGAGTGCCTAGAGGCATGGGGTTGGCATGCACCATGTGATGGATGCGAATAAGGAGTTATTCACCAACCATACAAGAATTGCATGAGGATGCAATTGGCAAGCGTTGCCTACCTAAATAACCACATCGTGAGAGAAAAGTCAAAGCTGACTCATTGTGTTGGTGAAATACGGATCTTGTCCACTAAGAGAGTAGCTCGCATGAACTCTCCGAATTGATAGTGAGGGCTATTATTTCGAATAAAATAGTGGGAGTTTTAGTTGAAGTCCAAATTAAGAAAAATAATTGTATTTTGAAATTTTGGTACTGATTTATTCTGCATGAATTCTTGTAGAATTCCATGGCAAGTGGTTCGCACTCCACGTTGTCTCTGAGAGCCATCCTTGAGAAGGATAAGCTCAGTTGTACTAATTATATGGACTGGTACAGGAACCTGAGAATTGTTCTCAGGCAAGAGCGAAAGCTCTATGTCTTGGAAGAGGAAGCCCCCGAGGTGCCGACCGGGAATTCTTCCCGTGCTGATAAGGATACTTATAAGAAGTATACTGATGACGCTTTAGACGTCGAGTGCCTTATGCTTGCCACCATGAACTCTGAGCTTCAGAAGCAACATGAGAACATGGGGTGCAAGGAGATTGACGAGCATCTCAAGAAAAATGTTTCAAGGGCAAGCTCGTCAAGAGAGGTTTGACGTCACAAAAGCGTTATTTCAGTGCAAGATGGGAGTTCGAGACTCAGTAGGGACTCACGTACTCAAGATGATTGGGTATATAGAGAACCTTGAAAGACTGGGTTTTCCTCTGGGTCAAGAGTTGGCCACAGATCTGATCCTGCAATCGTTGCCGGACAGTTACGAGCAGTTTGTCTTGAACTACAACATGAATGAGATAGACAAGACACTGCCCGAGCTCCTAGGCATGTTGAGAATTGCCGAGATCAATATGAAGAAGGCCAAGCCTGCCAGCCCCATACTGATGGTGCATAAGGGCAAGGGCAAGGCTAAGGGCTTCAAGAAGACGAAGGTGGGACCTAAGTCACATCTTGAGCCCAAGTCTTCTGCACTGATAAAGAAGAAGAGCATGGTGAAGGAGGGGAAATGCCACCACTGTGGCAAGGCTGGTCATTGGAGGAGGAACTGTCCTTCGTACATTGAGGGTCTGCAGAAAATGAAGGGAGGTATGACTTCCGCTTCAAGTATTTACGTTATAGAGATAAACCTTTCTGCTCCTTCATCTTGGGTATTGGATACCGGATGTGGTTCTCACATTTGTACATATGTGCAGGAACTGGGAAGGAGAAGATTGCTGAGTAAAGGGGAGGTGGACCTTCATGTCGGCAATGGAGCAAGAGTTGCTGATGTGGCCGTAGGGGTTTACCGTCTTTCTTTGCCCAGTGGGCTTGTAATAGAACTTGATAATTGTTATTTTATTCCGGCCATAACTAGAAACATTATATCCATTTCATGTTTGGACATGATTGGTTTTTCTTTTATAATTAAGAACAACTGTTGTTCGATATTTAAGAATGATGTTTGTTATGCTGTAGCCCAATTGTTTAATGGTCTTTATGTTTTGAACTTGGACCATCTGATCTATAATATAGAAAATAATAAAAGACTAAGAACAAATGACTCAAACCCTATATATCTCTGGCATTGTCTTTTGGGCCATATAAACGAGAAGCGCATATCCAAGCTCCATAGAGATGGACTTTTGGACTCATTTGATTATGAATCATTTGAGCGATGCGAATCTTGTTTGTTAGGCAGGATGACTAAAGCTCCTTTCACGGGCTATACTGAGAGGGCTGAGGATCTCTTGGGTGTTGTACATAATGATGTATGCGGACCCATGAGTTCCATGGCTAGAGGTGGGTATTTCTACTTTGTTATATTTACTGATGATTTCAGTAGATACGGATATGTGTATCTTATGAAGTGCAAATCCGAGACCTTTGAAAAGTTCAAAGAGTTCAAGAATGAAGTAGAAAACCAATTGGGTAAAAGCGTTAAAGCACTCCGATCTGATCGAGGTGGCGAATACCTGAGTCATGAGTTCCGTGATCATCTGAAAGAGTGTGGTATTGTATCACAGCTCACTCCACCTAGGACACCACAGCATAATGGTGTATCTGAGAGGAGAAATCGTACTCTATTAGACATGGTACGTTCGATGATGAGTCATGCAGATTTGCCTGTTTCCTTTTGGGGTTTTGCTTTAGAGACTGCTGCAATGACACTGAATCGCGCTCCAACGAAAACGGTTCTGAAGACACCATATGAGATATGGACTGGGAAGCGTCCTAGTATGTCGTTCATTAAAATTTGGGGCTATGAGGCATACATGCGACGTCAAATGCCTGACAAGCTGAAACCCAAATCGGATAAATGTTATCTGGTGGGATATCCTAAGGAAACGAAAGGGTATTACTTTTACCTACCGTCCGAGGGCAAAGTGTTTGTCGCAAGGACTGGCGTCTTCTTGGAGAAAGAGTTCTTATCAAGAAAGACTGAAAAGGTAGAACTTGAAGAAGTTCAAGAACCACAGGTAGTGAATGAACCGGAATTGGATTCTGAGATAGGACTACAAGATGTTGTAGCTAGAGAACCTACTCAAGAAGCACAAGTCCTACGTAGATCTGGTAGACCAAGATTTGAGCCTGAGAGATATGGATTTCTCGTGTCTCAAATAGGTAATGTGTTGCTTATGGATCATGATGATGAGCCAGCAACCTACCAAGAGGCTATAAATGGACCGGACTCCGACAAATGGCTTGAGGCTATGAAATCCGAAATGGACTCCATGTATGCAAACCAAGTTTGGAACTTGGTAGAACTACCTGAAGGGGTATGACCCATAGGGTGCAAGTGGGTCTTCAAGAAGAAGACCGACATGGATGGGAATGTACAGACATTCAAAGGGCAACTGGTGGCTAAGGGTTTCAAGCAAATTCATGGTATTGACTATGATGAGACCTTTTCCCCTGTTGCCATGGTTAAGTCCATTAGGATATTGCTTGCTATTGCTGCGTATTATGACTACGAGATCTGGCAAATGGATGTCAAAACGGCTTTCCTTAATGGAAACCTCCTTGAGGAAGTGTACATGACACAACCCGAGGGTTTTGTATCCCCAAATGAAGCCACTAAAATATGCAAGCTGAATAGGTCCATCTATGGACTCAAATAGGCCTCTCGAAGTTGGAATCTTCGTTTTGATGAGAAAATCAAAGAGTTTGGTTTCATCAAGAATGAAGATGAGCCTTGTGTTTACAAGCGAATCAGTGGGAGCATTGTTATCTTCCTGATATTGTATGTAGATGATATACTTTTGATTGGGAATGACATTCCTACCCTGAAAGTTGTTAAGAACAACCTAGGGAACTGCTTTTCTATGAAGGACTTGGGTGAAGCGACTTACATACTCGGTATTAAGATCTATAGAGATAGATCGAAGAAGTTGCTGGGTTTGACCCAGAGTACATACATTGAAAAGGTGTTGAAGCGGTTCAACATGCTGGAGTCCAAGAAAGGATTTTTACCCATGTCTCATGGTGTGAATCTCTATAAGGACCAGTGTCCAAAATCTTGTGAAGATAAGGACCGCATGAAGTTGATTCCATATGCTTTGGCAATTGGATCAATCATGTATGCAATGTTATGTACTCGACCCGATGTCTCCTTTGCTTTAAGCATGACTAGCAGGTATCAGTCAGACCCTGGTGAGTGTCACTGGATTGCAGTCAAGAATATCCTGAAGTACTTGAGAAGGACAAAGAATGTGTTCTTGGTGTATGGTGGAGAGGAAGAGCTCGTTGTAAGCGGTTACACGGATGCTAGCTTCCAAACTGATAGGGACGACTCAAAGTCTCAGTCAGGTTTTGTGTTTTGCCTTAATGGAGGAGCTGTGTGCTGTGAGCTGGAAGAGTTCCAAGCAAGAGACAGTTGCTGATTCTACAATAGAGGCCGAGTATATCGCTGCGGCTAACGCAGCGAAGGAGGCTGTATGGATTAGGAAATTCATCGGCGAGCTTGATGTAGTTTCTAGCATTGTTGGTCCCGTAGTTCTCTACTGTGATAACAATGGTGCAATTGCACAATCTAAGGAACCTAGATCCCATCAGCGCTCCAAGCACATACTTCGGCGGTTCCATCTTATTCGTGAGATTGTCGAACGAGGAGATGTGAACATTTGCAGAGTGCCGACTGAGCAGAATATTGCGGATCCACTGACAAAGCCTCTCGCGCAGAGAAAGCATGATGGTCATACTAGATCAATGGGTATACGATACCTGAATGATCAACTCTAGTGAGAGTCTTGTGGGTTACATGTAAACATATATTTTGTTGGCTGTTTATTGTTTATTCATTTGATGAATTTTGTACCTAAATGTTTCTTTTTACAATTAATGGCAAGTTCTTTTATTGTGATTTTTCTATGTGATAGTTAAATTGTAACATAATAAATACCCTTAGAGTGTTCGCTTCCATAGGACATCAAGTACGTGACTTGAATGTGAGAGCCTATGATTTATTTGAAGCTTCATTCTTAAAAGGTCACTGGTCGTTATATCATTATAGAATCTAAGGGTGATGATGATACCTTAAGACTAGCACGTGTGTTGATTGATGACCAGTTCTCACAGGTCATGATATTGTGATATCAAGTCATCACGCGGGTACTTGTTAATAAACAAGTTGTACTGGACAGACCCAACCTGAGATTACTCTGTGGATTGTTATCTAAACGTATCACGAGTAGGTCTCAATTGACAATGGTGTTGTGGTCCTTTGACCTGAAGTCACAACATTCATCAAGTGAGGAAGAGCGTGCTTGGATGCCATCTAAAGTCTTCCTTGAGAAAGGTTGATGATAAGGGTGGTTATTGGGTACGTTACGAATCATTTGGGTGTTTGTGTGTGAGCAGATATGGGATTTGTCCTCCTATATGACAGGAGTTGCATCCATGGGCCCCTTGATGGAATTGGACTGAGAAATGCATGACCATGCTTGGTTGAGTCAATATGTGATATTGGACTCACCATTCTCTGGAAGTCCGTCCTGAATCAAGAAACTTGGATTGAGCTATTACGAGGGTGACACGGTCCATGCCTCTAGTTCTTTCCGGATGTAAGGGACAAAGGGACAAAGATAACGCTGATACATTGGTCATGAAGGCTTATGAGTTATGAACTCTTATTGCTTGGGGAGCAATGATGCATTGCTAGATGCCGCTCATTGTTTGTGAAGTTCTTGGTTTGATACTTTCAAGATCAAGTGGGAGACTGTTGGAGTTACCATGGTGATCTAGAAGTGGTCAAACATGTAATCTCACTGCCAACGCGATATGAGCCTGCAGGGTCGCACATAAGAGATGTGGAGAAGTTGGATGATTGACTGTGTTGGTAAAGGTTACTAATCACCGACCTTGAATGGGGTTATGGGCAAAGTGTTGCCTTAGATGATCGTCGGGTTGGGCAAAATGTTGCCTTGAAAAGGTTTGGTCAGAATAGTCGACCGAGGGTCGACGAGTATCGTCGACCGCGGGTCGACGAGTATCGTCGACCGCGGGTCGACGAGTATCGTCGACCGCGGGTCGACGAGTATCGTCGACCGCGGGTCGACGAGTATCGTCGACCGCGGGTCGACGAGTATCGTCGACCGCGGGTCGACGAGTATCGTCGACCGCGGGTCGACGAGTATCGTCGACCGCGGGTCGACGAGTATCGTCGACCGCGGGTCGACGAGTATCGTCGACCGCGGGTCGACGATCGTCGACCGACGATCGTCGACCGCAGGTCGATGATTATCGTCAACCCACGTTCGATGTGAATCGTCGAGTAATGTACTCTGATTCTCGTCGACTAATACTCGTCGACTGATTCTCGCCGATCCTATGAGATTCTCGCCGATTGATTCTCACCGAATCTGCTAGGTGATTCTCGCCGATTCTGGAACCCTAATTTTCTGGGTGGTCTGCGGATAGCGATATTCCTAAGTCTGTTTATGCCTTTGGTATAAATAGATACTTAGGGTTTTCGGGAATTAGATCTGATCGAATCGAAGCGATCGTTGGCCCTTTGACCGAGACGAATCCGACGGAAGTGTTCCGTCGTTCTTCGTTCGCTCCGCCGATTCCCGAATCCTGCCGGACGGAAACGTTCCGCTGCCGGCTGTTCGCTCCGCTGATCATCTCCTCTCTGACGACCGTCGCTGGTCTTGCTTTCCCTGACGCGGACCTAGCAGTCCGTAGGAAGTGTATAGGTGCGGCCGATCTTCTTTCCGACCATCCGTGTGACGGAAGTTTGGAGTTCTCCCGCTCGTGTGGATTTCTGCAGAGACGTAGATATTATTCTACGTGGAACTCGCCACCGACAAGGAATCACATTTGGAGCATCTTTGTTGAGTTGTGACTCAACACCCAAAAGGTAATTTTTGCCTTATTGTATTAACTTCTTGATTCAACATGCATGGCCCGGTCCAATCTCTTTGGGTTGTTCTAGATTTTATTACTTCCACTGCGTGCACAAGTGTTGTGCCAACCTCTTAGAAAAACCCAACAGATATTGAGGAAGAGCAAAATGGAGCTGAGAAAGAAATTTCTTTCATTTCTCAAGAGAGGGTTAATATTGACAGTTCTTCAGAGTCTGAGCATGAAGAAGTCAGGGAGGCCAATAAAAGAAAATTAATGGTCTTTAAGAAAAGAAGTTAGACCTATAAGCAGGCTTTGCAAGCTACTACTTCCCAAACAGCTCCTGAGATTGATTACAATAAATTTTTGGTGGATTTACAAGTCAAAATGGATGAGCAAAGATTGGCTCTTGAAAAGTATGTGGATGAAAGCCATAAGGCTCTTCAATTTGATCTAGCCCAAGACATTAAGTCCATCAGATTTGAGGTCAACCAGAATAAGAAAGAGATGACAGATTGCTTCCACAAGGGGGGCAATGCTGTGGTTTTTCTTGCAAAACAACAAGCAGAAATAAAGAAACAAGTGGATGAGATTGCTGTTAAACAAGGCTATGTACTTGAAAATCAAATAAGAATAAATGACAATCTGACTGAATCACATAATGTGATAGTCACTGAGTTTAAAAATACTGTTATTACAATGACTGAGGCAAGAAATAAGGAGATGGAAGAATATGATAAGAAGCTACAGGCTGCTCTAGATGTAGTTAAAACTGTCATCACTTCATCTGAGAAGTTACTAAGTGACAAGCTTCAAAAGTTAAAGCCATTCTTTAAAGATGGTATCAATTACCTGGATGGGCAAATAAGATTTCAAAAAGAGGACTTAAGAGATCATATGATCAGAGAAGTCATAAAGGGGGAGAGGGTGTTAGTCTATGCTTGCTCTGATCATGCCAAATGGGTAACCAACAGCATTAGAGCCACTTTGGGATATCCACCCTTATGTGATGATGATAATGTGGATGAGTCAGGTGTGCAAACAGCTCTACTTGAAGGTGATCTACCTGAGGTTGCCCAAGTCATTTACCCACCTGCAGATATTGAAATGGTACATCAACAAGTTGAGTCTATGTACAGCCCTCCTCTACCAGTTACTAATGTTATTATTGAAAAGGTAGATATGCCAGAAGCTAGTCTGAAAGCTCAGCAAGATGCTCTATTATCAAAGAAAAGATTCAGAGAGCAAGCAGAACTAAAGCCAGACTTTGAGCAGTGGAGCCCCACTTCAAGGAATATCATATTAACTGCTTGGAAAGCTGTAAAAGATCAAGTACATGAAAGGGGTAAATGGTACAATGAGCAAGAATGACAAAAGTATGAAGCCAGGCAGGAGGCCATAGTTCAATACAAGAGAAAGGCTAAGATGGGGAAGCTACCTCCTGATGCACATGAGCCTAGCAAGTATTTCCCCAAGCCCTTTCATTATTTTAAAAGGCAAAGGATCAAGGCTGAAGCACATACGAAGGCTGATTTAAAAGGCAAGAAGCTCATTGAAGATACAGAACCTTCTGTGCAGGCTCAGATTAAACCAGGGAAAGGAATAGTCATAAAGGAGCCAGCCCAACCTTAGTCTAAGTTTTACTAGTTTTGTCCAAGAACTATGTAATTGTTAGTTTGTTAAAGAAATCAATGTAAACAACTTGTAACAAACATTTTTGAGTTAATATACAAAACATTGTTCTGTGATCATTTTCTTTTACATCTTTATTCTGTGATGTAACTATGATATGTGTTTTGTTTATAAAGTACCATGTAATATAATGCTTATGTACATCATCATGTTTATTTTCTAAGTGGTGTATATCATTGGCTAAAGGGTTATGACTTCTCCAAATAGGGGGAGATTGTTGGGTACATTGGAAAATGTGTACCTGATTTGGAGAAGCCTCACTTAGCTCAATGATATACATCAAGGTGTATTTGATGTTATTTTGAGTTTATATGTGCAGTTTAAGAATGTGCTAGAATGCAGGAAAAAGATTCTAAGTCCATATGTCGACACCTGAGGAAGTTGTGTCGACACTTCAGTAAGATTGTGTCGACACTTGGAAATGGCTGTGTCGATACTTCAATGAGTTTGTATCGACACTGGGAGGCTGTGTCGACACACAGAAGCATTGTCGACATCAACTGTATCGACACCGGGAGGCAGTGTCGACACACAAAAATAATCAGTCGACATCAACTGTGTCGATACACAGGACTTGTGTCGACACACAGCTGAGTCTAGACTAAGTTGATTGTTGATGAATGGTGAAGTGTTTGTGTCGACACAAATAATCAGTGTCGACATATGCTCAAGTTGTAGTGCCAAGAAGCTGTGTCGACATCAAGATAACTATGTCGACACCACCAAAGTCTGTGTCAACACTTAAGTCACTTGTGCCGACACATATTGACAGATGGTCTCGACACTGTATGACAGACAGACTCGACGCTTTGCTGACAGAGACAAAGGCTCAAGATCTGTTTGATGACTTGACAACTGTGAGTTACAATAGGTTTACTGAAGCTGTCAGACTTGTCAGAGGTTAGTTAGAAATCGGATCAGCCGGTTACCATAGATGAAGTCTATATATAGACGGATTCAGAAGAAGAGTAAATGATTCATGATTCATTATTCATTATTCATTATTATTGATACACGGAAACACAACTATTGTGAGATAGATCTCTGATCAAGAAAGTGCAAGTCACAGGAGAAGATCTTCGTGAGAAGATCTAAGAAGACATTCTGAGGTATCATCCACTCAGATTCAGTCTAAGTTGAATTCAATCAAGAATTCAGAAGTATCTTCAAGAGGTTTGGAAAGAGAGAGTTCCAGCTATTTGAAGTCAAGAAGGAGACAATCACTGGTCTCTCAAGAAGCAGATACTGAACTATTCTGTCAAGAAGATTCAGATCTATTTCTGGAATCTAAGGAGGAAGCTGCCAGTCAGTTACATTCAAAGGAAATCAACCCAACTAAGTTCAGATTCAAGAAGCTTTGAAGAAAGCTAAGATCAAGTTGATTTCAGCCATCAGCCTCTTCAAGAAGCTGATCAAGAAAGTTCTTATCCATTCTCTCTCAACAGGGGTAAGAGATTATAAAATTCCTTATCAATTTCTGTAGGATCTATTCATAGATCTGAGTTGTAAGCCTGTTTTATAAAGGCTGAGTGTAGGAGATTTGTTCTCTGAGTGATAGGGCTGTTTGTGCCTGAGTTGTAGGCCTTGTGGCAAGGCTGAGGTAGGACTTGTTAACCTGAGTTGTAGGAATGTGGAAACATTCTGAATTGTAAGAATCCTTCTGGATTCTGAGCTGTAGGATCTGAGGATCTGAGATAAAGGAAGAAGTTAGGCTGAATCTAGCATACTGCTAGATAGGTGAAGGGGGAAAGTGGATGTACCCAGACCTTGGGGAACCACTATAAATCTGTGTGCAATCTGTGATGTGTGTATGATTGTGATTGTTGTGCTGTGTTAGCTGTAGAAATATCTGATTTACTCAAAGAACTGTAGTTATATTCTGCCCTAGAATTAAAACAAGAATTAGAACCTATTCACCCCCCCTCTAGGTGTTTAGGTAGTCTTGAAAGTAAAACTATCAGCCCGGCTAGGCCCGGGCCAGGGCTAAGCCCGCCCCGGGCCCAGGCCGGGCTATGGGGCCTAACAAAGCCCCATATATGAGCATTTGCCCGACCCGGGCCAGGCCTGGCAAAGCCCAGTTTCTAGGCCCGGGAAAAGCCCGGGCCCGACTCTTACGCGCCTTTTAAAACTGCGTCTTATAGGTGCATTTTAGGGATAAGTGTTCAACATGAAAGTTGTAGATCTCGAAGATATCTACAACTTTCATGTTGAACACTTTTTGATTTGAAGCCATTTAGGCCCCCGATTTGGCCCCCGAAAAAAATCACGCGGAAATATTCCGTGTGATTTTTTGGCCTAAACGGCTTCAAATCAAAAAGGGTTCAACATGAAAGTTGTAGATATCGTCGAGATCTACAACTTTTATGTTGAACACTTCTCCTGAAAATGCACCTAAAAGACGCAGTTTTAAAAGGCGTATATTTCTTTTATTAAAAAAATTATTATTTTTTTATAAAAACAGGGCCCGGGCTAAGCCTGGGCCCGACCCGGCCCTGGGGGCCTTAGCAGGCCCCTCTCGGAGCCAGATGCCCGGCCCAGCCCGGCCCGATTCGAAAAAACCCGGGCCTGAGAGGCCCGATTTAGGCCCGAAGCCGGAGAACTTTTTTTAAGACGACTCTTTGGATCCATCACTCTTTCATAATAATCATAGATGAAAGTTTAGTTTTCTTTATTTATTTCGCATCGTCTCTCTCCTTAAAGTCAGAATCAATGTAAAAACGGGTCGCCTTGGAATTGGAATTCCTCTCGCCCGCCTCTTCTACTGCCATCGTCTTCTCCGTTGACGTCTCATGGCTTCGACACAGGGCATCTTCTCTTCCTCTTCAAATGTCAAAACCCGGCGATCCCTTCTCGCCGCGAAGCTCTCCCGGCGAGAACCCTCATTTGTTCCGGTCTCGCCGGCCTGCCGCCCCGTCCGCCCAGCAAAATCTGTTGCCAGGGATACTTCGCCGGGCCTCTCTCCAGTCTCCAATTCCCCGCATTCAGTGGCTACCACCCCAGAGAAGGATCCGATCAGCTTATGGAATCGGTATGTACACTGGCTTTACCAGCACAAAGATCTCGGGCTGTACCTCGATGTAAGCCGGATAGGGTTCCCTGACGGCTTCTTCGAAAAGATGGATTCCAAGATGCAAAGGTCTTTAGCGGCGATGCAGGAGCTTGAGAAGGGCGCCATCGCAAATCCTGACGAGGGCAGGATGGTGGGGCACTACTGGTTGAGGAACCCGTCTCTGGCTCCAAACTCGTCTCTCAGGTTACAGATCGAGAAAACACTGGACTCTGTATGCGAATTTGCAAATAAGATAATCAGTGCTGAGGTGCGGATTTACTCTCTCTTCGGAATTCGTTCACGATCAATTTGAATTTGTAAAGAACGAGCTTTGAATATCATCCTGTTTTTAAAGCATAATAGGGATAAATTGGAAGCTGAAAATTTTAAGTGTTGCATATCTGCTGCTTATCATGCAGCTATTATACTGTTAACAACATTAAATGGTGATTCTGGGGATTCAAAAGAGCACTTGGGTTTGTAGACTTGAGCTCCGTTTGGCACAGTGGTGGCGGTCGTAAAGGCATGGGTTAAACCGTCATTTGAAGGATCACCTAACAAGCCTTAGGTTATACTGTTAACAATTTAACCCCATGCTCATGACCACTACCACCGTGCCAAACAGAGCCTTAGGTTTCTTTTGCCGCGGTGGTGGTGGTCGTGAACACGGTGGTCATGAATCGTTGTTCGTGAACGTCCGACCTCACCTAAAAAAATTCATGCATTTTATGCTCAAAACTAATTTATTTTCTTGGTAGCGGTCATAAAACATACATTATATGATAATGGTGCTTTTGACCAAACTCACTGGAGCAAATAAGCCACGCCAAACAGAGCCTTGGACATTTAGGCTGCGTTTGGCGCGGCTTATCGTAACTTATTTACTCCGGTGAGGTTGGACAAAAACGTCATTGTCATAGAATGTATGTTTGGTATCACAAATGTTACAAAAAAAAAAAAAAGTTTGAGACATAAGATTTTGGTATGACAATGACATTTTTGACCATCTTCACCGGAGCAAATAAGTTGCGATAAGCCTCTCCAAACGCAGCCTTAGTATGCACATGAGTTTTGCTCATGCACACCCAAAGTAGCGGCATGCAAGATCAACCAATATGCTCTACCGGGCTCCATCAATGTGACTAATTTGAAAAGGACACAAAAATATCCCGCTACATTATTTTAGAGATAAAATAGTTTTAAAGAACATCATCTCTCCCTTAGGCCTTAGTTGTTTTAGTAGGTTTAAGAGATCTAGGGAAAACTTTTTCTAACTCACCCTCTATCTCCCCCCCTCTCATGCCCCCCCTCTCATGTAAAGATTGGACGACCCAAATATTTTGATATTCTTATATAGATATATGAGAACCATGAACACCTTTAAAGAGCCATGAATTCTTATATATACGCGGCCTCAGAGTTTTGATAACATTTTTCTTGATGTTCTCTTCTTTGTAGTTTTCTTTTTTCTGCATGATCCTTCATTCATAATTTTTTTCTGACCCTATTCCTTGAAGCTCATGGTTTTGAAAGAAGATGGAGGGTGATCCTTATTCCTTGAAGCTCATTGTTTTGAAAGAAGATGGAGAGGAGAGGCTCAATTTTAGTGGAGTGAATTAGGGAGGCTGAGGGGGGAGAGATTTTACAAAAGATGGTTAGAAATTTATTATTATTGATAATGAAATTAACACTTTCAAAGGAGATAATCCTAAAATGATAAGATAACTATAAGTAACTGATGGCGCGCCACGACCGATATACGTGTATTCCTGCAAGAGGTGGTGATACACTGCCCAGACGGACAATTAAAGCCCGTGGTTGCGTCCGGATGATCAATTCGAGTCATTTTTCTATTTTACTTTTTTTTTCGAGATGTATTTACCCCCCGATCGGTCCAAACAATTTGAGCCGTCCGATTCAGGTGGTTTGATTTTTCAGTTTTGTGCTGTAGTTATTTTTAGTTCTTTATATAGGCGGGCAACAACACATTTGGGGGCATCGTGGGTTTTGCAAAGTGCAGAACCGCCGATCTTCAACAGGCGCGACTCCTGGATGTCTTCCTCGGTGTGACGTCGAACAACCTTACCGCCCTATCGCCGCTCATCTCCAGCCCGTCGTAAGTCTCCTCCTTCTCTGTCCAACCAGTAACCCCTTCTAAGGTCGCAATCCTTTCTTCCCATTCCGTCGACTTCCTTCTTTCCACCGCCAGACCACCGTGCAACCACCTCCTCCACCGCCAGACCACCCTACAGTCACCTCCTCCCTTCCCGCGCCCTCCCCCAACCATTCCAACAACTCACAGTTTCCTCCTCTCTTGTAATATCCACGCTGCTCAGGAAAGTCCATCCACTGCCTCATATCACCAACATCTAAAGCCTTACTTCCCTTATTAAGCCCATGCCCAGGAACCCCTCTATCCCAGCCCGTGAACCCTCTTTCCCCTGTAGCAATTCTTTTCAATTTGTATTTTCCACATCCTCCTGCAGTCACCCGTTAACTCCCTCCACGCAACTAACAACCCTGATCCACATTTGTACTACCCTTTCCGCTTGCTACAACCTTGGATGTCCGCCAACACTTGCTTCTGCCGCCGCCTGCATGTGTGAATTGTGGTAAAGTCTTTTATTTATTGTTGTTTATTCTCAGCAACTCATATTGTTGTGGATTTCTATCCTTTTGCTAGTAGTTCATTTGCCGTATAACTTGCAAGGTTTATTCTGTGTATGCTTAGTGATAATTGCGCCTCCGTCAAATTAAAAGTTGATGTTTGTTTCCCTTAATTGATTATTTGAAACCGCACGTGTCTATGTTAATCTCTTTAATAATTAATTTTTTATTGTAATTTTGAGTGGACCTCTTGTGTACTAACTTTACACCACATCGCCTTTTAGGGTTGCATTTAGAGCATCCACCCTGAGTCAGTCGACCTACCACTGCATCAAATTGGTATCAGAGCCCTAGGTTAGGGTCATTTTATTGTTACGTAGTGGTAGAGATTATCGTCAGTCCATGTTGAGTCACGATCATACCGACGATAGGACCGCCAGTTCACAGACGGACATGATGTCCGCTGAGCTTTAACGACTGGTTCTCGATCGATTTGATCGGATGGGATCCCAATTTGAAACCCTTAGGGGTGATATTGCGAGGGTTAGTACGAGGGTGGAGCAGCTAGAGACACCTAGAGGTCGAGCGCCACCTCCCCCTGATGAGGAGCCTCACGAGGACCCACGTGATGCCACACCTCTACCCGAGAGACGTGGTGGAGACATTCCTCGCCGAGATCCCCCTCCCCCAAGAGGAAATTTTCGTCGTGGCTACAATTATCGACGAGATCAAGGGAGGAACCATCCTCCGTCTGATGAGCCTCGTCCTTTCCCACCTCGTCGTAGAGGTCAGTCACGATATGATTATGACAATGATGACGAGTACGGTGACTACCGTGAGCAGGTTGTGGGATGACCCCAGAGGAGGATGACATCACCCGACGGATCTGTATTGATGCTCCCACCTTCGATGGTCACCTGGACCCGAAGGTGTTTAGTGATTGGCTCATGGACATGGATCACTACTTTGACTGGTTTGAGATGAGCAGTGAGAGACGTGTACGGTTCGTAAAGATGAAGTTGATTGGCCAAGTAAAATATATTGGTCGAGCCTGGAGGGGTCTCTTGAGCGGGATGGTTACTACCCCATCACCCGATGGGATGAGATGAAACAACGCTTGCAAGATAAATACCTTCCAGCTTCATATCAAGACTAGTTGTTGGATCATCTCTACGCACTTCGTCAGGGGACTCTCTCTGTTGCAAATTATATGTCACGATTTGACGAACTAGTAGTTCGTAACGATATTATGGAGGAACCCATTGCCACAACTTCACGCTTTTGTGCGGGGCTTAGAGCTGACATCCGAAGGGAACTGATACCCCATAGGATGGAGTCGGTTGAACAGGTCTTTCAGCTTGCGTTGTAGTACGAGTAGTATTTGCGCACAACGGGCTCGAGACAGGTCACCACTAGACCCGATGCCACTCCATTTAGGAGACCCACCCCTGCCATGACTACTGCCACCCCTCGCGCTCCCGCAGATGTGACGTGAAAAGCTATTGTACCTGGGGGACCCAAACCCGGGGGTGTCCAATGTTATCGATGCTCTGGCAGTAGGCACTTCACAGCGCAATGTTCGACTAGGAACTTACTGTTTGAGGATTCTGGCGAGCCAAACACTGAGGCTGATGACATAGCCATTGAGGAGATTACTGCCGTCGTTGAGGACGGATGGGAGAGAGATGCTGAGAGATTGCTAGAGGTAGGAGTCCTCCGTCGCATCCTCCATACCCCACGTGCCAAGGAGGATTGACGCCTCACCATTATTTTCTTCACATATTTTCCGAGCGCAAAAGGCCCCTGCAAGCTCGTCATCGATAGTGGTAGTTGCATAAATATCATTGCTAGGAAAGGGTTGGAGAGGATGCAGCTCACGGCCGAACCACATCCGCACCCTTACCGTATTTTATGGGTGGACAAGTTCACCATTCTTGTCACACAGCAGTGCCTTGTACCAATTCGCTTAGCGACCACTGAGGACCAGGTTTGGTGTGATGTTATCCCTATGGATGTCGTCCACATTCTTCTCAAGAGACCCTGGTTGTACGATCGTGACGCCACGTGTTATGGCCGGTCCAACACGTGTGCATTCTTCGACAAGGGTCAAAAGATTACCCTCACCCCGACCCAGTCTAGGGATCCTCCCAAGGGCAAGATTGATTCCTTAGTTAGTGCGGGGTCGTTGAGACCCCTACATGTCATAAGGTAATGTGATTTTTTGAGAGAGTTTAGAGGCAGGGGTCATTTTTATTGTGGCGGCCACGATGACGACCGAGACCCCTAGCCGCAAGACCGAGATTATTGATCCGGATGTTCGACAGTTGATGGATGATTTTATAGACATTATGCCCGAAGAGCTTCTTGATGAGCTTCCTCCACTGAGGGACATCCAACATGTGCCCAATCTCCCACATTATCGCTTGAATCCGACAGAGCATGCCGTGCTAAAACGACAAGTTGATGATCTTCTGCGGAAGAAGTTTATACGAGAGCTTGAGTCCCTGTGCCGTACCGACCCTTCTTACTCCGAAGGATGGGAGCTGACGCATGTGCATTGATAGTCATGCCATAAATAAGATCACGGTGAAGTATCGTTTTCCGATTCCCCGCCTCGATAATCTCTTGGACTCGATGGCTGGTGCCCATATTTTTTCGTAGATCGACCTTCGTAGTGGTACCATCAGATTAGAGTTAGAGAGGGGAATGAGTGGAAGACAGACTTCAAGACGAAGGATGACTTGTATGAGTGGTTAGTTATGCCATTCGTTATTGAACACGCCCAATACGCTCATGAGTGTGATGACTCGGGTTCTGCGGCCCTACATGGGTAAATTCTTGGTAGTATATTTTGATGATATTTTGATGTACAGCCAGGGCCGCACTGAGCACTTGTGTCATATTCGCATGGTGTTTGAGCTCCTCCGAAAGGAGCATCTTTACATCAATTTGAAGAAGTGCTCGTTTCTGTCCATATCCATACATTTCTTGGGTTACGTAGTTTTGGCATCCAGCATATCCGTTGATCCTGACAAGATCAGGGCGATTTGTGAGTGACCCATCCCAACGAACATTCATGAGGCTCGTAGCTTTCATGGACTCGCCACATTTTATAGGAGGTTTGTCTGTGCCTTCAACTCGATCATGGCTCCCATTTCGAGCTGCCTCCGCTCACCGGAGTTGAGTGCATTTCTTTTCAATTTTTATTTTCCACATCCTCCTGCAGTCACCCGTTAAGTCCCTCCACGCCACTAACAACCCCGATCCACATTTGTACTATCCTTTCCGCTTGCTACAACCTTGGATGCCCGCCGACACCCGCTTCTGCCGCCGCCTGCATTTGTGAATTGTCGTAAAGTCTTTCATTTATTGTTGTTTATTCTCAACAACTCATATTGTGGTGGATTTCTACCTTTTTGCTAGTAGTTCATTTGCCATATAACTTGCAGAGTTTATTCTGTGTATGCTTAGGCTATATTTGGTTCGGCGGTGGTGGGTGCATCCGGTGGGTCGAAATGCCACTTTGGAACCGGAGGGGGAGAGGTGGGGGTCGAAACGGAGCGGATCGGGGCCGTTTCCTCCTAGCTGCGGGTGCAAACGGAGCAAACGCCACCGGCGGCCGTTTGTTTACTCGCCGTCCGACGTCATTTGCTCCAAACGGAGGCGGCAAAACGCCGAACCAAACGAAGCCTTAGTGATAATTGCGCCTCCGTCGAATTAAAAGTTGATGTTTGTTTCCCTTAATTAATTATTTGAAACCACACGTGCATATGTTAATCTCTTTAATAATTAATTATTTGCTGTAATTTTGAGCGGACCTCTTGTGCACTAACTTTACACCACATCACGTTTTAGGGTTGCATTTAGAGCGTCCACCCTGAGTCGGTCAACCTACCACGGCATCAGTAACTTTCAACATAAGGCTAATATCTTGTTGCACCAATCATTAGCTATTTGAGAAGGTATCAAAATACGTATTTCATTTATTAAATGTAAAATAAAACAAAAATGCTTGTTAATGTGATGGAGTTGCACTCTTCCTTCAACTTAGAGGAATGCAATCAAGCTAGCTGACAACAAGGAAAAATTGTTGTTGAGGAACAAGAAGCCTTTATTATGAATTGATCCATACCACATGACTATTTTAGCAGTCGAGCCTCTTAAGAAGGGTCAAAGAAAAGCGAAGGAAAAGGCCGAGATACTTAGACCACTGCGTAGATCAAGTATCATCAAGTTCTTCAAGTCCTCAGACTGAGGCGCATTGCTTCTAAGTGCCCCAACCATGGAGTCATGGGGATCCATGATTTCGCTGATGTAGAGGATCCCATACTTACCAGTGAGGTGTTAGAACTTGTTTCCAATGTGGATGCAATCACTAGGTTTGCTGGCGAGGGAATTTTTTTTAGTAATTAGAAGGTTACTACGCATCAATGTGCCGGTGGGCAATGAGTGATGAAAAATCTATTTCGAATAAATGGCGTGGGCAGATTTTGTACAGGTGTTGTTCTCTTATCCAACCCAATTCTTAGTCACCCTTCCCTCCCAAATTAGCTATAGTCTCTTGCATTGGGTATTCCTTTTTCTTCTTCGTCTTTTGGGTTTTATCTTTGCAATTTGGGCGACTTTACAAGCCTTCCTCCTCTAATTCATGTTGAGCGTTGTTTGATTAGTTAACTCTTTGCACGGGTCTTTCTCCTACCACATTAATTCTATGTTACTTAATTAGAAAGTTGAACACTGCATTACTGCAAAGATTATATATGTAGTTCCGTTGAAACTTGAAGATTTTTCGTTCGGTTAATTTCTTTCTCCGGGAACAGATTAAACCTCCATCATCTCCACATGGGCGTTTTACCCAAATTCTCTCTATCGGTATTGGAGGTTCAGCTCTGGGTCCTCAGTTTGTTGCTGAAGCACTAGCCCCTGATAATCCTCCTTTGAAGGTAATTCTGTTTATTTTATTATGTAAAAGTTTGATAAATTATTGAATTGGAAATACGATATCATGCACAGTTCACTTATTTTTGAAATCTGCATTACTAATGTGCTACTTGGGCTTTATTTCATCCTTTTGTTATATTGCAAGGTAAGATTTATTGACAATACAGATCCAGCTGGGATAGATCATCAAATTGCACAGCTTGGACCAGAACTAGCTTCTACCCTTGTAATTGTAATATCAAAGGTATGAAAGCGTAGCCCATCATGAAATTCCATGATCCAGCTAAATGTAACATTCAATTAAATTATTGTTTTTTAAAATTTTAAACTGACTTCAAACCAGAGCGGAGGCACCCCGGAAACCAGAAATGGTTTGTTAGAAGTGCAAAAAGCATTTCGAGATGCTGGGCTGGAGTTCTCTAAACAGGTTTTGGTCTCAGACTTTTGTTTCTGTTTTTTTATCTTATACTATTTTGTATGTTGACAAGCCTTCCTTTTCATTCAAATAAAATAATGAATTTTGATTTTTTTTTCACCTAAGTCCAACAAGTATTTTATTCTGTTGGGACACGGTGTATATTGTCCAGTTTATCACTACAGTTATGCATCATTATCATGCTTACTCTTCTACTGCTTGTTGATGTTAATTTTATCTCATTTTTGCTAATGCAAGATAATGTTTTACATGTATCATGTATGTCTTAATGATTGTTATTGGTTACTTTAACTAGCGATCATGCATAGGATCCCCAATGCGACAACGATAGTCCCCGACCACCACTTGTTGCTCCCGTGCAAAATCATTTTTCCCGACACATTGTGGGGGACATCGAGCGGCATCTATGTAGTGTTGCCGCCTCACACTGTATATGGGGGGACATCGTACTTGATCACTATCATTTATTACAACAACACTCAAGCCTTATCCCACTAATTGCTATCGTTTATTATAAGATAAAATTATACTTTATTTAATTATTATCTTTTTTGTTTATTTATTTCCTTAACTCATCCATAATATAAAACGTGTGATCTCCCACGACTTTTTCCTATTTTTACCTAATTTGTGTCCCAACAAAAATTATATACACCCAGATTCATAGTTCACATATGAATAAAAAGATACAATTTTAAATATGAAATTATTCAAGTTAATTATTATATTATATTGATTGAAAATTATGCTAGCATAATACAATTTCTAATTTAACTCTCACTGCCTTCTTCTTTATTATATTATACGTGCATCCTTGGGTCTTTTTGAATTCACCATTTGAATATCTTTTTTTGGGTTACAATATTTTCAAACTTGCTTAGCCACTGGTTCGTCATTTTCATGGTTGACCATTTGATTCATAAACCTGTCAAACACTTATCATATCACTAGATAATTTATTGGGATCATGGAACGATTGAAAAATGGTTTGAATGTTCTCAACATTTGACGCATGAAGGCTCTTTTACTCTTCTTGCGATATGATGAAAACCTCAAAACCATAGGCATACTTTCTCCGCGTAGAATACTATGGTTATCTATTTTGTTTGGAGAAGCTTTAAAATTGAGGTAATAAATATTGCAGTCACGCTCACTCTGATAAAATGAACAGTGGATATGCCCAGCCACTTATACAAATAATACCTCTTATTCTGTGCATTGGAGCGATTTGAATGAAACTTTTCAGGTGGACAGGGAGCATGTTTAGCTTTTATTAAAATTAAGGCTGTGTTTCGCTCACTGACGGAGCTCGGTTTCGGTGTGTGATGGTGGCATGACCAAACAACCAGGTGTCGGCATTGCCGTTCTGCGTGATAAAACCTTCATTCCATTGGGCAGTTCCAACTAGAGCTCAGGGGTCCAGCCGCCACGGCCGTTCTACCGTTGGTGGAAGCCAAGTACCCAAACATGACCTAATAGAGAAGAGTGTCAGTGGACCCAGTATTCTACATCATAGCATTGCATGGTGATTGCATGGTGAAATTGTACTCTCTTGTGTTTGTCAGTTATTTCTCTATACGTATAACAACAAGTTTAAAACTCGGTAGTTGTAAAGTTTCAAGCCAGAATTCTAATACCCTGTTAGGAAACTAGTAGGAAGAAGGAGATCTAGAGAAGAAGAAGACGGCTAGGTTAAAACTAAAGAAAATACCTCATAATATCTTGCATGCCCATCCCAGAGGGGTTCCGGGTAATATATACCCGGAACCAAGGAGGGGCCGGACCAAAGGGCTGGCCGGCCCCCATAGGGGCTGAACCGAACCGGTTCAGCCCCAAAACCGCGAAATCAGAGAGTGGGGGCTGAACCGGATGGTTCAGCCCCGTTGTTATGATCCTCCCGCCGCTCCCGACGCTTGTATTGTCTTCCAAATAGTCGCGACTCGGCCCGGAGCGTAACATTCCCTGCCCCATCAACAACCAGCTTGTCCTCAAGGTGGTAGTCAGGATAAAGCTCTTTGAAATCTAGCAGATCAACCCAAGAATTATGTGCCTCGGACGAGTTCTTCCATTTGACCAACAGCTCAGGCCGGTACTCGGCACCCCGTCGCTTCCACTTAAGCAATAAGACATCTTCCGGAAGGGGGCGAAGCTCGCCCGCGCCGGTGACTTCAGGTAAAAGAGCATTCGGTTGCACCGTGGCACCCAACTTTTGTTTGAGCAAGGAAACATGAAACGTTGGGTGGATGCGAGAACCCGGAGGAAGATCCAACTTGTAAGCGACCGGCCCCACCCTGCTGAGTATCCGAAAGGGGCCGTAATAGCGAGGAGATAACTTCTGGTTGAATCGACGAGCGACCGACAATTGCCGGTACGGTTGGAGCTTGAGGAAGACTTCATCACCGACTGCGAACTCCCTTTCCTTGCGATGCTTGTCGGCTTGGAGCTTCATACGGTCCTGGGCGATGCGGAGGTTGTCACGCAGTGTAATCAGCATG
This sequence comes from Platanthera zijinensis, assembly GCA_039513925.1. Taxonomy (NCBI): domain Eukaryota; kingdom Viridiplantae; phylum Streptophyta; class Magnoliopsida; order Asparagales; family Orchidaceae; genus Platanthera; species Platanthera zijinensis. Next base: position 3,934,497 of record CM077092.1, read on the forward strand.
CGGTCTCTATCGCGCAGAGCACGATCAACGGCGGGTAAAGCCGTGCTTCCCGGCTCGTAGCTGCTCAAGGTCGGTGGAGGGCGGCCATAAACCACCGCAAAGGGGGTCATCTTACTGGCCGAATGATAAGATGTGTTGTAACAATACTCCGCCCAATGCAACCAATCCGGCCAAGTGCGAGGCTCATCCATCACATAGCAACGCAAGTAAGTCTCGAGACCCCGGTTTAAAACCTCCGTTTGTCCATCGGTCTGAGGGTGGTGGGAAGTACTGAAACGTAAACACGTTCCTTGCAGGCGAAACAGCTCCTGCCAAAATTTACTCAGAAAGGTAGGATCCCGATCAGAAATGAAAGCACGAGGAAGACCGTGCAAGCGAATAATCTCCCGAGCGAAAAGTGCAGCCACCGATTCACCAGTATATGGATGATGCAACGCAATGAAATGCCCATATTTAGACAGCTTGTCCACCACCACCAAAATCACTGATTTGCCCTGGGACTTGGGCAACCCGTCAATAAAATCCATGGATACGGTGTCCCAAATCTGCTGTGGAATCTCCAAGGGGACAAGCAATCCAGCCGGAGACGTCGTCTCGTACTTCTGCCGCTGGCAGATGTCACACTGGCGTACAAACTGTTGGATGTCTCGCCGCATCCCCGTCCAGAAAACATTGGCGCGGGCCCTTTGGATAGTACGAAGCACCCCCGCATGGCCGCCCGTAGGTGAAGAATGGAACTCATGCAGCATAATCGTCTTCCATGCAGAAGAAGGAGGAACCACCACCTTGCCCTGGTGATAAAGCCGACCATTCAAAAGGTGGTAGCCGGCTGCCACGACCTCTCCGCGCTGCAAGGCCTCAACTAGAGCACGGAGCGTAGGAGTACGCATGACCTCCTCCTGTATTTCATCCAGAGAGTCCACAAGTGGCCCCGTGATGTGGGCCAAAGTAGATTCAGGGATGCGCGAGAGAGCATCCGCAACCACATTTCCTTTTCCCTGTCGATAGGTGATCTCATAATCATATCCCAAGAGCTTAGTAACCCATTTCTGTTGAAGAGGGGAAGAGACCCGCTGGTCCAAGAAATGCTTGAGGCTCTGGTGATCCGTGCGAATCTGGAAGTGTCGGCCCAGAAGGTATGGCCGCCACATTGCCACGGCGTGGATAATAGCCAACATTTCCTTCTCATACGTAGACAGACCCAAGGTTCGTGGGGCTAGAGCCTTGCTGTAGAAAGCCAACGGTCGCCCGTCCTGCATCAAAACCGCCCCGATGCCCACACCGGAGGCGTCTGTCTCAAGCACAAAGTCCTTCGAGAAATCCGGCAAAGCAAGAACAGGTGTGGTAGTCACGGCTCGCTTAAGAGCCTGAAATGCCTCCTCAGCCTCCTCAGTCCAAGAGAAGGCATCCTTCTGCAGCAACTGAGTCAAAGGGCGAGCAATCTTCCCATAGTCCTTCACAAACCGCCGGTAATACTCCGTCAAGCCGAGGAATCCTCTAAGTGCTCGCACCGTAAGTGGCTGGGGCCAGGATCTCATACTCTGAATCTTCTGGGGGTCAGCTCGAACGCCGAGACCGGAAACCAAATGTCCCAGATATTCCACTTCATGTTGACCAAATGAGCATTTTGAGCGCTTGGCGTAAAGTTGGTGCCGTCGGAGAAGGCTAAGAACTTGCTCCACATGCCTCACGTGGTCCGCCCAAGTGGCACTGTAAATAAGGATGTCATCAAAGAAAATAAGCACGAATTTGCGGAGAAGTTCACGAAAGATCTCATTCATGTTGGCCTGGAAGGTAGAGGGGCCCCCGGTCAACCCATTGGCCATGACGAGAAACTCGTAGTGGCCGTCATGTGTCCGAAATGCGGTCTTGTGGATATCCTCCTCTTTCATCAAAATCTGGTAATACCCGGAGCGCAAGTCCAACTTGGTAAAAATGAACGCCCCATGTAACTCATCAAGTAACTCATCCACTACCGGAATTGGAAAATTATCCTTCACCGTGGCGCTATTCAAAGCTCGATAGTCAACACAGAATCGCCAGGAACCATCTTTCTTTTTCACCAGGATGATCGGTGCTGAAAACGAACTAGTACTGGGTCGGATAATGCCCGCATCCAACATCTCGCGGACACTACGTTCGATCTCTGCCTTCTGAACATGTGGATAACGATACGGTCGGACGTTAAGCTGCTCTGTCCCCGTTTTAAGCTGAATCTGATGATCACGAAACCGCGAGGGGGGTAGCGTGCGGGGTTCCTGAAAAACGTCAACATATTGCTCCAAAAGGGTACGTAACTGAACCGGTACCTCTGACTCACTGGTAGGCGATGCCTGAACCTCCATGAGGATTGCCATCATACTGCCTTCCTCGCCCAACCGCTGCATGCTCTTCACCGAAATTTCCTTTATAGGTGATGATTTAAGACCCCGTAGGCAGAACTGTGTCTCACCCTGGTGAAACTCCATGGTCATGTGGTCCCAATCAAATGTCACACGACGCAACTGTCGGAGCCACTGCACCCCCAAGACCAAGTCCGAGCCCCGGATAGGCAACAGATATATGTCGGTGTGCCCCGTATATGCCTGCATCCGTAGTGCCACACCCTTGAGTACCCCCTCACACTGTAGTTTGCTGCCATCCGCTACCATAACCGGGAAGGCCGATCCCGTATCCACCGTGTGTCCGATGCGCCGTGCCACCGCCGGATGAATGAAGTTGTGGGTACTCCCACTATCCACCAAAATCGTGACTTTCACCTGATTCAGCCAACCTGTAAGTCTCATGGTGAGTGGGGGACTGCACCCTTCCAAAGCATGTAGAGACACCTCGAGGTCGCTCAAGTCCAACCCCTCATCCGATTCCGCCTGTGCCACGTCCTCCTCCCTGTCCTCCAGCAACATGAAAACTTGTAATTTCTGACACTTGTGGCCCGGTGTAAATTTTTCATCACAGTTGAAACACAGACCCTTCTCCTTCCTGCCCGCCAGCTCACCCCATGATAGCCGTGTCACTGTGGGCTTGCTACCGGCTCCTGGCTGTAGTCGTGTGGAAGCCGCAGGTGGCTTTCCCGTGGCTCTTGCCCTCTGCCTGTTGATGCGTTCCTCCTGAATACGCGCCAATGTGATGGCGTGATTTAAGGTTCGTGGCATGTGCGCCTGTACCTCATCCCGAATGTGCTCCTTGAGTCCCGAGACAAAGCAACTCAAGAGCGTCCTGTCTTCCCAATGAACCCGGTTTGCCAGTTTCTCGAATTCAGTGCGATACTCCATCACAGAGCCCTTCTGTTTCAGTTTCTGCAAAAGAGCTTCGAAGTCCTCGTACTCTAGCGGCCCGAATCGAGCTGTAAACCCTTCCACAAACTCTTCCCACAAAATGTGCTCCCGCCCGCGCATGAACCATTGCGTCCACTGAAACGCATCCTCCTCCAAATGGAAAGAAGCCAATTGTACCCACTGACCGTCGGGTACATCTTGGTAACGGAAGAACAATTCCGCCTTTTGGAGCCACTCCAGAGCGTCCCCACCGTGATATTTTGGGAAATTCATGCGAGTCAATTTAGGAGCCAAGTAGGGCCGCTGTGCCCCTTGCCCGAGCCACCCTTGACCATATCCATAGCCATCCCGCCTTCCTTGTTCAACTGGATCTGGAAACCCTTGACCATACCCGTAGCCATCCCGCCTTCCCCGTTCAACTGGCTCCGGAAAAACAGGCCCTTGATGTTGTCGTGCTCCCCAGGGTGGAGGTGGTGGCTGGCCTGCCCAAGGAGCTCCCTGGCCGAACCCTCCCGGTGGTCCCCCATGCCGTGGAAGGGGAAGAATCCCTCCCGGATTGCCTGGAAGATGCGCTGCCGCTGCAGCAGGCCGCTGGAAGCCCTGCTGTTCTTCCCCGGGCCGCCGCCAAGGAGGACGACCCGCGCCGGAGTCGCCGTTGCCCGCAGATGGTGCAGGAGGCCCCGTCGACCCTGCTCCCGTCATCGGCTGGCGCCAGCGGTCGCTGATCGCGCCGGCCCAACCCGCGCCAGGTCCCGCGTCGCGCGCATCGGGCGGGGCTAGGTGTCGTGACTCCGATGCGTCGGACCCCGAACCCGCCTGTTCGTCCGCGATCGGTGATTTGCCCTTCAACAGCAACTTGAGTTCTTCCATGCGAGCATCCATTCGTTCTTCCAATCGATGCGTCGATGTTGTCATGTTCTCCTTCATTTCGGCCACCGAATCCTTCAACCCTACGAAGTTTTCTTCTAGAGCCTCCAACCGGCCGGCCTCCTCTTGCGTACGCGTGTTCACCATGGGAGAAGAAAGTCCTCTGATACCAAATGTTAGGAAACTAGTAGGAAGAAGGAGATCTAGAGAAGAAGAAGACGGCTAGGTTAAAACTAAAGAAAATACCTCATAATATCTTGCATGCCCATCCCAGAGGGGTTCCGGGTAATATATACCCGAAACCAAGGAGGGGCCGGACCAAAGGGCTGGCCGGCCCCCATAGGGGCTGAACCGAACCGGTTCAGCCCCAAAACCGCGAAATCAGAGAGTGGGGGCTGAACCGGATGGTTCAGCCCCGTTGTTATGATCCTCCCGCCGCTCCCGACGCTTGTATTGTCTTCCAAATAGTCGCGACTTGGCCCGGAGCGTAACATACCCGAAGATAATAATGAAGTAAAACTAAGATGGAACCTACATGTTGTAAGTTTGGGCTATCTAGCCATTCTCAATGTAGTTTGCAGTAATTATTTTATTACCAATTAGATTTGGCCAAAATAATAATATTTTCTTATAACAACAAAGGCTCACATAACCCTTGCTGCCATCATATTAAGGGTGAATGTGATTCCTTTTTCACACTGATACAAACTGTAGAAGAATTGAGTAAACCTTGTATATACTTCTTGAATTGTCAAATTACAAGTGTGAGTACAGATATATATGGAGAGAGAGAGAGAGAAACCCCTATTACAAGATGTGGGACTAAATATCCTAGTTAAAAGGCTAAATGGGCCTTTACTAATGGGCTTTTACATATATCATTCAACACTCCCCTGCAAGCTGGAGCGTACAAATCGTAGACACCGAGATTGGAAAAGAACTGATAGTACAAAGGTCGTGGTAAGGCCTTGGTGGGGATGTCAACAACTTGCTCGGTAGCTGAAACATGCATTAACTTTTATCTTTTTTAATTTAACCTTTTCTCGAATGAAATGACAATCAACCTCAATGTGCTTCGTCCGTTAATGAAAAACAATGTGTATGACAGCCTGGCTGTCGCAAAATAGGGAGGCCGGGGCGGAAAGCTTGACTCCTAAATCATCAAGGTGACCCTCAAACCATGTGAGCTCAGAAACAACTGCCATTGAACGGTACTCGGCCTCAGCGGATGAACGAGCAACTACAAATTGTTTCTTGCTACGCCATGTAATGAGATGTCCTCCAAAATAAGTGCAGTATCCACTTGTGGAATGTCAATCATCCAATGAACCAGCATAATCAACATCACAATAAACACTTAGAGATAAGAGAGATGAAGAGGGCTTGTATACAAGTCCCTGTCCAGGAGCTGTCTTCAAGTATCAAAAAATGCGCTCAACTTTCTGGAGATGAGAGATACGTGGCAAATGCATGAATCGACTGACAATCCCAACAACAAATGATATATCAGGTCTTGTAACAGTGAGATATATCAGTTTTTCCACAAGAAGACGATAATACTCTGGGTTTGGAAGGATTAGATTAAAGTCTGAGGCATGAGCGCAGAACTTGTGATTACTATCCAAGTGAGTGTTGGTAGGCTTGCATCCAGAGTAGCCCGCATCATGCCGCAAGTCAAGACAATACTTCCTTTGAGATAACACCAGTCCATCAGGTTGTCGAGCTACCTCGAGATCACGAAAGTAACGAAGGCTTCCCAGGTCCTTTGTTTGAAACACAGTTGCCATATGTTGTTTGATCATATTTATTCCTGTAAGATCGTCTCCCGTAATCGGAATATCATCAACATATATCAAGAGAATCACTATGCCTGTTGGATGATGCCGAGTGAATAATGAGAAGTCGACTGAACTCCGTGTGAACCCAACAACACTAACAGTCTAACTGAATTTGTCAAACCATGCTCGATGAGACTGTTTGTGACAATAAAAGGACTTCTTCAGACAACAGACAAGAGACTCCCCCGTGGTCTCAAACCCGGGAGATTGTTACATATAAACGGTTTCCTGCAAATCACCATTAAGAAAAACATTTTTGACATCCAATTGGTGCAACTGCAAGTGCCGATGAACAATGCGGGAGATCAACACACGAACAGTATTCAGTTTGGCAACTGGAGAAAAGGTCCCATCATAATTTAGACATTGTTGTTGAGTAAAACCACGAGCCACCAGACGAGATTTCAAGCATTGCACCGTCCCATCTGGATCTTGTTTGAGGGAAAACACCTACTTACAACTTACACAAGTCTGTCTAGAAGGAAGAAGAACAAGATCTCAAGTGTGGTTTGCCCAAAGAGCAGACATTTCCTTGTCCATAGCCGCTCGCCTTCCCGGATGTTGGCGAGCCTCCTGCATAGAAGTAGGAATGGTAATAGAGGATAAATAAAGAGCAAACTGACGAAGTTCCGGTGAGAGGCGGTGGAAGGAGACAATTCGTCATTGGGTGTGCAGTAGAAGTAGTTGCCGGATCCGCAGGCTGCAAAATATCATCAGAGGAGGGCATCTCCCGTAGGGTAGTGGATGAAGAAGGACGACGAGTATACACATGAGTGATAGGAGTTTGTGTGGAAGTGGCGTGGTAAGAGGAGGTAGGTTTGGTAGGAGTGGTGTAGGAAGGAGAGGCGGAAGGTTGGAAGTAACAGGGACATCAAACCGCGAAAGGAGTGGTGGAAGGAGAGAATCAGTTGGTTGAGAATGATATGATTGGTCTTCGAGAATGTGACATCAGCAGAAGTAACAACCTTGCGATCTTTAGGAGAGAAACAGACATAACCCTTCTGAGTACGGGAGTAAACAACAAACATATATTTCGTGGCACGAGGAGCGAGCTTGTCTGTGGACGGGCCAAGATTATGAACATAGCACACGCAGCCAAACACGCGAGAGGTGACTGAAAAGGGAAGTGTGAGGGAAAAAGGAGGTTGAAGAGAACCGCAAAGTTGAGAACAAAAGAAAACATGCGGTTAATAAGAGAACATGCAGTAGAGACCGTGAAATTCCAATATTGCTTGGGAACATTCATTTGAAACATAAGAGAGCGGGTAACCTCAAGGAGGTGGTGATTCTTGCGTTCAACAACGCCATTTTGTTGGGGGGCATAAGTACAAGAGGTTTGGTGGATGATTCAAACTCAACACACAGGTTGGTAAACGTATGACTAGTGTATTCACGGGCATTGTCAGAACGAAGAGTTTTCATTGTAGTGGAGAATTGGTTGCGAGTTTCAGTGATAAAGACACAAAAACACCCGACAGTTCAGAGCGATCATGAAGGAGATACAACCATGTCACCCGAGAGTAATCAACTACAAATGTAGCAAAGTAACGATAGCAAAAAACACTGGTGATTTTGTATGGTCCCTAGATATCAGAGTGAACAAGATCAAAAGGAGCAGTACTCCGAGTGGGATGAGGCGAGAACGTAAACCGATGATGTTTTCCATATATACAGGACTCACAAGTGAATTCTCGGATAGAAACATCGGGAAGAGCTTTGCGGAGTATGTTTAGAGGAGGGTGTCCAAGACGCCGATGCCACTCAAAAGAGCTAATAGAGGACAAAATCGTCGGAGGAGAGGGGTCAAGGATGTAGAAACCATTCGACAAATGCTCTTTTCCAATGATAGACTGCGTCTTGCGATCCTGCACAACACAAGAGGTGAAGGAGAATGTTACGTAGCAATCAAGATCTTGAGTGAGACGACTAATAAAGAGAAGGTTGAAAGTAGAGCCCGGAACATGAAGAGCAGAGCGAAGAGTGATGGAGGGAGTAATTTTAATGTCGGCGGAGCCAGAGACAGGAATGGTGTCCCCACTTGCAACAGTAATAGACTTGTGATGCACCGAGTCCAAGTAGCGAGATGGCTGCCGTGAGGTAATGTGGTGGGAGGCCCTTGAATCCAAGATCCAGGACGAACTATGGGTAAGACAGGAAAACACACCACCAGAAATGGACACAACAGAGCTCGGAGAATTTTCGATCATCCTTTGAAGTTGCTGGATTTGGAGTCGCAAGTCAGCAATGTCATTCTGAAGTATTTGTGAAGTAGAATGTGCAGCCATGGGCAAAGGGGCATCGACAAGAAGCAATTTGTGCGGCAGGGCGAAGTCGCAATGACTAGTGACGACAAAGATACTCTGGGAAGACCCAGCGGCCAAGCAGATAGCATCCGGTGGTAAGGGCAAACTGCGGAGAACAACTGCAGGAGAAGCGGTCAATCCGCAACAAACCACAGATGACAAAGCAGAGGCAGCAAGCGGGGCCAGGCCGCAGCGAGAATTAGAGCCTGCAGGTAGGTAGGAGCAGTGAAGCAGTGGGTAGACAAGCAGACACAAGGTGGCCAGAGACAAGGCGCCCTGAAGAATAACTGCTGCTAGAGGAAGAGCCGCGGAGGCCAGAGATCAGCTTCCAGAGAAGTCGCAACGACTAACCCTGGCGGTCAGCAAGAGAGGCCGCCAATGGCAAGAGAAAGGGCGGGTAACGGCTTAGAGCAGAAAAGTCTGGCGGACAGCAAAGCTAGGCTGGCAGCGGCTTGAAGAGAAGCACAACGGATAGAGGAGCAAGCCCGCAACAACGGGTAGAGAGTCAAGTCCGCGACAGGTAGAGAATAGGGCCAAGTTCGCAACAACTAGAATGGGGCCAAGCCTGCAGTGGGTAGATAACCAAGTCCGCAGCGGGTAGAACAACAACTAGACCACATCAGACAGAGGGGATTCACAGTGGATAGGGAGCAGAAGGCCAGCCCGCGCGACAAGCAGAGAAAGAAGAGAAAGGTCGTCAGCGGAAAAGAAAGCTGAAGAAAACCGCACGAGTTCTCAGGAGGCCGCTGCAAGTAGATGAGAAATCGCCAGGCAGCATCGAACAGCAACAAGAAAGAAAACAACAAGTAGATTGCGCGATAAGTCATGCAAGAGCAGTCCGCGAGAAGAGAAATGAAACTGCAGCGGTCAGGGTTGTAGTGGGCCCCAGACAAATCCCTATAAAGAGGGAGAGAAGAAGAGGAGACGGGAGGGAGGGAGGAGAAAAACGAGCCCGCACAAGGGGATGCGGTTAAGAAGAATAGACCGCATAAGGGAATGCGATTAAGTAGAAAGCGAGCCCGCACAAGGGAATGCGGTTAAGAAAAAAAGGAGTCCACCCAAAGGATGGCGGTTAGGAAATTGGAAAGCGGAAAGCGGATAGGAGACCAGGCCGACGGTCAGGAAAGAGGTTAACTGTCAGGAGGATCAGTGGAGCTTTGATACCATGCAGAAGAATTGAGTAAACTTTGTATATACTTCTTGAATTGTCAAATTACAAGTGTGAGTACAAATATATAGGGAGAGAGAGAAATCTCTATTACAAGATGCGGGGCTAAACATCCTAGTTAAGAGGCTAAATGAGCCTTTACATATATCATTCAACACAAACATTAAGGCAACTTTTAGTTTTAATGTAAAGAAGAAAGTCATGCTCTATCTAAGAAAATTAGAATATTTCATACGGTTAAAAAACCAAGAAAAAAGACATGACAATTGCTTTTATTTGTCTAAAAATTCAAGATAATCCGGTCTGTTTGTTAATAGTAAAATTTTCAAAGCACTTGAAAGACTTAATGACTATTTGTACTAATTTCAGAACTAGTCAGTGTTGGCATTTAAGATAATTTTAATGTACTTAAATCTCTCATATATCCAATTAGTAGCTCAGGTGAGGTTGTCTACTTGCTTTTTGCCTTACGAACAGTCAGCAGTGATTCAATTCCCTTAACAAATCTTCAATTCTCTTGGAGTTTTGGTTTAAAGTAGCACTTTTTATGTTTTTGTCCTATTAAGATGGTGCAAACCATTTATGTGGGGATGCATATTCTTCAATTTTCCCCTTGTTTCATTTTTGTTTTTGAACTATGGACTTTGTTTTTGAATTTACAATTTTATCTCATGGTCATTTACCGGGACCTCCCCTCTAAGTTTGCAAAATTACAGGGTGCGCCCCTCTACCTTTTGAAATTACAAAAACCTCCCTCTAAGTTTACATTTTATAACATGCATGCACAAAATACCTGTTGGAAGAAAGCGCCAGGGGGGTTGTGCATGCATGTTATGATGTAACTTAGGCTTCGTTTGGGGTGGTGGTGGCGGTCGTGAACGCATGGGTTAAATCGTCATTCGTTAACGGTCACCTAAAAAACTTCTTCTGTTTGAACATAAAAGTGGATGAAGTTCCTTGGGTGGGCGTTATCAAATGACAGTTTAACCCTTATGTTCACGACCGCCGCCACCATACCAAACGGAGCCTTAAAGGGGAGGTTTTTGTAATTTCAAAAGATAGTGGGATGCAACCTGTAATATGCTAACTTCTAGGGGAGATTTTGGGTTATTAATAGTTGTATCTTATAATAAGTTTCTTTATATAAAAAATTACTGAATAATGATGAAGAATGTCTTCAATCATTTTTAAGTCCTGATTGCTGAACCCTTTTTTGGAATCACACCACCTCTTGATTTTCTTACCCAATTTCTTCATAATTCTGCCAAAATTTGGGAGGAACATACTCATAAAATGAGATTTAAAATAGTGATTACGTTACAATTCCAGGTGCATGGAAGATTCATAAATTAATAGAGAGAGAGAGTAAACTAGAAGTAGATTTAAATATGCCACTCACATTATATTGGAATATTGACTGGATGTTTATGATTGACATGTAAGTGATATATATCTTATGTCCACTATTTTGTGAGTGGGAGGGAGCAGTTGAAAGTAATTTGAAGGGAAAAATTTTTGGTAACAAAATATCACCAAGGCAAAATGATGTAGGGTAAGCTCTATGCAAGGTTATGGAAACAAATGGTGACAAATCTCTATGCACTTAACAATAATCCGGCAACACTATCTTGCAACAATTAAAGCTGTAAATGTTGCATCAAAACTGATCACGTTCGAGTAGATCAACAAATTAAGGAAACAAGTATTGTATTATATATGCGAGAGAATGAAAAAACAATTACTCATGTGCCAAAAGTTCCAACAAGTCGCATGATATTTGGGGCAACAACAACAAACTAATATCTCCCAAAAACAGTGAATTAACACAATATTTTACACAAGATATCACAAGCAATCAATAAACTTACAATGATTATGAGGTAGAAGACTCGTTGGATGTCCAATGAGGTGCCGGTGGCCGGAGAGGAGAATCTGGATTGTTGAATGATAAATCGGAGAGCTGATTGTAGGGCTTGATGGGACTCTCCAAGTACTGGAATGTGATTTCAGTGGGCTGTCTGTGGTGCTGGAGGGATTGAAGGGAGCTGTCGGGGTGGGGAGGGATTTCTGGAGTTATTGGGCTGCTGGGAGGTATCGCAGGGCTGCTATGAGGGCTTCCAGGGGCTGGAGTGGTTCCTGGACAGTTTTTGAAGAGAAAACAGAGGAAAAGGAGGGAGTTGGCTGCCTTTCGGGAGGATTTTGGAGGTCTGGGAAGCAGGTTCAGGGTTAGAGAGGGGAATGGTGAGTAATGGGAGTTGGCATGAGTTAATTCCTCAATTCAAGGAGGCATGGGTAAGTGGGGAGGTGGGGGCGTGGCTGTATGCGAAGCTTGAGCCTGGGAGGAGGCTGTGGCTGGGAAACTGAGGAGAAAATGTGGTTATTTGCAATTGTAATTTGTCAGTTGGATGGGAGAGGATTAAGTAGTGTAGCAGGGATAATGGGGTTATGTCGGAAGTTATAATTGAAGTAGTGGGGGTAATGGATAGTGGATGGTTATAGGAATACAAGACCGAAGAAGCGTGATGGTGGATTGTGGTGGTAGTGACCGGAGGTGGTCGGAATTGGAAGCACGGAGGGATTGAGTGGCCGGCCAAGGTGGGGATGGAGGAAGTGGTGGAGCCGGCTATGGGTTTGTAGGGGACTAGAAGGGGCCGATCAAGGAGGGGAGGGGGAAGGGCTTTGCAATGGTCTCACTCTGAATTGCAGCTTCGGCACCAGTGATCAAAAGGAGTGATCGCTCTCAAACTTTCAATACTTCTAAATGATCATTCTACCTTTACATATAGGCTTATCAGGCGCCATGAACTATCATGATTCTCCAATCATGATGACCTCCAAAATATATAAAATAAAATCAGAAAAATACATAAAAACTCTAAATTTCCTAGATTGACTATCTGCTCAAGATGAATGGTCTCGGTCATCACCATCACTGAAGGGGAGTCTGCTTTCACGTTTATGTTTATGCTGAACTATTAAGAGTAAGCACCCATGATAAATATTTGTAAGCGTACAAGGCTGTAGTGACACACTTCAGTTTTATAATTCACATTTATTAGTGAAAGTCTTCTTATACTTTGAATTTAGTTTGTATTTCTGTTTACCCTCACAAATGGAAGAATTTTTATTTTTGTTGCATGTTGTTCTTTTACTTAAAATAATTATTCTTAAATGCTGATTTCTTTCTTATCATGAACATCATTTCAATTCTGTTGTATTAAAGAAGTTAGTATTAGCACTTGTACCCAATGACCGACTAAAAAAATTGGTGCAGGGTGTTGCTATTACCCAAGAAAATTCTTTATTAGATAATACTGCTAGAATTGAAAGATGGCTAGCTAGGTTTCCTATGTTTGATTGGGTGGGTGGCAGAACATCCGTAATGTCTGCAGTTGGCTTGCTTCCAGCTGCACTACAGGTATGCCCCTCCATATTGTTGGATGGTAAAATGTAAATATTTACTGCAAAAGATTTTATTTTATTTATTTATTCTCTATTTAGGGTATTGATATCAGAGAAATGCTTGTTGGTGCATCGTTGATGGATGAGGCCAATCACAAGATTGTGGTATTGATCGAGTTCTATGGCCATGAACTTGAGTATTGACATTATAAGTGCTTTGTCCAAGAAATGAACTTATTGTCATTCTGATTATTCTGTTCATTTATCTACCTTGCCCAGGTGAAGAATAATCCAGCAGCCTTACTTGCTCTCTGTTGGTACTGGGCAACTGATGGAGTGGGTTCCAAGGTTTCTCTTTTTCCCTTTTCCCTTTTTATGTTATCTTGATGTTTCTCATTTTTGTTGGTATGTGTGCTTACCTTTTCCAGGACATGGTTGTTCTTCCTTACAAGGATAGCTTACTTCTCTTTAGTAGGTATCTACAACAATTAGTTATGGAATCACTTGGAAAGGAGTTAGACCTTGATGGAAATAGGGTATGTATATGCTCTGTCTCTGGGAATGGAATTGAATTTCCGCTTCTCAAACATTCTGGTCTATTTATTGAAGCAGTAGGCATTGCATTTGAACTTTGGGCTTATCAGTTAACTAACTACATCACCAAGCTACACTGAGCCTGCTAATACCCGCTTTATTAAGCTTGCATCTGGTCAATTGAACCCATCTCTTAAACGGATACATTATTTCCTGGTACTGGCTTATATGAAAAAAGAACGTTTGGTATCTTCTTCAATAAATGTTTTTGGACATTTAATATTTTCACATACTGAATCCAATGATAATTTGGTAAATAAGAGAGCATGGAGCTGCCAGACGAGTCAAGTTAAATATTGATGTAAAATGGATTTATGTGGGTTAGTTAGTCGTTGACACACTTCATGTCAGGTTAACCAAGGAATTACTGTGTATGGAAACAAAGGAAGCACGGATCAGCATGCGTAGGTTTTCTAACCTAGTCAACATTTTCTTATTGATTAGCTGGTTTTTATCTTTGTTTGATTTTGGTTGGCAGTTACATTCAGCAACTTAGAGAAGGGGTACATAATTTCTTTGTTACTTTCATTGAAGTCTTGCGGGACCGGCCTCCAGGTCATGACTGGGAGCTCGAGCCAGGAGTGACATGCGGTGACTACCTATTCGGAATGCTTCAGGCATGTAATTTCCTTTTTGTTACGGATAGTTCTCATGTGATTAGAAGAAATGGTAAATGAATGAACATTAAAAAGTAAATAAAGAGAAGTAACTGTGATGTGGGACAAATCTACACGTGCCGGACATGCGACACTCTAACACTAAATGCAACGCAAGTGAGCACACGTGAATACAATGGACTTATAACAAATTTTAAAATGAAGATGTTGGAAAATGCAAGCACGCAATTCAATGTACTAATGATTATTGAACATAAACCCTTCAGCTCTTCAATCATGCTATTATTTCCAACACAGTTAATTAAACAAGAAAATTTAAATTTTGCACCGTTCATCACAATTAATTGCAATAGTTTTAATTATGTTAAAAGTAACTGTTGGATATTACATTTAATATTGAATGAATATTGCAATATATTCTCTCATCCTAAATATATTGCAATATATTGCATTAATATTAAATGAATATTGTAATATATTTATATCCTAAATATATTGCAATATATTGCATTAATATTTACATTGATTTTGTATCCTAAATAAGACGATTCCTATTTAGGAATTATGGAAGCACACAGATCAATGACGTGTCATATTGTTGTAATAGTATAAATACCCCTATGTGGATGAATAAAATCAATCAACCTTTGTCCTCCAACATGGTATCAGAGCCTTAGGGCTAAAATACCTCTCCCGCTCCCCGCTCCCGTTAGTCTTCCTCTTTCCCCCGCACGAACAAACCACCGACCCCCGCCCACCAATCCGCCGCACCCCACTCCCACCTCCGCTCGGTATACGCACGCCGCGCCCACGCCTCGCCTCCCGTACCACCAACAGACGGGCATAGGCCCTCTTCCAGCGGCCCCCGGCCACCGCCGACACTTCCGGCCCCTCTCCGGCATCGTCCACTTGATACCGCACATGCGGTGCTCCTCCTAATGCTCTTTCCGGTACCTACACCATTTCGTTTTGGCTCCTTTCCTCTTTATATGAGGCCGACCTAGTTTCTCTCTAGGCCGATTGTTGTTCTCCCGGGGGATCTGGATTTATATTCTTGATCGTCATGGCCGGGACTGGTGGCTCACCTACCGAATCTTCCACAACAAGTACACCCCCAACTACAGTGCCGTCCATCGGCTTCTCTCGCCCGGGACATGACCACAATACGCCTCAAATCACAACGATTCGTCTAGACGGCACCAACTATCTCCCGTGGTCTCGGGCTGTTACACTTGCTTTGAAGAGTCGGCGACTGTTTGACTATGTCATGGGCACTACACCCACACCTCGTTCAGATTCACCAGATTGGGTGCAATGGGAGTCGGAGAACTCCCTCGTCATGTCCTGGCTGACTAACTCCATGATCGAATCCATCGCTCGCAACTATCTCTTTCTGGATACGGCTGCAGACATTTGGCGAAGGGCAGAAACCACCTACTCCTGCCGCGGCAACGCGGCCCAGATCTTCCGGTTACGGCGAAAAATCTTCCTTCTTCGCCAAGGAGATCGCCCACCGTCTGCCTACTACCTCGAGTTCACCCAGCTATATCAGGAGTACGATCACTTCGACTCCATCACATTGGCGTCGCCTGAGGACGAGATTCTTATTCGCGCACGGGAAGATCGCAACCGAGTTTTCGAGTTCCTTCATGGGCTCCATAGGGAATTCGACCAAATCAGCGTGTAGATACTTGGCCTCTCCCCCTTACCCTCTCTTCCAAAGGTTTTCAGCCTCGTTCTGCAGGAATTCGATCGGAGGCAAACTTGGACTCTGGAGCCTCCTCCAGATGGTTCGACCCTGGCAGCCCATGCGGGCCTACGTACGGCTCGAGATTCTCGGCCGAGGTCAACTGACAAGGATCACCTGCTCTGTGACTATTGCGGAAAGAACCGTCATACCCGGGAGACTTGCTTTCGGCTTCATGGGTTCCCTACACCCCGGGGTGTCTCTTCCTCTCGTGGCGGTCGCGGTCCTGGCCGCACTTCGGGTCGCTCTACCCAGCCTTGCTCCGCGTACCTGTCTGATGTTTTCGACGAGCCACAACTTCCGCCAACTCCGTCAGCCACCACTTTGACTCTGACGCCTGATAAGGTTCTTGCTTTCCTTCGACTGATGCAGGGTCCAGAGCCACATGCCTTTTCGTCCTCATATGCCCATCAGGGGCCTTCTGGTGCTCATGCTGCCGCCACCCGTCCCTCTACTCACTGGATCATTGATTCTGGAGCAACGGACCATATGACCGGCTCCTCCTCAGGTTTTGTGTCCTACCTTCCATTGTCCGGCCGGGACAAAGTGAGCATCGCTGATGGTTCCCTCTCTCCCATTGCCGGAAAGGGCTCCATCCCATGCTCCTCCCTAACTCTTTCCTCTGTCCTTCATGTTCCGAACTTTACCCGAAATCTTCTTTCTATTAGTCATATAACCAATTCTATGAACTGCTCAGTAACTTTCTTTTCTTCTTCATGCATTTTTCAGGACCTGAAGACAGGAACGGTGATTGGAACTGGTAGCCTGGTGGACGGGCTCTATGTGTTCGATTCTTCCACCACTGTCTCTCCTCCCCGAGCCCTCCATGTGGATCGGATAGCTACTTTGGAGTCCTGGCACTGCCGGCTAGGACATCCGTCTACCAATTCTATGAAACGTTTATTTCCTACTTTTTCGTCTGCATTAGTTGATAACTTTCGCTGTGATACATGTGATCGGGGTAAAAATCATCGTAACTCTTTTAATCACATTTCTTCTCCTAGTACTGCTCCTTTCCATTTAATTCATAGTGATGTTTGGGGCCCTTGCCGGGTTGCATCGATTTCGGGTGTTTTTTGGTTTGTAACTTTTATAGACTGTTTTTCACGTACCACCTGGGTCTACCTTATGAAAGCAAAAAATGAAGTTTTTCCCTTGTTCCAGCGGTTCTACAACATGGTCTATACCCAGTTCTCGACCCCCATCAAAATTCTCCGCATCGATAATGGCCGAGAATTCATTGATTCCACTTTCGAGCAATACCTCGCCGATCGTGGAATTATCCACCAGACATCCTGCGCCTACTCACCTGCCCAAAATGGGGTGGCTGAGCGAAAAAACCGCCACCTATTGGAAGTCACTCGGTGCCTCCTCCTCCACATGCAACTCCCTAAATACTACTGGGGGGATGCTGTACTCACCGCAGCTTACCTTATAAACCGTATGCCATCCCGTGTCCTCGGTTTCAAAACTCCCCTCACCACACTTGGGGTGCCACCTACCACTCTCCAACCACGTGTTTTTGGGTGTGTTTGTTTCATCCATATCCACCACCGCCCGAAACTTGATGCTCGTGCGCACAAGTGCGTATTCATTGGCTACTCCCCCACTCAGAAGGGATATAAATGTTTTGACCCAGTCAACAAGAAGGTTTACGTTACCATGGACGTTATCTTCCGGGAATCTGAGGGCTACTACGGGTCCTCACTTCAGGCGGGGGCTCTCCCCACAACGGAAGTAAGTCCCCTACCTTACTCTGACACCCCTCTACCTATTCCTCCGGTATACCATCTCTCTCAGTCTACACCCCCTACTCTTTGCGCCCCTCCTATCAAGGACCCTGTCCCTAAACCTGTGCAGGTTTATTCTCGTCGACCCAAGGGATCGAACACGCGGCCCGCCATCTGGATATCAGACCGCCCACCTGACCCGACGTCAGGATCCATCATCCCTACGGAAGGTACCTCCACTCAACATCCATTATCTCAGTTTGTTTCTTACTCATCCCTGACAGCTTCCCATGGAGCATTTGTTTCCTCTTTGTCCACTGTCTCTATCCCCACTTCATGGCAGGCTGCCCTTTCCGACGACAGGTGGAGGTTAGCAATGCTCGAAGAAATGAGTGCCCTGGAAAAAAATGGCACATGGGACCTGGTCCAACTACCACCAGGAAAGAAGGCTGTTGGATGCAAGTGGGTATTCGCCGTCAAACAGAACCCCTCGGGCATTGTAGAAAGATACAAGGCACGACTAGTGGCAAGAGGCTTTACTCAGACAGAGGGCATAGACTACCAGGAGACCTTCACTCCTGTTGTAAAAATGAATTCGATCAGAATCCTCATGTCTTGTGCTACTTGCAAGGATTGACAACTCTGCCAATTGGATGTGAAAAATGCTTATCTTCACGGCGACCTGGAAGAAGAAATCTATATGGCTCTCCCTCCGGGACTCACCCCCAGTGGATCAAAAGGGAAAGTGTGCAGATTACGGAGGACACTCTATGGCCTGAAACAATCAGCCAGGGCCTGGTTTGGAAGATTCCACAAAGCCATGCACAGGTTTGGGTACCGCCAGAGCAATGCCGACCACACCCTCTTTATCAGAATCAATAAGGGGAAGTTAACCGTCCTGGTTGTCTACGTTGATGATATCATAATCACTGGGGATGACAAGGAGGAGATTTAGGCACTGAAGGAGAAGTTGGCAAAAGAATTCGAAGTAAAAGATTTGGGAAATCTCAAATACTTTCTCGGCATTGAAGTTGCACGGTCAAAGCATGACATTTTCCTATCACAAAGGAAGTATGTCCTCGACCTCTTTGAAGCCACTGGGATGAGCGGATGTCGACCTGCCGACACCCCAATCGAAGCCAATCACAAGCTCGGCAGAGAAGATAGCGATGTGATCGACGACATTCCCAGTTACCAGAGGCTGGTAGGGAAGTTAATCTACTTATCTCACACTCGTCCAGATATCTCTTATGCCGTGGGAGTTCTCAGCCGTTTCATGCACTCTCCAAAGGCCCGTCATATCGATGCCACACATCGTGTCCTCCGCTACCTCAAGTCCTCACCAGGGAAGGGAATCCTGTTCTCACCAAATAAAGAGTTGACTATTGAAGTTTACACTGACGCAGACTGGGCTGGATCACCTACCGATAGGCGCTCTACAGCCGGATATTGTTCCATGGTTGGTGGAAATGTGGTCAGCTGGAGAAGCAAGAAACAACATGTGATTGCTAGATCCAGTGCTGAGGCTGAGTTCAGAGCGGTCGCACATGACATTTGTGAAGGATTATGAGTCTCCACAATCCTGAAGGAACTTGGGCTTAAAGGTAGTGAGCCTATCAGATTGTATTGTGATAATAAGGCTGCAATATCCATTGCCCACAATCCGGTGCAACATGATCGTACAAAACACATTGAGATTGACAGACATTTCATCAAGGAAAATATTGACCGAGGAACCGTTGTTATTCCTTTCATACCGTCTGACCAACAGTTGGCCGATGTTCTCACAAAGGGTCTAAGTTCCAGTATGTTCGCAAATATTATTGGCAAGTTCGGCATGACTGACATCACACCCCCAACTTGAGGGGGGGGGGTGTTGGATATTACATTTAATATTGCATTAATATTAAATGAATATTGCAATATATTCTCCCATCCTAAATATATTGCAATATATTGCATTAATATTAAATGAATATTGCAATATATTTATATCCTAAATATATTGCAATATATTGCATTAATATTTACATTGATTTTGTATCCTAAATAGGACGATTCCTATTTAGGAATTATGGAAGCACACATATCAATGACGTTTTATATTGTTGTAATAGTATAAATACCCCTATGTGGATGAATAAAATCAATCAACCTTTGTCCTCCAACAGTAACAATTGCAATTGTTGAAAGTGGGCCCACCGACCATACAAAGGTCAAGGCCGACCATATAAAGGCCAAGACTCGGCCGGGCCCACAGCCCGACTGCAGTCGGTTCACCCCAACCCGCTCTCTGCCTTGGATATAAACTATGTGGCGGCTTGTTGAGGCCGGGAATCGATCCCAGGACCTCCTTTATAAGTGGATTTTAATTTCTCCTCTCATACCTAACTGAGCTGCACTTTTGTTGAAAGTGGACCCATCGACCATAGAAAGGTCAAAGCCAACCATATAAAGGTCAAGACCCGGGCCCACAGACTGACTGCAGTCAGTGCACCCTAACCCGCTCTCCACCTTGGATATAAACCGTGCGGTGGTTTTTTGAGGCCGAGAATCGATTCCATGACCTCCTTTATAAGAGGATTTTAACTTCCCGGCCTCAACAACCCAGCACAGTTTATATCCAAGGCGGAGAGCGGGTTGGGGTGCACCGACTGTAGTCGGGCTGTGGGTCCGGGTCTTGACCTTTATATGGCCGACCTTAACTTTTATATGGTCTGTGGGCCCACTTTCAACAACAACTAATTTAAAAGGACTACAAATTAAAGTAAAGCAATGAGAACACACACGAAAAATAATGAGTCAAACAAATTAAACATGATAATACTAGCAATAGAAGTGCATCCATACAAATATTAAAGACGTGAAAATAAATGCGGGTCTCACAAAGTTAGGGATCGTTGGCGTAGGATTGGAGATCTGGTGATTGTAGGAGTGGAGGCAATTCGAGAAGATAACAATTACTGGATGGTGGTTTTCGGAGGAGTAGATGGTTGTTTGAAGGGGCAAAGGGTATTAATGACTGTTTTAGAGGGGCTAGAAGGGTTGTAGGAGGTAGGTAGGGGTTGGACAGGTCTGGTGGGAGAAGGTTTGGGGTGGATTTCAGTGGGAGAGGGACTGGAAGGGTTGTAGGCGGGAGGTAGGGGCTGGCCAGGGCTGGTGGCAGTGGCAGACGCAAAAACTTTTTTTAGTGTGGGCGTGCTTAAAAATTGCTTGATTCATACTATTAAACCATGCCCAAAATTATTTTTTTTCGAACAATGGGGTATTAGCCACGGTTTAAACCGTGGCTAATACAGTTATTTTTTTTAAAAAAATAGGGTATTAGCCACGGTTTATAGTTTAAGCCGTGGCTAATATAGGAATTTTTTTAAAAATAGGGTATTTGTCACTGTTTAAATTGTGACTAATACTGTTAATTTTTTTAAAAAATAGAATATTTGTCACGGTTTAAACCGTGGCAAATACTATTAATTTTTTTTAAAAAGAAATGAGTGTGGGCGGCCGCCCACCCTCGCCCCAAAGTGGGTCCGCCCCTGGCTGGTGGGGGATGTTTTGGGGCGTATTTCAGTGGGAGAGGGGTTGTGGAGACTCTAGAAGGAGTGGAGGGCTGGACAGGCTTGGGGTGGGCTGGGGAGGATGAAAAAGGGGAGGGGAGGGTTGGTCGGGGCTTATTGGATCAGTGGAAGCCGGTGGAGGATCAAAGAAGGGGAAACAAGGTGGTGTCCGTTGGCTAGAGGGGTCAGGGAGGACGGGGAAGCAGCGATGTGCTTGGGATTGAACGTCGAAGGCTAGTCAAATGGGGTTGCTGGAGACTGGACAAGCAGGCAAGTGGGACCCTGGAGTCAGCACCACGGGGATCGAACGTCAACACCTTCGACTGAGCGGCTGCCTCTTTTGGAAGGCCTAATTTCTTGATGCCTATAAAGAACTGGCTATTAGCATAATATAGAGGGGGGGGGGGGGGGATTGGGTTAAATGATCCAATGACCCAAATTGTCCTATCACATTACTTGACATAATTCCTGAAATTTGTGTTCCTAAAATAAAAACATATACATGAAAAAATACATAAAAAATGAGCTTGATGTTATCACTAACTACAATCATCCATCTGACAATTCAAAAATGTTGATTCAATCATCGTTTTTAATGTTGTGCGAATGATCTCCAGAAGTAGAAAGTATGGCGATTACATAATAAATTCTGATGGTACTTTTTATACCTCATAATCTTAAATAAAGTTTTATAATAATTAATGTGTAAGTGCAATTATCATGTTCCTGAATTAATTTCAACAGTTAACTTAACCATTGCTCCTTTACTGTTTTAAATTTTTTAAATTTCTGTTTGTTTTTGTTTCCTGTTTTGCAGGGCACACGTTCAGCCCTTTATTCCAATGATAGGGAATCCATTACGGTTACCGTGCAAGAAGTGAACCCACGATCTGTAGGGGCACTAATTGCCCTTTATGAACGTGCTGTTGGTTTATATGCATATCTAGTCAACATTAATGCTTATCACCAGCCCGGTATTAATTCTGCAATGATTGGAACTTGGAAGATTTCAGGCATACTAAGTTTACTATTAAGTATTTATCCTTAATGTCAATTCTTTCTGTGCATCTTTTCTTAGTGCAGGTGTAGAAGCTGGTAAGAAGGCAGCTGGAGAAATACTGGCTCTTCAAAAGAGGGTTTTAGCTATTTTAAATGAGGCCAGGTTATTCTGCTATCTGATTTTTTTTATTCTTTTATGTACTTATCAATATCCTTGATTCCTGTCCTACAGATCATCATCCCTTGCATCAACATACATATTGATATAGTTTTTGGATATTTGTAATTTGTATTATTGTCATTACCTTTTATAGTTATATTCTTGATTTTAATGCATATTGTGTTTATAAGTAAGGCTAATTGGTCTTATTAAATGAAACAAGAAAAGAGTTTTTGCATTTTTTTCACGTCATCAGAACCTTATTGCAATGTTTTGGGCTGCCATCTCCTTCACATGGTTGCTGCTTGTTCTTCTCCATTGCTGCAGCCTTCTTCGCTGCTGCTCCATTACTGCAGCCTTCATCGTCGCTTCTCCATTACCGTAGTCTTCATTGCTGCTTCTCCAACATTGCTTCATTGCAGCTGACTTCTTGCATTCAAGATGCAGCTACTTCTCCAGCCTTCAACGTCGCTTCTCCATTACCGTAGCCTTCATTGCTGACTTCATGCATCTCCTTCACATGGTTGCTGCTTGTTCTTCTCCATTGCTGCAGCCTTCTTCGCTGCTGCTCCATTACTGCAGCCTTCATCGTCGCTTCTCCATTATCGTAGCCTTCATTGCTGCTTCTCCAGCATTGCTTCATTGCAGCTGACTTCTTGCATTTGAGACAAACGACACTATGATCTGAGAACACCAACTTGATGTCGTTGATTTCTTGTTCTTCTCCAACATGTGCATTTTATTGCGTTCCTTGCTCTTTTCCATTGTTTCCACTTGTTCCCTGAGATGTGTTGCGGCAGAGTCTGTCCTAAGGCCCCCGCGATACTGTTTCTTCGACAACATAGAGCAGAAAATAGCTTTTGACGCTGATTTTCAACAACCCTTTAGTGATTCAGATGACTGCCTCCTTCAGCAACACTTCTTCTTTGCTCTATTATTGCTATATTTGTCACCACCATCATCGTTGTCATTGCTTTCCATAGTCTCCTCATTGCTCAGTGTTAGCTTCATCACAATGACCTCTCCAACGCCTCTGAGACATGTTCTGATGTTGATGAATGGTGATGTATCCTTGGATGCTTTCATTGTCATTGTTCTATTGTTGAATGCTGAATCCTGCACCCATCCATCGTTCAGCTATAGGTCGTATGTGTTTCCTTTGGCCTCTCAATCCTCATTGTTGTAAGCATTACATATGTCCTCATTCTCGCCAACAAATTTTCATTTTATCACAAAGAGAACTGAAAATTGTTTGTTACATTTTTGACTGTTGGCAATCTTCTTTCTCACAAACAGCCTTTTAAATTGTACGTCTTAACATTGTTATGGAAGTGTCCAACATGTCTTCCGACATGTCATTTTAGGAGAAGGAATGCCACGATATTGCCATCTTTGAGAAAATATCGTTTATATTATGCTTGTTGATATATCAGAATAGTTTCCGGTATATCACCAAATTTTGTCATGCATTTCATTAGGAAAATATTTTTTTGATGATTATTAGACCAATCAAAAATGTTGATTTTTTTTTTTTTGGGAAAAATAAGGTATGCTTAAGAATATTTATGAGTTAATGTTCTCATTATCTATACTATATTAAAAGGGAAAACATCCTTTGATTAAACATTCACTTTCCGATTTATCCCTCTTTATTTAAAAAATTTCCACCTTTTAAATTTTATGTGTTTTTCTTTTACAACAACAACAACACTCGAGCCTTTATCCCACTATAGTGGGGTTGGCTATATGGATCCATTGTCGCCATTGTGCCCTATCTTTTGTCATAATCTCACTAATGCCTAAGTACATAATGTCTTTCCTTACAGTTTCATTCCAAGTCTTTATTGGTCTACCCTTCCCTCATTTAACCTGCCTAGTGACTAGACTCTCACAATGCCTAACATGTGCCTCTAATGGTCTCCTTTGTATGTGTCCAAACCGTCTTAGACGAGCTTCTCGCATCTTCTTTGCAATTGGTGCTACCCTTGTCTTATTCCCGATACTTTCATTCCTAATTTTATCCAATCTCGTGTGTCCACACATCCACCTGAGCATTCTCATCTCCGCAACTCCCATTTTTTGCTCATGCACACAATTCACTGCCCAACACTCAGAACCATAAAACATCGCGGGTCTAATTAAAGTACGGTAAAACTTTCCCTTAAGTTTTAGTGGTACTTTACGATCACATAAGATCCTTGACGCGCCTCTCCACTTCAACCAACCCGCTTGGATTCTATGTGCCACATCTTTATCAATATCTCTGTCTTTTTGAACTATCGATCCAAGATATTTAAAACACTCACTACGGGAAATATCTTGATCACCCTACTTAATAACGAAGTCATCTGTCCTTCTTGTACTGCTAAATTTAAGCTTCATATACTCCGTCTTTGCCCTGCTCAACCTAAAACTTTTCTTTTCAAAAGTATCTCGCCAAGATTCAAGTTTTGCGTTTACACCCTTGAGCGTTTCATCAACCAAAACGATATCATCCGCAAACAATAAACATCAAGGTATTGCTTGTTGGATATGTCTGGTGAGCTCATCTAAGATAAGGGTAAAGAGATATGGGCTTAAAGCTGAACCTTGATGTAAGGCAACAATGATAGGGAATTCCTGTGTTAATCCTCCAGATGTCCTCACCCTTGTCACATAATTTGTATACATATCTTTGATTGTGTCAATATATGTTATATTTACACCTTTCTTTTCTAAGACTCTCCATAAGATCTCTCTTGGAACTCTATTATAAGCCTTCTCAAGATCATTAAACAACATATGCAAATCTTGTTTTCTTTCTCGATAGTTGTCAATGAGTCTCCTCAAGAGATGTATAGCTTCCATGGTCGACCTCCCTGGCATGAATCCAAATTGATTCTCCGAGATATTAGTCTCTCGTCTTAATCTTCTTTCTATTACTCGTTCCCATAGTTTCATGGTATGACTCATCAATTTAATTCCTATGTAATTAACACAATTTTGTATATCCCCTTTATTCTTATATAAAGGTACCAAAATACTTTCTCTCCATTGGTCTGACATGCTCTTTGACTTCAGTATCTTATTGAAAAAATATATAAGGCACAAAATTCCTTCATTTCCTAGACATTTCCATACTTCGATGAATATATCGTCTGAAACAACCGCTTTTCCATTTTTCATCTTATTTAGAACATTTTTTACCTCTGATATTTTAATTTTACGATAAAACGATATGTTCTTATACTTCTCTGATTTACTTAACTCTTTCAAGTTCAATTTATTATCCTTTGTTTTATTAGAGTTGATAAAAGTATCTTTTTCATCACTCTTTAATATTCACATCAACTGTCAAAACTGTATCTGTCTCATCATTTATATATTTTACTTGACTTAAATCTCTTGTCTTTCTTTCTCTAGCTCGAGCAATTTTATATATGTCACGCTCTCCATCTTTGGTATTTAGTCGCTTATAAAATTCTTCATAAGCTGCTTGACTTCTTGCTTTACTTACTGTCTGCTTAACTTCTTTTTTGGTGACTTTATACCTGGCTAAGTTTTCATCATTCCTACAAGAGTAGAGTGATTTATAGCTGACCCTTTTTACCCTCACTTTGTCTTGCACTTCCTCTTTCCACCACCAAGATTCTTTATTTGAGGGCGCACAACCTTTTGATACTCAAAGTACGTTTTTTTCACTTATCCTTAAATGTGAAGACATAACTTCCCATGAGACATTATGATCAACATAAGGATCATCAACTAGTTGTTCCATAACTGTCTTCTTGAAAGCAACCTGCTTTTCCATCTTCAAGTTCCGCCACCGAATTTTTTGTAACATTTTTGTTCTTGTCTTAAATTTATTATATTTAATTTGTACATCTAACACCACTAACCTATGTTGTGTTGTCAAACTTTCTCCTGATATGACTTTGCAATCCTTACAAATCATTTTATTCATTTTACGAGTCATGAAATAATCAATTTGTGATTTATTTGGTCCTTTTTTAAACGTAATTATATGTTCTTCGCTCTTTATGAAAAATGTATTTGATACAATTAGCTCATGTGCTACGACAAAGTCTAAAATAGTTCGTCCTTCTTTATTCCTTTCTCCATATCCATATCCTCCATGAACGGCCGTGTAATCTACATTTTCCTTTCCTATATGTCAATTTAAGTCTCCTCCTATGAAAATCTTCTCTCTATGTGGGATTTCTCTTACTAAATCATCTAAGTCTTCCCAAAATTTCACTTTAATTGACATATAAGCAACAAATTCAAGTAGTATACACTACTTCCACACTAATAGTTTCCTTTTCTATGACCAATTTAAGTTCTAAGATTTTATCACCTTTTCTACTTACCCCAACAACTTCATCCTTTCAAGTAGTATCCACAATAATACCTACTTCACTGCTTGTTTTATTTTTACCTGTGTACCATAATTTAAGACCTGAATTATCTAAAAATCAAGGTTGTAGATATCGGATATCGGGGACACGTCGGTTTAGGTTTTTCATATCGATTTTACTATGTCGGGGGATATATCGGGGATATTTCATATACCGGGTTTTAATATTTAATTATTTATGTGTAATTATTTATAAATTTAATCATTTTTTCATTTATATATATTAATATATTAATAATTTGATATTTATTGGACTTCTAAATTTATTAATATAATATAAGCATTTTGTGTTATACAAGTAATAACGGTATAATGCATGAATAAAACAAGAGAAAGTAGAATGTCAGAAAGTTGTCCGTAACAATGGAAGATAAGAAATTTTTAGTCTATAATTCAAAAATCATGCATAATTGACGTCGATGATGCACTTGGGCAAGAAAGAAAGCCGAAGGAAAAAAAACCTAAACAATGAAATAATTTTGGTCTGTTATTTATTAGACCATAAACACTAATTAAAATAAGTTGAAAAAATCAATCGATAAAATATCGGGATATATCGGCTGATATATCGGCGAATATATCGGTCAATAATAGACATATCGGAGGATATATTTCAAAAGGATATTTTGCAAAATAATATCGGAAACGTGTCGTTTTGTCCATAAAACCTTTATGTCGGCCGACATGTCGGCCATGTCGGAGGATATTCACAACACTGCTAAAAATTTAGCTTTCTCACCCACCCATCTAGTCTCTTGCAGACATAAAATATTTATCTTTCTCCTAATCATTGTATACACTACTTCCATCGCTTTCCTCGTTAGCATACCTATATTACAACTTCCAAACCTAAGTCGATCACAATTTCTAGGACATACTTCCCTAGGACGTCTAATATGTGAGGATTTTTGTCTATTTAACACTACACCCAAGTTCTCTTGGAGGTGCAGCGGTCCTTGTCAAGACGCCGCATTCGGACCATACGACGAGGGCTCTTGCAAATTTAGCACTACACCCAAGTCCTGGAGATGCAGCGGTCCTTGCCAAGACGCCGCATTCAGACCATGCGACACGTTTCTTAAGGGGAACAATCTAGCTTTTGCACAATTTCTCAAATGATTCATATTCATAAAGGTAATTAAATTTTACGTTGGCCATCTACCTAACACAACCATCACCATTTTTCATAAGGGTTTTTCTTTCATTTTAAAAAAATGCTTTTACACAGACAAAGTACCCTACCTACAATAAAAAATTTGCTATCCCCGTCGCTCGCAAACTCCCGTGCACACGACAAAAATGAGTGACGGGTGGAGCATAACGTTCGAGGGTTTGCGGGCGGCGGGAGCGCCGTCGTGTCTGGGCAATGCCATGACAAGAATAATGTCGCGCTGGACACTAAAGACCCCCCATGCACTATCGTAGTTTGGATGTTGTCACGATTGGTTGAAGGGGTGAAGCCCGTGCCTATCACTCGTTTATTATTATAAATGCTTAATTATGTTAGTTATTGTTATGAATGTTTTGATTTATTCATTATTATTGTGAGAACTTACAAATGCTTTGACATTTAGTGCACTAGTACATTTATAAGTTAATATAGTCTCATAATTCAATTTCTAACATTTCGAACTCAAATCGACATGATCCAATATCCGATATCTGTAAGACCGTCAACTTGGCATTTCTTATTCTCTATTCTATTATGCTTATATATATGAATGAGTCTGGTCAGCTAACAGAAAGAAACCTTTACAAAATCTGTCCATGATAATTTCACATTTTTTTTCAAAAAATTCAGCCATTTAGAATCACAAATAATGCATAAAACAACCCAAATAACTTATTAAAAATCATCATCAACAGCCCACATTCAATGAACAATATCCGTACCCAGGACATGAAATATCCACAACCAAAGTTCAAAAACAACCACTCTATAATCTGGACAGCAAACACAAAAACTTGATAAATGAAGACGAACTCGGGTTTATGGGGATATTTGCTTGCCATTGAAGGGAGATAAGGTCACGGCCGCCACACCTAGTGAAAAGAGCTCGAGCTCTCACCATTTTTAAGGGAATACCAAGTGATAAGAGGGAAGAAGGGCTTATGTTTTTCATCCTAGCAGCTGATGGATTGCACAAATAAACATGGAATGTGAGACTTGGAAGTCCATCGGGTTCTAAATAGGATAAACAACAAATTCAATTTCCCTCTTATTTTAAATAGTCAAAAGTAATCCTGGTGTTTTTTGAATATAAATATAAAAAAAGAAAATAAGGTGTTGACTGATCGGTCCACATAAATGACATAATCAGTGTAATCTAGTGCCTACTCTAGCGCTATAGGCGCTATGAATCGTTCCCTTCGCTCCAACACCCCGTCTTTTTCCTGTTACCTTTTGGAACACCGATCTGTTCGGTCGCATGAGTAGATGGCCATCCCGGATCCAAGCCTGAGTTTATATAGAATGTCACACATCTAACACCCCCCTCAAAGTAACAGGGGATCATACACCGAGAGTTTGGAGAGAAGGAACTTTTGGTGAGCGCGAGTCTGAGGCTTGGTGAGCAAATTGGCAAGTTGGCGCTCAGTGGGAACATAGTGAGGAACAAGAGTGCCCCGAATGTGTTGATCATGAAGGAAAAAATCATTAACACCAATGCACTTGGGAATCGAGTGCTTGGTTGGATTCAGGGTAATCTGAATAGCCCCGTTGTTGTCACAATGGAGAGTAGTAGGACCAGAAAGAGCAACACCAAGATCAGCAAACAACCAACAAAGCCAAATAATATCCTCAGCTATAGTGTCCAAGGCACGGAGCTCTGCCTTTGTGCTAGAACGAGAAACGCTTGTCTGTTTCTTGGATTTCCAAGCAATGAGTGAAGTGCCCAAGAAGAGACAAAAATTGGTGACAGAACGACGATCAACAGGATCACTGGCCCCTGTAGTATCAGAATATGCCTGTAACTGGAGAGAGTTGTTGCGGGGGTAGAATAGATCATGAGTCAAAGTAGCACAAAGGTATCAGAGAACACACAACAGGTGAGCATAGTGAACTGATGTGGGAGCACTCACAAACTGACTCAACACATGAACAACAAAAGCAATGTCAGGTTTAGTAATGGTGAGGTAAACCAGACAGCCAACTAGATTGCGGTACCGTGTCGGATCGGAAAGAGGAGAGATCTCATCCGGACGCAGCTGAAGGTGTAGCTCCATGGGAGTGACAACAGTGCAGGAGTTAGATAGTGCAGCGTGGGCCAGTAAGTCTGAGGTGTAGCACTGCTGAGATAACTGGTAGCTAGTAGGAGTAGCATAGAACTCAATGCCCAATAAGTAACGCAATATGCCAAGATCAGTCATCTGAAACTGCTGCTGAAGGTGATGCTTGACAAACTCAACATGGGTGGCATTGTCACTTGTAATAATCATGTCGTCCACATATAAAAGGAAAATGGTCTGACCTTGTGATGAAGAGTGGACAAATAGAGCCGCGTCATAGTGATTAGGCTGAAAACCAACTGCAAGAACTGCTGAAGTAAAACGATCAAACCAGGCTTGAGGAGTCTGTTTAAGGC
The DNA here is from genome assembly GCA_039513925.1 of Platanthera zijinensis. NCBI lineage: Eukaryota > Viridiplantae > Streptophyta > Magnoliopsida > Asparagales > Orchidaceae > Platanthera > Platanthera zijinensis. The sequence goes on from CM077092.1 coordinate 3,964,734, forward strand.
CATAAAGGCTCGATGGAGACGACAAACAATGCCAGAGACAATAAAGAGGCATGCATGAGGAAGGATGTACACCTCCTGCTGCAAGTCACCGTGAAGAAAAACATTCTTCACATCCAGTTGAAACAAGGACCGCTGACGGACTACTGCAACGACAATGAGGGTCCTGATAGCAATCATGTGGGTCACAAGAGCAAATGTCTCATCATAGTCCCGACCGTACTTCTGCTGAAAATCACAAGCTACCAACCGAGCCTTGTATCTCTCCACTGTGCCATCCGAGCGAGTCTTCACTTTGAAGACCTACTTGTAGGTGATAGGGATTGCACCAGAAGGTAATGGAACTAGATCCCAAGTAGAAGTATGCTCCAAAGCATTCAACTCGTCAGATATGACAGCCTGCCATTTCGAAATCAGGACAACCTCCCTGTAAGTACTAGGTTGTGGAACACCACAGGTAGCCTCTGGAAGGGCTGATAGGTCAAGGACAGGCAGATCAAGCAACTGAGTAGCAAGGTTGAGCCGATCGGGTGGATGTCGATCACGAGTGGGGCAGCGTCGTACTGGAGAATCATCCACATGTAGCTCACTGGAAGAGACCTGGTGCAGAGGGGCAGATGACGCATCTGTAGGACAAGACCGCCGAACATAGTGTTGAATGATGTGCATGACGACAAGTGTACCAGACTCACAAGTAATATAAAATGGGAGAGTTTCCCCAAGTATCGATCTCACATGGAACACAATAAGGTAGAGTTATCTTTTGAGGAAGGACTTGAGATTGAAGTCCTTAGAGCGATGAAATGCGAGAGGTTTGATGAAAACAAAATAGAAGAAAACCTAAATTAACAATACGGGTTGTCGGCACTGCTTCACAACGACTGGAGATTATGCAGGCCGCTATGCACTGCTTTGCTCGGCGGATAGCCGAGTAGGCATGCGGGTTGGACGAGTAGGCTCGTGAAGTGTAAGAGTATTCAAGTGTAATGGAGAAGTTAAGCGGAGTGGAAGGGTAGGCTTGCGTAATGGAGCGAAGGTGATGGTGGTGGAATGGCGGCGCACCTCATACACACATATAAACCAAATGCATTCATATAAAATAAAATAGAAATTACAAACAAGGGTCTATGGTGCACATCATCAATAACATAAGGATCTAGCTACAAACATCAAAACAAGAGGAGAGAAGCAAGGAATCGACCACATCCGAAAGACTCGTTGAGATTCACGGTAGGATTCGACGGGTTGTCATCCGGGGTAGAAGAGAGTTTTCACTTCCTCCCGGTTGACCCGTCTTCTTCGTCTCACGACCCGAACTTCTCCTGTGCAGAGCTCTCCTTGCTTGATGATGAAAGTAGGGCTAGAATCCTCTCCTTGGAAGCTTTTGGATGATGGAGGCGGCCTAGGGCAAAAGCCCTCACGGATGGAGGAGGAAGGAGCCGGAGCTCTCCCTTAGGGTTGCGGTGGAAGGAAATCGCAGAATGAAGATGATCTGAATCGGGCAAAACCTGCGGCTTAAATAGAAAAACGCGTCAGAAAATGGGCACACACGATCGTGCGTGCATCGCGCGATATTTAATGTGCAGAAATCGCCTAGCCTGATACAGCAGCAAACCGTGTAATTTTGATCATGCACGGGCAAAACAACCCGTGATAGCCCGTGCGAGAACAAAATGCACAGTTCAAGTCAGATCATAGAAAACCCAGACAAATAGACAGATCGTGTGATTTCCTTCGCGCACAATTGAATCCAACCGTACGCAAAGAAAACGCACGAGCGATGATTTCATAAATTATTTAGACAAAAAGACGAGGTCGGGCGATTTGATCACGCACGGGCAAAACATCCAGTGCGAGAACAAATCGCACGGCCCGGGGCAGATCACCTATTTTGGGTTCTGTAAGCATCGCACGGTCGCACCGATCGTGTGTAAAGAAAACGCACGGCCGTGCGATGTCTACATGAAAGAACTGGGCAATAAGGAAGATCTGCCACCTGCACAGCCAAACACTAGCTGGGGCACAGGCGTCCAGCACACGCAAATAAAGATAAACAACAAAAAAGTAGTGGGGAGCACCATGTGCTTACCCCCAACAACATAGTCCGCAAATGCACACCACAATGGGCCTGTTGAAAGTAAGAATGGAAATACTTGCTTGATTCTTATTTATTCATATAGGGAATAATATATAGGAAAAACATTAACTCTTACAACTTGACTCACGATGTGAAGCTAAACCCACATACATATAAATACTAATATAATAATACTAATAGCCTGACATTGATCTGATTATTCCAACACATCCCCTCAAGCTGAAGGGGAAACCCTTCAGCTTGGACACAACAAATAACGACAATGGAGGTAGGCGATGCCAGACAAATATCAGACGAGCCACTGGTAGAAATTTCAAACCGCGGAATCAAGTCGGGGATATAGCTACACACGATGTTGACCCACACACGATGCAGGACCCACACATGACATGGACTCGTTGGAAACCGGTCAACCAACATCACCTACACACAACATGCAAAAAAGAATGAAAGATGTGGAGCAAATCATCAAACGAGTGATCAGGGATAATCCGTCGGGGATAATCTTTCGGAAATAATCCGTACAAAGGGAGGTCCCTCACGACACAATCCTGCACGACACGGTCTCACACGACACAACCCGCTGAGATTGGAACACCAACATCAATCGTGTCCCATCACACGACCGATCCAAAGAAAAATGTGGAGAAACAAAGAACACGTGACATAAGCCTAGAGGTCGTGTGGGACTAAGGAGAACACCGGGAAAGATCATTCGGGTCGCCCTCATCCCAAACACTCCCCCTCACGTGGAATACACGTGCATATAGGCAAAATACAAAGACAAGACACAAACATCATACGCCACACATAAAACAACAAAAAAACACATAACTTCAGTATCCTTGAGAGATCAGCACCCCACAAGGGTTAGCAGTGCGGGAAGCGATAAAAACCAGAGGGGCAGCTGCTGGATTCGTTGGGATCACAAGAAGGCAGTAGGAACAACAACGGAAACACTGCAGGAAATACAGAGTGTAGCAGCTGCCCAAGAACAGTAGGAACGAAGAAGTCGTCGACTAGAACGGGAGCAGCGAGGGCCAAGTTGGATCGTCGACAGGAGCCGCAGCCAGGCATGACGGAGGAGACCAGTCTGCGCCGGGATTGAGAGCAACCGGCGGATTCGACGAAGGAGAGCGTCGACGGGCAGGAGGAGAGCAGCGGCACGACGGGATCGTTTACTGGAGAAAAAACTTGCCTTAGCTGCTGGCAACCAAGCCTGGAAGGTAGAGGAAGCCAGCAGGGAGGACGTTATCCACTCGGCGTCACAGGAGCACAGTTGCTGCAACATCAAGGAAGCGGGCTGGACGCAGACAGAAGATGAGCGAAGCCAGCGGAAGAAGCATAGTCGATGAGAGGACCGCGACAGCAGACGACGTTGATGATAACACCAGTGACAGAACACGATGCCGTCAACGTCGTGGTCGACGATCACAGAGAGATCATAAGCTAACGAGGAGAACGATAACGATGGAAGCAACAGTCTTCGGCGTCGATGGAAGTAGCAGTCGTCGGCGTCGACAGGATCGAGCGCAGCAGTAGAAAGGCACGTCGTCGATAGGGCTGAGAACCTCCGTCACTGAAGGGGGAGGAGATGGCCACTCTCGTCGATGGAGTCAATCGTCCATTCCGTCGACAAGAGCGGGCGAGTTGCATCTCATCGGGAGCCCTAACGGCAGCTAGGACGGGACCCGGTATCGGGCAGAGAAAAAAGGGCAAAAGCAGCAGCAGGTAGCGAACCGGCCCATGAGAATAGGTTTTTAGGGTTTCAGATCATTTAGGCTCTGATACCATGTTGAAAGTGAGAAGGGAAATACTTGTTTGATTCTTATTCATCCATATAAGACATAATATATAAGAAAAACATTCTCTTACAACTTGACTCACGATGTGGGACTTAACCCACGTACATATAAATACTAATATAATAATACTATAGACCAACATTGTGACATTTCCAACATGGCCTAAATGTGCACTTCGCGTAAGAGTGTGAACCATGTAAAATATAAGCAATAACAATCTAAAAGTGAAGTGCGTGTGCGTGAAAACTAGCCTAGATGAGTACGAAAAACCCTATAAATATCAGACTTATCACACCCTCAGACTTAACCGTTTGCTCGTTCCGAGCAAACCATCCTTCATGTGGACGAGAAAAATAACAGCTTGCATAGTAATTGAAAAGCGGAGTAGCATGCGAAGCCGCATACTCATGCACGTAGAAATACAGTAGAAAGAATTTGTAACTATACAAAATAGTTTATGAATTTCTAGATGCGTATCTAAATATTATTACTACTCATAATTGGAATCACGATGAATCCTCCTCAAGTCACGCGTACGGAGAAAGCAGACTGATCGCTAAGGTGAGCATTGCCAAAGACCGGGGATCGAGACAATCTCCAAAGAAATCCTTCAATGTTGGTGAACATAAGCTTGCCCGTTCGCACTCTCTCCATGGCCCTGGTTTGGTTCGATGCGCGAATCAGTATGACTTTAGGTTTAGAATGAGGCTTTGGATTAGGTGAGGTATACACTGATAAAATCGAAGTCTCACGCACCTACCCCAAATGAGCTAGCACAAACAAAAACTATCCACTTGCCACAATAACACGCGAGTGCACCACAACCCCAGACTTAGACTTGATGGCATGGGTGTGTGCACTGCCTGCTCCCAACACAAAACATCTCATAAAGATTTTCAATTAAGCTTTTCTCCTTTCACTTTCTTCACAAATCATTTTTTCTTTTTCTTTTTCATTTCTATATTTTTTCTTTTCATAATTTTTTTTAGCAAATATTCAATTGAGCACAACCATCTTTTCACAAAACATCACCACATCAACACCCCACATGAAAATTAAAAACAAACTAGAGCTCACATTTGGATGTGCGACTAGGATTTGCTTTTAAGCTTTGATGAGATAATAGTGGAGCTGAATCAAAAGGAAGGGGTAGGCACAACCGCACAAAAGCTCAACCGGGCCAAAAAGATGACATACGTTACGCTCGCGTAATAGAACTATCCTATACTCATGCTTTGAGAATAGCTTGGGGCAAGTTCTTAGACACCGAGAAAGACTATTCTTCCTCCCGACTCGAGCAATACGAGGCTAACGATTATCTACACACATCCCTACGCTACCGTCATATTCACACCGGATTCACCAATTATGAGTAGAATAAATAATATCTACGCAAATAGAAAAATATAAAACTATAAGCATAAACATAAATTAATTCTACTCGGATTTCTAAGCGAGACACGAGCACTCAACTATGAGCACTACATGAGTCAACATTTTACTCCATCTCACAATCTTATGCCAGCAAAATGAATTTCCCAACCACACATGAGACATAAATTATACTCGTGACACATCAACAGATAAGTGTGTACTCATGTAGGTGTTGTGGTGTGCGATGAAAATGAACAAAAATTATAAAATTGAATTAAAAAGCTTCTAGCATGCTAATGAAATGTGCACGTACAGTGGGTGACAACAAAGATAGCTCCTCAACAGATTTAAACTAAGCAATACACTACATGATATAACAATTGAAATTAACAATAGAGCTAGGGAAGAGATTACCCAATGCTCAACTAGTGAGCATACCAGAAGACACGTGAAAGTCAAGGCAAAGCTGCCATACGAAGAATCACAACGACCGCCTTCCAAAATAAGTACCTGCAGGGGTGAGCTCCGCAAAAACAAAAATAAACAAGAAGAGTCTGAATTAAAGGAAATGCAAATGAAATAAGATAACTACTGAAGTTATTGTCCTCCTAACACAACTTATTTAGGTTTTATGTAGTTCTAATAGATAGGAATATGAAAGGAGAAGTGAACAGATAATTGTTCTAATATCCGTGTCTGTAGCGGGTACCGATACAGTGATAAAACAGTCACCAATCAAACTAAATAATAATACCTGCTCCTCACAGGTAGATAAAAGATGAAGTAAGAAGAGAAGGCGGAAACCTCACTCTCCTCACCAAAAATATCCTTGTCGAGCAAGGTGTTGTCTACAGGAAGGAGGTACAAGTCCTCTTGGAGTACTTGCGAAAGATCAACCTGCACAGGCTCAGATAGGGAAGGGTGATCAGGAAATAAAAGTGAAGAAAAACATAAATGATCATAAATCTGGGGAGTGGTCCCGGTCTCACTCCCATCAGGTTTCACTGAAAGATCATTGTCGACATCATCGACAATGCTGCAGGGCTCAGTAGGATCATCGGTGGCTTACTCCACTGATACTGAGGTAGAATCCTCTTCTCCTTGGAAAATATCCTCCTTCATAGGAATAGACACAACACACAAATCACCTGTCTTATCTTGCAAGGCATCCTCAATAATGTCGTCAGAAATGAATGTAGTAGTATGCACAAGAGGGGCAGAAATAGTGCTTGGATAAAAATCAAGCACCGATTCCTCACAAAAAATCCAATCCCCAGGCAATGATAAATGCACTGGGGAGGTGGGCTCAACCATGTCGGTACATACATCCTCCACAACTTTGATAAGCGTATCTGCATCATTCCCTTCAAAACTTGAAGGTGATACATATTACAGATACATAATCAGAGGTAGAAGGTGTGCAATCAGGAATAGGAGTCAGAACAATCTAGATATCCGGCTCATCATCCTCGTCCAATTGACGAAGATACTCGACACAATTATTCAGAGCATGTTCTGTGCTCCGACAAAACAAACATCGTTTTACATTACTCTTTGGTTCTTGCGGGACCGAAGAGGAATACAAAAATGGTAAATATGACAAGGACGAGTGACTATAAGACTTGGGCACGGAGTATGAAGGACTGTAATAAAAACGGTGCTCCATACATTGGGCCACGAGAATTATGCCCACAATCTCCAGTAGGGCATTTATCACTACAATGATTATAATCACCGCACCATCGACAACAAATATTAAAACCAGCGAACATGGTGCAAGAAAGATGGATTTAACACGAATAAACACTTTGTGCAAACCACTACACCCAACAATAAAATAGTAAGACAACCTATATTTAAAATAAGTAAAATGGAATACAAAAAAAAACAAAAGGGATGTTAATCGCAAATGGAAGAACTTCTTTCTCTTGACTCACTCTCCAGAAACTCACACGATTGTGTTCCCCGACAACGACGTCAAAAACTTGATGTGCATAACGACATGTATACCGGTCGCACACGTAATATAAAATGGGAGAGTTTCCCCAAGTATCGATCTCACGTGAAATACAGTAAGGTGGAGTTATCTTTCGAGGAAGGACTTGAGATTGAAGTCTTTAGGGAGGATGAAATGCGGGAGGTTTGATGAAAACAAAATAGAAGAAAACCTAAATTAACAATGCGGGTCGCCGGCACCGCTTCGCAACGACTTGGGATTATGCAGGCCGTTATGCACTGCTTCGCTCGGTGGATGGACAAGTTGACATGCAGGATGAACATGTAGGCTCGCGAAGTGCAAGAGTCTATAGTGCACATCATCAATAACATAAGGATCTAGCTACAAACATCAAAACAAGAGGAGAGAAGCAAGGAATCGACCACATCCGAAGACTCGTTGAGATTCACGGTAGGATTCGACGGGTTGTCAATCCGCATCCTAGCTCGGTCCGCAACTACGTCCGAGGTAGAAAAGGGTTGTCACTTCATCCCAGTTGACCCGTCTTCTTCGTCTCACGACTAGATCTTCTCCGGTGCAGAGCTATCCTTGTTTGATGATGGAGGCGGCCTAGGGCAAAAACCTTCACGGATGGCGGAGAAACGAGGAGTCGGAGCTCTCCCCTAGGGTTGCGGCGGAAAAATCGCGGTATGAAGATGATCCGAATCGGGCAAACCTATGGCTTAAATAGAAAAACTCGTCAGAAAATGGGCACGCACGGTCGAACGCACGACCGTGCGTGCATCGTGCGATATTTAACGCGCAAAAATCGCCCAGCCTGGTACAACAACAGACCGTGCGATTTTGATCACGCACAGGCAAAACAACCCGTGTGAGAACAAAACGCACGGTTCAAGTCAGACCATAGAAAACCCAGACAAACAGACAAATCGTGCGATTTCCTTCACGCGCGATTGAATCCAACCGTGCGTGAAGAAAACGCACATGCGATAATTTCATAAATTATTTTGACAAAAAGACAAGGTCGTGCGATTTGATCACGCACGGGCAAAAAAGCCTGTGCGAGAACAAATCACACGACCCGAGGTAGTTCACCAATTTTTGGTTATGTAGGCATCGCACGGTCGCATCGATCGTGCGTGAAGAAAACGCACGACCGTGCGATGTCTACACGAAAGAACTGGGCAACAAGGGAGATTTGCCCACCCGCACAGCCAAACACCAGCTGGGGCACAAGCCTCCAACACACACAAATAAAGATAAACAACAAAAAAAGAAGTGGGGAGCACCATGTGCTTACCCCCAACAGCATAGTGCACAAATGCACACCACAACGAGCCTAAATGTGCACTTTGCGTAATAGTGTGAACCATGTTAAATATAAGCAATAACAATCTAAAAGTGAAGTCCGTGTGCATGAAAACTAGCCCAGATGAGTCCGAAAAACCCTATAAATATCACACTCATCACTGAGCCTAGTGCTGAGGAGGAGTAAGGGGATGGACTTGGATAGGAAAGTCAGGAGACTTTGGGGATGACTCAGGAAGAGCAGGGTACGAACCTAGACAGGAAGGTTGGGACTCTGTGGAGATGACTCAGAAAGGATAGGAGATGGTGATCCTGATGGAGACTAAGTGTGAGGTAACTCAGAGGAAGGTGACACAAACGGTGGTATGAAGAGAAAGAGAACGTCATCAATTGTAGTGGAAGTGTGAGTAGGGGAAGAAGGAGATGAAGGCGAGGATAAAACAAAAAAGGGGCGGTCCTCAACAAAAGTAACGTCTCAGGAGATACGAACACAACGAGCTACATGGTCATAACATCTATAGCCCTTGTGCTCATGACTATAACCAAGAAAAACACCAGTGATGGACCGAGTAGATAGTTTGGTGTGCTCACGAGTAGGAAGAAGAACATAGCATAAACAACTAAACACATGCAGGTGGTCATAATGAGGAGGACAAACAAACAGACGCTCACCAGGACTTCTACCCTGTAGAAAAGTGGATGGCTGGAGGTGGATAAGATAGACAACAGTGAATATGACCTCAACCCAGAAGTGTGGAGACACATGAGAGGCAATGAGGAGAGTACTAGTTATCTCAATGATATGACAACGCTTCCTTTCCGCAGTGTTATTCTGAGAATGAGCACCAGTTTATGAGAGCTGAGGTAGAGTATCATGAGAGGTCAAAAGATCACAAAAGGCATGTGACAAGTATCCCCCTCTGAATCGGAGTGAAACATGCGGATAGACGTGGAGAAATGAGTACGCACCATGGAGATAAACTCAACGTAAATGTGAAAGAAATTAGTTCGAGAACGCATCATGTAAACCAATGTATAGCGAGAGAAATTATCAACAAAAATAACATAATAAGGATGACCGCCTTTTGAAATAAAGGGGGTAGGAATTCATCATAATGAACTAAAGTAAAAGAAAAAGATGATCGAGACTCGCTGGATCGATATGAGAGTTGTAGTTGTTTGCCAAGCTTACAACCCGTACATGAGTGCGAGCGATCAACATACACGATCTAAGATACCCCGACGAACAAGATAGGATAGTCGAGCTCCACTGGGATGGCCGAGACAATGATTCCACTGCGGAAAACTGGCCGACAAAAGACAGATGGGAGATGCAGCAGGGAAATCTGATAGCGGAGTGGGTGAAGGAAGCCCGAGATGATCGAACGCATAAACCCCACTACTGCGACGACCAGTTTCAATGAGTGTCCCTGTGTGAATCCTGCATGTGACACAAAACGCATCAAAAATAGCAAGACAACCTCGGGAAACAAGCTGACTAACAGATATGAGGTTCATGGAAAGCTTAGGGATATATTCAACATCGGGAATGTAAAAGTGGTTGATATGCAGGGTACCACAGCTAGCAACGGGCAAGATGGTGCCATCAGCAATGATGACACGCAGGTCAGAAGAAGTAGTCTGGCGGGAATGTAAAGGAGCTGTATCAAAGGTCATATGAAAGGATGCACCAGAGTCAAGTAACCAGGAGGCCTTAGTGATACCTGCAGAGGCAGATGCAGCCGCTGAGTCGGTCTGAGATGTGGAGGCATGGGTGACAACATACGCCGAGGACGAAGGGGCACGAATCTGAGAGAGCTACTGAACGAGCTGCATGATCTGATCAGGAACAGAGGTAGGATTGCCAGGAGCAAGTGACAGGATAGGAAGAACTCAATGTGGTGCGCCCTGCTGGCTTAGTGACAGCGGGGAACACAGTGCTGGAAGGTCCCGAAGCCCGTCGTTGGGAGGTCCCAGAGCCCGGTGGTGCACCTGGCAAGATATTGGGTGAAGCAGTTGAAGATGGGCGATACGGAGCAGGTGCCCTAAATCCAGGAGGATAGGGTGTGGTTGTTATGCTCCTGGAGTAGGCCATATAAGAATGAAAGCAATTGTATAAACTCCGAAAATTACCTAATCTCGTAGCATTTGATGAGTAAGATATCCACCGAAGGTCATTGTCCCCTGATCTGTCGCAGGCCCCACACACGAAGTTAAACGCCGAAGAGGTGAAGGGTAAAGATGCAATAGAGGCTAGGGGTAGAGGTGAGACTATGGTAGAAGTGAGAGCGGAATCTTAAAGGGAAGGTTGGAGGTTCAAAAAATTAAATGGCTTCACGTCTAAAATCAAGTCATCTACTTCATACCCCTGTGAATACAGATTCTCTCATGATAGTGTATGAACCTATTTGCATAATACTTACATTCAAAGTTGTCCTCGAGAGAGCTAGAGACAACCACTACTAAGTCAATTCTATGCTCTCGATACTCATTTGCAACATGACACGCCATGACAATGCAGGGAAACTCGTATGAACAAGCATGCAAGGGAGTGTCTGTGATCAGAGCAATAACTAAGTCAACACAGAAGGTGAGGGGAGAACATGTTGCTTTAGGATCACCGAGTCGCTCTTGCTCACTCTCCTTTGAGGCCTTAGGGTGGATCATCAAGTGGAAGATCACTCATCAAATATTGTATCTCACTGGGCTGAGAGAAATCAATATCAGGTACACTTGTATCGTCTCTAACAGGATAAGAGTAAGCATAATGGAGGCCTCAGAATGGGAAACGTTCATAATGGGGAGATCAAAGTACAAATTCAATCGACTAACTCTAGCGGAACTCAAGGACTACTCATAATAAAGGGCAAGTTGGTATGTCTGCTCGAAGAACTCTAATTAATGATAAATCAATTCAGTATGTATCTCAGAACGGACCAAACTGAAATCAGGAAGTGGTCATAACTAGCTTCTCTCGAATGTCACTCATCACTACTAACTCATCCAAACAATCCCTACACTCTGTGATGGACATGGACATTATGGACATTGTCGAAGGGCAGATAATTACTCGTGCATACGATTCTGATACAATACTAGTAAATACCTTCGACACAACCTCCGTTTCTTCTCTATCCAAATAGTATTGCGGTGAAGACGATCTCACTCGCTGGTCCTCTCAATGCTAAACCAATATGCTCTCAAGTCTCACCTGATCTAGAACTCTAATTTTCACAAATTTAATGTGATGCTCACCAAATAATTCAAAATAATTAAGATAACTTTCCATATTCATGAGCCAAAAAGTCAAAGACTATGAACTCAATGAACAGTCAAACGACTAGGCAACAACACGAAACTTACACTTGAGATCTCTCTCGAAATGATGATCTTCACAGTATTCATCCTAAGATAATCAAGTTGTGTTGAAAGTTCAACACTGTCTGCTCGTGCGCGAGGATTGTGACGACATTAATCATCGTAGTGATCGTCTATAGCATAGCGGAATTACATCGAGGGGTCGACATGATCTTTGTAAGTTGTGTGTTGCGAATGAGAATAATCATCGTAATAACATGAAATCTCTATGAAAGGGGCTCTATGAAATTGAGTATAGATAGACTCAGGATCCTCAAATAAAGGAGAGCGATGACAACGATAATTACTAACTAGCTAATAGGTATGAAGGAACCTATAGGCTTGTTGAATAAAATATGTACAAAGGCCCGTACCGTAGCAAGGCCCAACTAGAGCCCATTACATCTTTATGATTTAGGCTCGCATCTTAGAATGAGATTATATCTCCTCGTTCAACCACGCTTCTCCATTCTACGAGCTCAGTCTGTCTCTTGTGAGATCCCCTCCGTCGTCACTTTTTCTTGGTCCCTTTTGTATAGAATTTCAATTTGTTCTCTGGGATCCACCGCCTTCCCCCTCTCTCTGCCTATATTCTCAGCGCTCTACGAACTCGTTTCCTGCTCACACAACATTGTTTGTTTGAGCGCGTGAGCACTGTGTCCGCCTCTCCTTTTCTCGTTGCTGCTTCTGCGGCCTCAGTGTATGCCTCCTCTACAAGCACTGTGTCCTCACATACTGCTCCAATCATTGTTTCTGCGAACTTTCTATTAGATTCTACTATGCTCGTTGTTTCTCCCGCAACCTCTAGCTGTTGTCGGAGTTCCTGTCCGTATTTCTACCAGGAGCTTCTGTCCAACGGAGCTCAGTCCTCTTCCATCGAGCTTCCTCAGCGTGGCCGCGAGCTCTCCTGCTCGCCAAGTTCGTAGTCGTTGCTGTCCGCAAGAGCTCCTATTCGCCAGACCTCTAGTTCATTGCTCCTGATCGCCAGAGCTCCTGCCCGCAAGAGATCCTTTTTGGTGCTCATGTTCGCCAGAGGTCCTGCCCCAAAGAACTCTTGTTTGCCAAACCTCCTGTGCACTCCTCCTAATCGCATTTGCCTCTCCTGCAAGCTTTTTTTTGCGTGCTCTCCTGATTGCCAAGCTCTTGGCCGTTGTTGCTAGCTTCTGCCCAACTCCCCGCATTTTTTCCCATGCTCCTCTCCAAGTGCAATGGACTTGAATGATGTCCTGTCTCTTCCGATCCGTGCTGCGACTCTCCCTAAAGTTCGTGATGAGCTTCGGATCACCACTATCTCTCTTAGTTTGAAGAATAACTTTGTTGAATGGGTGCACTTTGTTTGTCATGTTCTTCAGAGGAAAGGGCTTCATCATCTGACTATGACTACTCCTATTGAACACACTGAGGAATGCCTCCGTGATGACGACCATGTCCAATATTAGATTCTAAACTCGATGGACGGTGAACCATATCGGGAACTTCACTCCCTTTATTCTGACAAGGATAGCTTGCAACACCTGTTTGGCATCATCACGAACCTTCAATCTCTCTAATCAGGGGTGCGTAGAGACTTAACCTCATTTGTTGCGCAATCCAAAACTCTAGTCGAGGCTTGGATTCAACATCAGCCTCCAGCAGTAGATCTCGCTGCCCAACGTGCTCAGAAAGAAACAGTTGACATCACCATGATGATGGCCCATGTTCCGCTTCATCTTCACAGTGTCATGGCTCAAATTTTATCTTTCTCCACCATTCCTTCTCTTTCGGATGTGTTCCATGTTTTAAAGGTCACCCCCATGCTCCCGGAACTCTCTCTCCGGCTCTCCTTCTACACTCTTCAACATCTCAACTCTCTCCTCCATCAGCTCGTGGTGCTCGCACCTCCTATCGGGGTAGGGGCCGCAATGGAAGGACTCGTTCTACGTGTACTTATTGTGGTCGGGATGGTTATCTTGAGGCAACATGATATCATAAGCATGGTATGCCCCCTCAACAACATGCTTCCCTTGCGGTCAATACTTCTTCCACCACTCATACTGACATTGGTGTCTTGTGCACCAACTTTAACAACTTCAGGGGATGATTAGTTGTTCATCCGACTCTGTTGCGTCCATCTATAACGAAGGTATCTCCTGTCTCTCCCATAGTCCAACTTGGATTGTGGACTCAGGTGTCATACATCATATTTCTCTGCAGAAACTACCTCAGTACTTGACCTTAACGCATCCTAAGTTCATCACATTGGTCAATGGTGATACCACCCCTGTTTTTGGTTCTGCAGATGTGGTGCCCTTCACTTCATCTCTCTCACTTCGTTTGGTTCTTCGTGTTCCGGGCTCTTCTTTTAACCCTCTCTCTGTTAGCCGTCTTACTCAAGACTTTGATTGCTCTCTAACTTTCTTTTCCCCTTCTTTTGTTGTGCAGGATAGGAAAACACAAAATATCATTGGTAAATGATGGCTGTCCAACAGACTCTATGCTCTGGACATTTCTACCACAGTTCCCTCATCTTTAAATTTTGTTGATTGACACCGACGTCTTGAGCATGGTCCTCTCCCAATTCTCAAGAAAGCTCTTTCCAATTTATCCCTCACTAATTTTACTTGCGAGTCATGTATCTTCGGAAAACAACACGTTCTTCTTTTCTTCCTCATTGTACTCGGAGCAATGCTCATTTTAATTTTGTATATTCAGATATTTGGGGACCTTATAAAACATCTATTATTTCTGGTTACCGTTACTTGTACATTTATTGATGATTACTCTCACATGAAATGATTATATTTACTTCATGACTCCTGTGTTTTGTGCTTTTATTTTTGCGACTCGTACATAGTTTTCCAGCGCCATTAAACTCTTCGAACGAACAATGCGCGCGAATACACGAGCCATGTGATACTAATCTATGTACTGAGTTTGTGATCATCCATCAAACTTCATGTGATTATATCCCCCAACAAAATGGCGTGACTGAGCGCAAGAATTGTCAGATTCTTGAGATCGTTCACTCACATTTGTTTCACATGAAGGTTCCCATGCTTTATTTCGACAATGTGTTATCTCATCAATCGTATGCCCTCCTCTGTTATCAACTATGCGCCACTCTTTAGTCTTCTACTTCCTTCCACACCTCCCTTTGTAGTCATGCCACCCGCGTCCCCTGTTATGTTCACTACCTTGATGCCTCCACCGACATGCTTGATCATCGTGCAATCAAATATATGTTTGTTGGTTACTCTCGCACTCAAAAAGGTTGTGTTTGTTATTCTTCAAACGATCGCAAGGTTATTACATCTGCAGATGTAACTTTCATCGAAGACCAACTTTTTCACTCTTTCCGTCCAGATCCTCTAATACCTACAATCCTACTACGCCATACTGTTTTTGTTACTTCTCATCTTTCCCCGCCCCCTCCAAACCTTCTCTTATTCGTGTTTACACTCGTCTCCCTCCTCATTTTGATGCCCTAAGAGGCTAAGACAGATTCCATCTACTAATGATATCGCATGATCTGAAGATCCGACAACATCCACTCTGCTCATCCTCTGGCTAATTATGTATCCTTGCATCACCTCTCTCCGGTGCTTCACAAATTTGTAACTACTTTTTCGTCTATTTCCACCCCTTACTCTCTACATGAGGATCTTTAGTATCTGAGGTGGTGGGCGACCATGAATGATGAAAGGGATGCTCTTTGGGCAAATCAGATTTGAGATCTCGTCCCTCTTCCTCCCGATCAGACTTGTGCGGGTTATAAGTGGGTCTTTGTCATCAAACATGGTCCAGATAGGACAGTTCAACGTCTCAAGACTCATCTTGTGGCTCGTGGGTTTATTTAACAACCCGACTTTGACTATGACGAGACCTTCTCGCATGTTGCCAAACTAAATACGGTTTGTCTTGATCTCCCTAGCTGTTCATCGACAATGACAATTGCATTAATTGGATGTCAAGAATGTTTTTCCTAATGACGATCTACATGCGACCGTCTGTATGCAACAACCTCCCGGATTTGAGAACAACGGGGACTCCCTTGTAAGGCACCTCAAAAAATCTCTTTATGGTCTCAAATAGTTTTCGTGTGCATGGCTTGACAAGTTTAGTTAGGTGTTTGTGATGTTGAATTCACTCGAAGTTCGACTAACTTCTCTCTATTTACTCGTCATCGTCCGACAGACACAATGATTCTATTAGTGTATGACGATGATATTTTAATTACAGGTGATGATTTAAAAGAATACACATGATCAAGCAACATTTGACTTCTATTTTTCAAACCAAAGACCTGAAAAATCTTCAATACTTCCTTGGTCTTGAGATAGCACGACGTCCTGATGACCTATCTTGATCTTGTTCTTGATGCTGGCTACTCTGGATGCAAGCTTGTTGATAGACTTATAGATGTCCAACACAAGCTTTGCGCTCATGCCGCCAACTATGATCTACTGCTCCCGAACCCAGAGTACTATCGTTGTCTTGTAGGGAAGCTGATTTATCTCACAGTTACAAGACTTGATATATCCTTTGTTGTTAAAGTTGTCAGTCGATACATGCATACTCCATAAATCTCATAACTCTAGGCAGTTGAGTGCATCATCCGACATCTAAAGATTGCTCCTGGACAAGGGCTTGTATATAAGCCTTCTTCTTCCTTATCTCTTATTGCCTACTCTGACACTGACTACTCTAGTTCTCTGGATGATTGACGTTCCACAAGTGGATATTGTACATACTTTGTCGAACACAAGCTCTGTGCTCATGCCGCCGACTATGATCTACTGCTCCCGAACCCAGAGTACTATCGTTTTCTTGTAGGGAAACTGATTTATCTCACAGTTACGAAACTTGATATATCATTTGTTGTTGAACTTGTCAGTCGATACATGCATACTCCATCAATCTCTTTAGACATTTTAGTGCATCCTCCAATATCTAAAGACCGCTCCTTATCTCTTATTACCTACTCTGATACTTACTACGCTGGTTCTCTGGATGATTGACGTTCCACAAGTGGATATTGTACATACTTTGGTGGACACCTTATCACATGGTGTGGCAAGAAACAGTCTGTGATTGCTCTCTCATCTGCTGAAGCTGAGTTTCGTTCAATGACCTCTATTGTGTTTGAACTTACATGGTTGGAAAGCCTCCTTAGTGAACTGGGTGTTAAACTTTAGAGGCTCATTGGCCAATCTCTTTTGCGGCAGTCAAGCTACTATACATATTGTCAAGAATCTTGTATTTCATGAATGTACCAAACACATCGAAGTTGATTGTCACTTCATTCAGGAGAAAGTTCAACTGAAGAAACTAGAATTAAAACATGTTTCTGTTGTTGGGAAAGTTACTGACATTCTCACTAAGGCCTTACTACGTCCGCTATATTATCATTTTTTGTCCAAACTGGGTGCTTACAATCTGTATGCTCCAGCTTCCGGGGGAGTGTTGAATAAAATATGTACAAAGACTCAACCAAAGCTCATTACTTCTTTAGGATTTAGTTACAAATCTTAAAATAAGATTATTGCTTCTCTCTTTTCCAATTTAAGTGTACAAATACTTGTATGTACAGTAGGAAAACCGGGAATAGGTTCCAATTAATTAAGAAAAGAGGGATCCCCACACTTATATAAGTGAGGGAATAAAGTACAAAGACGATAATACCCTTATGGGTAAATACAAAACAAATATACTAAAAAACAACTTGATTTTAACTCTCCCCCTCAAGTTGGATGGTAGATATCTATCATTCCGAGTTTATGGATATCATCAGTAAAGGCATCGGAGCCAAGACTCTTGGTGAAGACGTCGGCTAACTGATCTCTGGAATGGACGAAGGGTGTGACTAGGCTTCCTTTGTCAAGATGATCTTTGATGAAGTGACGATCCACCTCAACATACTTGGTCCTATCATGCTGAACTGGGTTGTGCGCTATGCTGATGGCAGCTTTGTTGTCACAGTACAAGGATATGTGAGCTTCCTCCTTAAGACCGAGATCTTGCAATAAGATGCTCAACCAAAGGCCTTCACAGAGACCCTGAGACATCAAACGGTACTCAGCTTCAACACTGGATCTAGCCACCACACTTTGTTTCTTGCTACGCCATGTAACCAAGTTTCCTCCAATGCAGGTGCAATAACCTGTTGTAGATTTCCGGTCATCATGACATCCAGCCCAATCTGCGTCGCTCTAAGTTGTCAAGGCGCGCGCCTAGGCGCGCCTGAGGCGCCGGGCGCACCAGGCGCAGCCCGCCGCGCCTCAGCACAGCTGAGGCGGGCGATGTGCCCCAGGCGCGCCCAGGCGCGCCTAGGCGCGCGCCTTACAGGCTCCCAGGCGCGCCAAAGGTGCGCCCGGGCCTTTTAAGGTATTTTTTTTAAAAAAATTTTTGATGTTGGCAAAAACATGATCTTAGACGCACCCGAGGCACCCCCTAGGCGCACTTGGGCGCCCAATTCGCTGAAATTGTGCGAATTGGGCGCCCAATTCGCTGAAATTGTGCGAATTGGGCGCCCAATTCGCTGAAATTGTGCGAATTGGGCGCCCAATTCGCTGAAATTGTGCGAAATGGGCGCCCAATTCGCTGAAATTGAGCGAATTGGGCGCCCAATTCGCCGAAATTGAGCGAATTGGGCGCCCAATTCGCCGAAATTGAGCGAATTGGGCGCCCATTCGCCGAAATTGAGCGAATTGGGCGCCCATTCGCCGAAATTGAGCGAATTGGGCTCCCAATTCCCTGAAGTTCAGCGAATTCGCTCAATTTCAGCGAATTGGGCGCCGAATTCGCTCAATTTCAGCGAATTGGGCGCCGAATTCGCTCAATTTCAGCGAATTGGGCGCCGAATTCCCTCAATTTCAGCGAATTGGGCGCCCAATTCCCTCAATTTCAGCGAATTGGGCGCCCAATTCGCTCAATTTCAGCGAATTGGGCGCCCAATTCGCTCAATTTCAGCGAATTGGGCGCCCAATTCGCTCAATTTTCTTTTTCCCCAATTTTTGCGCCTCACGTGCCTCAGGCGCGCGCCTGCGCCTTGCGCCTAGGCTCCAGGGGCCCTTTGCGCCTCGGTGCGCCTTGCGCCTTTGATAACTTAGGCGTCGGTTAAAACCTCGATCCGCAGATGTTTGTTCTTCGAGAACATCAGCCCCTGTCCTGGTGACTTCTTTAAATACCGGAGAACACGATAGACAGCCTCCTGGTGTTTGACCCTTGGGGAATGCATGTACCTACTCAAGATCCCAACAACATATGTAATGTCAGGACGAGTATGTGAGAGGTATAAGAGCTTTCCTACCAACCTATGATAACTAGGAGCATCTGTACGATCACCATTGCTGTCCTGATCAATCTTATGGTTCTCCTCCATAGGTGTGTTAGCAGGGGCACACCCAAGCATGTCAATCTCTGTCAGCAGGTCCAACACATACTTGCGTTGGGATATAAAGATACTCTTGTTAGAACGGGTCACCTCAATTCCTAGGAAGTAGCGTAGCCTTCTCAGGTCCTTTACTTCGAACTCGGCTGAGAGAAGTCCCTTCAACTTTGAGATTTCATCTGTATCATTTCCGGTGATCACGATGTCGTCAGCATAGACAATTAGCACAACAATTTTCCCTTCATTCCTCTTGACAAACAATGTATTATCTGAGTGTCCCTGCTTGTAGCCAAACTTGATCATGGCCTTGTGGAATCTGCCGAACCATGCCCTCGGAGACTGCTTTAGCCCATACAAGGACTTCCATAACCGACAGACACACCTCTCTTGCCCCTTCTTCACAAAACCTGGGGGGAAAGACATGTACACCTCTTCCTCGAGGTCACCGTGCAAGAATGCATTTTTAATGTCCAGTTGATGAAGTTCCCAATCTAAGATCGCAGCACAAGATATGATCACACAGATAGAGTCCATCTTTGCTACAGGAGCGAAGGTCTCTTAGTAATCAACCCCCTGAGTCTGAGTGTAACCACGAGCAACCAACCTAGCTTTATATCGCTCAACTTTCCCATCCTGATTCTGCTTAACTGAGAAAACCCATCTTGAACCAATGGGTTTCTTGCCAGGAGGGAGAGAGGTGACATCCCAAGTGTGGTTCTTCTCCAAAGCTGACATTTCTTCCTTCATTGCTTGAGCCCATACTGGGATGCAAAGTGCCTCCTGCCATGTCTTAGGGATAGAGATCTCGGACGAGGAAGATATAAATGACTGATGAGGCTTAGAGAGATGATCATAAGCAACATGATTAGAAATGAGATGTTTAGTACACCAGGCCTTACCACGTAGCCAAGCAATGGGAACATGTAAATCAGCATCATGATCTTAGTCTGAAGACAGCATTGGCAGCAGCGGGGCGACAGTGGGCTGTGTACCTGGTTTTCGACGATGATATACATGAGGTAGAGGAGCGATGAGTGAAGGATGATGAGAGGGAGATGTATGTGGAATATCTGTAGTGGATGACATAGTGGAAGGTGTATGAGGGATATCTGTAGTGGAAGTAGGAGGAATAAAAGTGAGAGGAACAGTACCAATGACAGGAAGAGGAACAGTATCAATGACCTCATCCTCTTTCTCCCCCTGACGACAAGGAGTCAAATCAAGGTAATATGATTCGTCCTCGCGGAACGTCACGTCCATGGTACAAAAAGTACGTCTGGTTGGGGGGGGGTGATAACACTTGTACCCCTTGGTGGTGGTAGAATAACCAAGAAAGACACATCGGATAGCTCGAGGATCGAGCTTATCACGAAGTGGCTGGTGAACATGAACAAAACAAACACACCCAAATATACGAGGAGGAAGAGATAAAGTATGAACAACAGTCTTAGAAGCAAGACGAGCCAGAGGTGTAGCATAATCGAGAACCCGCGAGGGGAGACAGTTGATAAGATGAGTAGCCGTCATGATGGCATCACCCCAATAGGATTTCGGAAGGTGCATGGTGGTGAGAAGGCAACGGGCAACATCAAGGAGATGCCTGTTTTTTCGTTCCGCCACACCATTTTGGGTGGAAGTGTAAACGCACGTAGTTTGGTGGATAATGTCATTGTTCGAGAGGTAGTCCCCAAACACACCACAATCATCATATTCGCCCCCATTGTCACTACGAAGGACACAAATGGTTCCGTTGAACTGAGTTTGTATCATCTTATGGAAGGTTTGAAAGACAGAGGCGACATCAACCCTTTTTTAAAAGATAAACCCAAGTAGTACGGGAAAAACAATCAATAAATGTAACAAACCATCTATATCCAGTCAATGAAACAACTGGGGAAGATCCCCAGACATCTGAATGTATAACAGAAAAAGGAATACCACTAGGAGAAGAGAAGTGTGATGATGAATGACGAACATGTTTAGACATTTCACAAACATCACATTTAAAATTAGAAACAAACTGAGATAAAGTAGGAAAAAGTTTCTGAAGATAAACAGGAGACGGATGACCAAGACGCAAGTGCCAGCGTCGAGCGTCAGCAGTAGTAACAGCAGAAGAGGACAGAGCAAGGGATGATGGTGTAGCATCCAGGTAGTACAGACTACCGCGGTTCCTACCACTGTCAAGTATCCGCTTCGTACCCAGTTCCTGAAAAATACAAGAATCAGAGAAAAATGTTACAAAACAGTTAAGAGATTTAGTAAGATTGCTAATAGAAAGTAAACTGCGGGGAAAAGATGGGACATGCAAAACAGAAGTGAGAGGAAGCGAAGAAGAGCAAGCGAAATTTCCCTTGCCAGCAATAGGAGACAAGGTGCCATTGGCGGAGACAACCTTGTCCTTACCAGACAAGGGTGTGTAGGAGTAAAAACCTGTAGAGGACCCGGTCATATGATCAGTAGCTCCTTAGTCAATAATCCACTCAGACGAAGGAGTCACAACAGCATGGGCACTGGGCATCGCAGGAGTGGCAAACAAAGAGGAACTACTCAGTGTAGGATCAGACTGAGAATGTAGCAGACGGCGGAGCACATCCAATTCAGACGTGGTGAAATGATCTGGGAGCTGGCCATGATGGCCCCCTTGAATCTCTGTGGAGTAAGCAGCATCATGAGAACGGGTGTCAGTCTGGCGGTGTCCACCACGGCCAGGACCACGCCCACGTCCACGACCACGGACGTATCCAGGTGGAGCAGGGTGCGAATGAAGCTTGAAGCACGCTTTCCGAGAATGGCCTCGACGACCACAATGGTCACAGGTGGGAATCTGGGTGGTATGGATGGAACCACCATGACCAGTACTAGTAAATGCCGAGCGGTCAGAAGGAGGAGCCGCCGTGTTGAGAGACCTCCGACGATCTTGATCGCCAAGAACCATACTGAACGCCTCCCTGAGAGATGGGAGGGATGAACGATGAAGAATATTGGTGCGAACCATATCTAGCTCCATGCTCAAACCCATCAAGAACACATGAAGACGAAATCGTTCATCTCTCCTTTGCAACAGAACTGCATCGACAGTGCAAGCAGGGGTAAACTGATCGTAGTAATCCAACTCCTGAGATATACGCTCGAACTCAGAGTAGTAGGTGGAAACAGTCATAGATCCCTGTCGTAGTTCCAACATACGGCGGGTCAGCTCATAAACCTGAGTGGAATTCCCGATCTGAGAATAAGTCTCCCGCGCTCGAGTCCAAATCTCGTAAGCTGAGTCCATTAGCATATAACTGCGGTATACCCTTGGAGACATAGGGCGGAGAAGCCAGGAAACCACCAGGGAATTCTCGGAATCCCAACGCAACTAGGCAGGATCAGTCAGGGGGGGTGCCACCTTGGTCCCATTAATGTATCCAAAGAGCTGGTGGCTGCGAATGACATGCTGCGCCGCACGAGACCACTTTAGAGTTAGTGCCATCTAACGGCACCGTGGTGATCTTCAAGGAGCTAGTATGACTAGAAGGTCGCTGGAGTTCACCCATCTGGGAACCTGAAGAACGCTGGGTTTCCCCCATTTGGGGAACAGTAACACTCGGTGATGGAGAGCCACCACCAATCGAAGAATCATCCATTGGAAACAACGGAGTGGGAGATCAGATCTGGAGAGGCTCAGTTACATCAGATCCTAAAAAAGAGAGAGCTGTCGAGCTAAATTGAGCTGCAACAGCATCCGGTGGAGGCAGAGAGCGACGGTGGCTGGATCTGAAGAAGAAAGGTCGGAGAAGAAGAAGAGAGCGGCGGGTCAGGAGACGCACGCAGCAGCAGGAGTCGATGCAGGTAAGCAGCGCAGAAGGTGGCGCAGGAGGCGGTGCTGGAGACGCACGCTAAGCAGGAGGTGGTGCAGGAGACGCACGCACGATGCAGGAGGCGACGCACGCTAAGCAGCGCTAAGCGGTGGAGCGGTCCGACTGCTTCATGGAAGGACGGCGGCGGCGTCCTTCTCAGCAACCGACGGTGGCTAGGAGGCCGCCCGGCAGCCACATTAGAAGGGCAGCAGGAGAACGACGTCGAGTGGAGATCGACGCTGAGCGGTGAGGACGACGAGCGAGCGAGCGAGGGAGCGTAACGACGAGCGAGCGGCGGCTAGGTTTTTTCCCTCTGATACCAAGTAGGAAAACCGGGAATAGGTTCCAATTAATTAAGAAAAGAGGGATCCCCACACTTATATAAGTGAGGGTATAAAGTACAAAGACGATAATACCCTATGGGTAAATACAAAACAAATATACTAAAAAACAACTTGATTTCAACTTGTACGTGTGTGAAAATTAATAAAATATTTTGATTATTTGTCTCTTTTTTGTGTTTTTCTGCAAGGCTTAATGACTGTGCATCAAAATAAGGCCCGGACATGGCGCTCTGATACCAACTGGCGTAGGACAAATCTACATGTAGAGGACGCTCAATGCTTTAACACTAAATGAAATGCAAAGCACGATGAATGGAATGGAGACAATGACAACTTTAAAGATGTGAAAGAAATACAAGCACACACACACAACACAATGAATGCAATGGACCAACGACACTTTAAAATGAGGACGCAGATGAATGCACACACGCGATTCAATAAACTTCTGACTGCCAAGTGTAAACTCTAATGCGATGCTCGTGAATGATTCAATTATGCAATGATTTTCGGCGTGCAATTAATTAAATAATATTAATTAAAAAAAATCTTGCACTAGCATCACGATCAATTACAAATATGCTAATTAAGTAAGAGAATGACGATTGCAAATTAACTGAGATTGCACAATAAAATGTGAATAAATTTAGCGCGCACACTGAAATTAAGCACGCCTAGATATTCAAAGCAAAATATTTTTAGTAATAATGATACACTAATAAAATGCGAGGGCCGAGGAAGCAAAATTTACTATAAACACTCACCATGCAATCAACACCGATGATGAAGTGATATGCTAACACCAATGATGGAGGAAGTGATATCCTAGCCTAGGACCACTGTAGGAGCATTGCAAAAGATCAAATGTGCGGTTGATGGGGAGCTATGAAGAGGGGAAATTCTAGGGTTTATGAAATTTAGGAATTTCATCTTGTGGAGGGATGTGGGGGGGGGGGGGGGCTGGGGGCTGGAATGGAAGAAGGATGGCTATATGGGGACTGGTGCGTATTGGTAAAGAGGTTGGGGATGTGTGGGGGGATGGCTGCGGGTTTGGTGGAGGGGGAATGAAATTACGGGGAGTCGATGGAAGAGGCAAGGGGCGGCTTTGGAAGAGCGAAGGGAGGGCTGAACGGGCTTGGGGAAGTTTGAGGACAGGAAGTGGCGGTGGTTGGGGGTCGTAGAAGGCTCGTCGGAGGCAGGTAGGGGCTGATCGGAGTTTGGAGGGGGGGGGGACGGGGTGGAGGTGACTGAGTGGGGCTGGAATGGAAGAAGGATGGCTATATGGGGACTAGTTGGTGCTAGTAAGGAGGTTAGGGATGTGTGGGTTGCAAGGTTGTCAGGATCGAGATCCTAGATGAGATCGTTTCGAGATAGGATCAGATCTGATAGCGGGGTCGGATCGAGGATCGCTTTACAAAATCAGGATCGATTTACAAAATCAGGATCATAAGATCGTAAGATCCTATGATCTGGATCGCGATCCTGACAACCTTGGTGGGTTGATGACTGCGGAACTGGTAGAGGGGTAAGGGGGCATTGGGGAGTCGCTGGAAGAGGCAAGGAGCGGCTATGGAAGAGGGAAGGAAGGGTTGTACACACTTGGGGATGTATGGGAACGGGAGGAGGCGGTGGTTGGGGGTCGTGGAGGGCTCGCCGGAGGTAGGTAGGGGCTGATCGGATTGTGCTGGGGTGGTGGAACTTGAAATGATAGTCAATGGAGGGTTGCGTATAGGGAGGGACGAGACGTGTGGTTCGCATAAAATGGCAGGATTGCATTTTGCCGGAGTTGGCGAGGGCAGAGAATAGTAAATCGACGAGGTCAGGGATAAACGACGGAGGTGGAGGTGGTTGTTGTGGCTCTCGACATCGGCCCAAGGATGAGAAGTTGCGGGCTTCAACACCTGCAAGCGTGACCGAGCAATTCTTTCTTGGAACCGTCTACTCTCGATGCCCTAAAATCTAAATAGGCACGTGCATATAGGAGTGAGTTAAGTTAAGAGAATCCAATGGCTCAGATTGTCCGATCAGATAACTTAACCTACTTCTCACACTAGAACTCCAACAAAATGAAAATATATACAAAATGAAAAATATCGAGCTAGACACAATCATGGGCTCTGATCGTCTGTCTGACGATGTACAATATGTAGCATGATCGATCCCCATCTTACATGCGTGTTAGGCTCATGTCCATAATAAGGTCCAACTGCGCTTCAAATTCCTCGTCGAAGCTAAATCTCTCATGTAACCTTGAACTGAGGGTACTTGGTGTTTCAGAAGGATGGAGGTAGCACATGCCAGTAGATTTTGGATTTCTACAAGTGCTCATTCACGATACCTGTTTACTTGAGAAAGATGAATTCATCAACTGGATTGCTGCGAAGGAGTTGGCCAAAGCGCATATTTCAACAATGCTCAAAATCTGTCCAATTTATATTCAATTCCTCTTGCTTGAGCTGGGCATACCATAATTGGGCCCAGCCTATGCGTTGATATGAGGCCTACCCTTTATGGTCATCCCATGATGTGCGTTATTAGCCAAAAATTGCTCACAACACGTGAGCCAGGTCTGGGAGTCTTTCTTGTCATCAAAGAGGAGTAATACAACTTTAGATAGCACGATAGGGCACGACCTAACTCCCGTGGATCTCGGTTCGCATAGTGTAATGCATGCCTCCCTGAGTAAAACTCGTAATTGGTCGTTGATACCCCAACGGAAGTGTCAGATGCTTTCCATCCATGAGAGACGCGAGGGCCTCAAATGTGGCAGCATTGTCGACTTATTGCGCGGCCACGACGGCCTATTGTAGTGCATCCATGGTCGGTTGATCGACCATAATCTTATGGATCAACTTCATAACTTTGGAGAGGGAGAATCCTTCTATCTCCAGTGTCGAAGGGCGTGAAACCTGGGCTACGTAGAGCACACTAGAAGGGCAGGACGATTGATATGGTGTGCAATAAATGTGGACGACAAGGGTTGAAGCGGTGGTCACTAGAATCTTCCCACTGGAACACAAATGAGTTGTCACACATGAATGGATGGGATGTGGGGTTGCTCGACGTGGTCGACACCTTTGGGTTTTTGGTTTCAACTTACTGGAAGCTCTAAAAGGTGCGTTGATGTACCTACTGCAACGTTGGAGTCACGCTTTAGGCATGTGTTGGTTTCACATAGTGAGAACACAGAATCAATAACGCTGGAATGCATGGTCACTTAGATGCAAGGTCGCAGATTAGGTCGAACAATGGAGTTGACTTGAGGATCACTGAGTTCACGAGCGAGTGTAGTCGTGTGTGGGGAATGAAAATGCGTGGATCATGGCAGTTGTCGGGTTCACACAACGGATTGACTCGTTAAATTGAGATGTGTTGCCTGTACGGATTTGTATGCTATGGCCAATGGAGGATGATGTGGCGGTGGCTGAGATGGAAGCAGTGGGCTCTAATACCATGATGTTATGAACACTCGTCTGCTAGTGCTAGGATCATGGTGGGGAAAGTCCTCGAGGAGATCCTCTGTACCCTTCTTGGACCTAGACTTCTTGATGTTGGATAGGTACGGGAAGATATTTTTGATGGGGAGCTGAGCGCAACAACTTGAAGGAGACATGACTATTGGCTTGAAGGAGAAGGTGAAGATGAGAAGAGAGATAGAGGAGAAGTTTGGAAGATCTCGCCATTTCAGTGCTCTTTATTTTGGTAAAATGGGAGTTTCAAATATTAGCTAAATGCCCCTCACCCTGACTATAACATCATGTGTGAGTTTATAAACCAAAATATACTAACTTAAAAGTGCATATAAAAGATTCAAGTGGCTTTTACTCCATTTACCGGCTTAATCTATGCATTTTCCCTTTCAAGTTAAAATGAGATCTAACCATATTCTATTTTAATACATTCATTTTATCATTCTCTTGTTTTTGCTATTTTACATATTTTGTGTTAACAACACATAATGCTTTGTGGTTATTTATATTGCTTCCTTTAATTTTAGCAAGCTGCAATTTATTTTGAAAAAACCAAGGTTTTGAGAACCGGATCGGAGAGCGAGCCGGTGAGATCAAAGGTTCAAGGTTAACCGGTCAGACCGGAGTTTAACCGTGATGTTAGATAATATAATAAATATTAAAATTATCTATTATAATTTAACTTAATCTATATTTATTTAATAAAAATGATAGGAATAAACGCAGTCAAAATTATATAAAATATTTTCATAAATAGTATTATATTTTGCTATCATCTAAAATCTCAATATTAGTATTTCATCACATATGTAATAAGCTATCAAATCCTTTATGAAAAATTAAATTTTAAACTTTTAATTAAATAGACGTGCACATCTTGACTATATAAAAAAAAACTTTAACTAAATATGAGATATGTTAATTAAAAATAAAAATTATATATATTAATTATAAATAATTTCCGTATACCCATTATATATATCAATTAAGAGACTAAATTGATTATATCAATAAATATAAATAATAATAATATTATATGTTAATTAATATGAATGTTATTTGTATATATATAATATAATTCAATACTAACCATTAAAATGCGTTGGTGCAGTGGTTAGGTTTTGATGTTTTGTTGGAGGTCACCGGTTCAAATCCCAGCATTGACATCTTTTATAAATCTAAACCTTATTTAGGCTTCGTTTGGTTCGGCGTTTCGACGCCTCTGTTTGGAGCAAACGCTGCCGGACGGCGGGTAAACAAACGGCCGCCGCCGGTGTTTGTTCCATTTGCACCCGCAGCAAGGAGGAAATGGCCCCGATCCGCTCCGTTTCGACCCCCGCCTCTCCCCCTCCATTTTCAAAGTGGTGTTTCGACCCACTGGATGCACCCGCCACTGCCGAACCAAATATAGCATTACTCCCACATTGCAGGATTGAATGTAGGCAACCTCCACATTTCTATAAAAGACAGAGGCGCTGCACCATGCAAATAAAAAAAACTCTATTAATTTTAGAGTTTTAAAATAAAAAAAATCTATCTTAATCCCCTAGCCCGAAACCTGCCCGGTTGATTGAAACCCCGGTTTGCTGTTTTACGGGTGGACCGGCCGGTTCACCGGTTCTTGACTGGTTCTGAGTGGGAGCGGTTTCAGACCTCCGATTAGACCGCATAGTACACCGTTTGGCGGTCTGACCGGTTGAACCGGCAAATCCGGTCCGGTTTTCAAAACATTGGAAAAAACTAATTAGCAGTAATTGCCTTGACTTCTAAAGCAATGCTAGCTTGATAGAAATATCTATTAATTATTAATAAGTGCCATATTTAAACTTCTAATCCTAGTTGCTAGAGTAAGTTTAATTTTTATTCCATGAGATAAATAGCCGGGATAATGAGCAGTACGTGTAATCCTATTGTCCTTTTAAGCACCAATATGAAGATTATTGTTGTGCTCCGTGTTTACTGAACTTCGGCCAAGGTCCTATTGTTCTTCCTTTTAGCAGGAAATATACCTGCATTGCAGCTTTCTGTCATGTGATTGTGTTTATATCCGTTGGAAAACTCTACAAGATATCAAATTTATCTATATTTACCTTCTAAAAATGCCAAAATTTTAAGTAATTAGGCTTATCTTTTTATTCTTCCTTTTTTCAAGTATTTTCCAACTATCATTTTGTTTTAACTGTGTAATATTTCACTTTTATTGCAGCTGTAAAGAACCAGTAGAGTCTTTGACACTTAACGAAATAGCAGATCGATGCCAGGAACCTGGCCAGGTATTATTCCCCACAGTTTGAACTTCTTGAGAGGCTTTTTTAATTGTAATTTGGTACCTAATGCACATTCTAGGCAGTTCAAATAGAACTGATATACCAAGCTGCAACCTTGCATGTAGTGGTGCACAAAACTCCTCCCCGGGTCGGGCTTGCCAGGTTTGCTAGGCCCGGGAGTTTATATGCCCAGGCCCCCTTTGTGGGGGGAGGGGGGCGGGGACTGGTGGCTAAGCTTTTGCCAGGCCTGGTCTGCTTAGTGTTTTTTTTTTTGTATAATAAAATATATTTTTATTATTTACCTAGTTTAATATATTATAATAAACTATGATTAAATATCTCATCCCTCTGAACAAGCCCACCATTGAGAACATATATATCTCATCCCATATATCTCATCCCTCTGATCAAATAGCTGGTAGATGAGCTAGAGGGTGCGCAGTTTTGTTCCAAATTGGACATGCATTTCAGGTACCATCAGATCTGCGTAAGCTCATATGATGTTTCTAAGATGGCTTTTCACATCCATGATGACACTATGAGTTCTTGGTCATACCATTCGGCTTGTCCAACACTTCAGCCATCCTTCAATCAATGATTATCTTCATCTTCCAGCCTTTGATTTGACGACACCCTCGTCTACTTCATTTCCTTGGAGTCATATATATGCCACCTCCCCAATGTCCTTCAACTTCCGTGGCAACATCGGTTGCACGCCAATCTTAAGACGTGCTCTTTCGGTTGCACACAGCTGGCCCACGCTGGTCACAGTATCTCCAGCCTCCACAACATGCGGCGGCCATGGATCCATCCAAACTCCAGCATATCACATGGAGCTGGGAGTTTTTTCTCTCTCCTGCTTATAATGATGGATCACTTTGGTGTCTGTCCGAATTATTGTCAAATTGCGAGAGCTTTATCTTGGCAAAAGATGCTCCTATCCAGCGGCCAACTGCCGTAGGCCAGCTTGCCAAATACTAGGCAATGCCCCTAATAGGCTCTTGTAGTCGATCCCCATCCATAAACAATTTGGGAGGACATTATCATGGACTTTGTTTTTTGCACACGCCTTCTGCGCTGCAATGGCCACGTCTGCCTCTTGGTTGTGGAAGATCAATTTTGAAGTACAACCTGATGCAGTCGCATGTTGACTCGATAAGGGATTTCTAAATGCAACCCTAAACACAATGCAGTGTAATGCAAGTGCAAAGTGGTCCGCTCCAAAATTGCAACAAATAATTAATTGTTATATGATTATTAGCAGGGACACGTGCAGTCGTAATTAATTAGTTAAGGCGAACAAAATATTAATTTTGCAAACGAACGAGCCACAATAATTTTAAGCGAGTGCAGAATAAACTCTACAAATTGCTCCGCAGTTGAACTAATAACACATCAAACAAATATCCACTAGAAGTACAGGTGCCAAATAAACAACAACAAAAGATAAGACTGTATACCACAATTTATGCGAGCAGGCGGCGACAATAGCGGGTGTAGAGGGCATCCGGGTGGCGACATTAGAGGAATACTTCTGGGGTGGGATCGAGATTGCTAGGGGCTTGGTATGAATTTGTAGTAGTTGTTAGAAGAGGGGAGGTTGGCTGATAGGTAACTGGGGTGGGGAAGAAGGGGTTGGCGGTGGTGGGGACCGGCGAGATTGGTGTTGGAAGAGACAAGCAAGGCTGGAGTTTCAGGCGGTGGGGAAAGAGGAGGGAGTTTGGTTGGCGCTGGGAAAGTGAAGGCCGACGAGATAGGTTGCTGGTGGATACAGGGTCGGCGGGAGTGAGTGGCTCAAGAACAGATGATGGAGGAATGCGACTTTTGGAGGAGATGGTGAGAAGCTGGCGTAGGCGGCGGTGGCTGGACAGAATGTAGGCGGCTGTGGCTAGACGGAATGTAGGCGGCGATGGCTGGACGGAGCGGAATGAAGGGAAGGTGGGTTGTACCGGCATCGCACCAGCGCAGAAATCTTGGAGTTGCTCCAAGAGGAAGGACCGAGCGGTTTCAAAAATGAGAAACCCACGATGCCCCCTCTTTGAACCACCACTGCCTATTTATAAACTCTACAATAACTGCTGCAGCATAAACACATCTAAACTACCCTAAATCGGACGACAAATGTTGTTTTGACTGATCGAGCATTAAATACAACTCAAAAATTAAAAATTAAAATATGAATTTGGCTCGGAATCATCATCTGGACGCACCCACAGACTCTGATTGTCTGTTCGAGCAGCGGATACCGCCTTCTGCGGGAAAACACGCGTGTCGGTCGTGGCGCGCCGTCAACTCCCCCAGGCTTAAAAGCACTCAACTCCGGTGAGTGGCGGTGGTCGTACTCGTTGTGTAACCGCGGGGCGAGTCTCTCAAGCTCCTCTGAAGAAATCCATATAGCATCCTGCAGGGGCCGACCGCTCCAACGGACAAGATAGCGTACAATATCTCGCTCGCTCGCGGTGTAGAATTCGTGACCAATGAATTCAAGCACGTCGTCTGTAGAAGAGGGTGACACAGATGTATCTTCGTCTGGCAGTGATGTATCTCCATCTGGCAGTGATGTATCTCCGTCTGGCAGCTATGTCGGTGGAACCGTCAGTGGTGCAGAACTAGCTTCGAGTAGAGGTGTGAAAAAGGGGTCCACGTACACGTGCTCCTCATAGTAAGGAGTTAAATCCTCTACGTTGAATACTCGATTGATGCTCATACCATGATGGATGTCTATCTCATATGCGTTTGTACCAATCCGTCGTACGACTGTAGAAGGGCTCATTCTGTGTGTGTTTAATTTCTTTGCTGGTCCTTGCGGGACCCTCTCAGATCGAATGCGAATCAATACATGTTCTCCTGCCTCAAAGATTTGTTCCCGTCTGTGCTGGCCTGCTTGATTATTATAATAATAATCATTATTAGTTGCAATTTTTTTTGGGTCAACTCATGGATTGCATGCACATGTTGTATAAAAGACTGCTGACTCCAGCGAATGATGCAAATCATATGATGGACTCAAATCATGCAACATAGGAGAGTCGGACACTATAAGAGAACAACCATGCAAGTTATGCAATAAATACAAATGGCTGACGACTGACACAACAGACTGACAAAATGCATATGTTATGTAGCAGTGGAGGTCCTTAAGGATGGACGGTTTATCTGGTGGCTCTTTGGGCGGGGTATAAAAAAATTCATTTAACGTACAGAGGTCACCCCACTAACTAACTGAGACACCATCAATGAGTTACGGAATCAGAATATGCCCAATACCTCATAAGGGATGCAAATCATCAGAAGGCTCACTAGGTGGTCGATAGATGGTGACAAAATAGTATGACGCACGGGTGTGATGGGTCTCTCTCAAATAATAAAGCTCATCAGGTGGCTCACCAGGGGGTGTATACCAATAGTCATCACGTGTGAGATGATCACTAGTGCGGATACACGACCCATCACCAAAGTGCAGGCGTGGAAGCTCATCAAATGAGCCTCTTGGGGACTTAATCCTAGGGAGATCAACAATGGCATGATGGCCCTCCACGAGGAAAACACTAATAATGGTAGCGTCGATGGGAACAAGTATGTCACCTACAACAAAGTCAATGTTCTCATAAGTGAGTGATGCAGTTATTCTGAAGTCAACCCTATGCTCTCGGCTCTCAGTAGTGATGTGACTCGAGATAGTACCAAGGGAAGTGTAGGGAGTGCCCAGACTCACGTGTGGGTCAATCGGTATAGTGTCGAGAAGTGGATCCCTGCCCACAGGAGACACTGTGTCTAAGTGAGGTGTGAAGGATGGATATACAATCACAGTATCACTGGGTCGCTCATCCTCACTCACGCAACCACGCTCACTAGTCATATTAGTATCGATCTCCACTTGTATTAAAAGGTCATGATCAGATTTAACAACAAGATCATATGGACACAGCGCCTTGTCAAAAGAGGAAGTAGCAAAATCAGGTGTTAGGCCTCTTATATCAATGAGATCACTACTAGACGTATCAGTGACTTGACCCAAATCTCTAGATTTTCTTCCTAAAGTAGATGTTATGTGATTAAATGAAGCATCTAAGAGATCAAAGCGGTCAAGGACTAATCGCTGAAATTTAGCCTCAGGTAACTCTATTTGCAGAACACTTAAAGGGTCTTGACATGTGTTGCGATCCTGACGATGGTAATCTCTATGGGGTTCCTGAGGGTCATCTAGACAGTAGTTTCTAACATATTCATATTGTGCTCGTGGGTGGGCGTGGACCCTACGAACGTGCAGTGGTGATTGCACATATCCAAACTCAGATTCCTCAACTAGAGGAGATGTGTAACGACGACGACCTGAATGATACTCAACTCTATCATCATAAAGTCGCGAAGATGTGTAATGATGATAACATGAGGACCTCTCATCGTGGTAATCGCCTCTAGCATAATGGAATTGCGTCGATGGGTTGACGCAATCTCTAGGAGTGGTGTGCGATGAGCGATAATAATCATCATGATAACATGAGGGTTTTTCTAAATGGACTCTATGAGATCGGCTATAGGTGGACTCGGGATCCCCGAATAGGGGAGACGAACGACGATGATAACTAGACATAAATGAACTTAAAGACTCTAAAAAAACCTACCGCAACACATAAAAATATGCCCCAAACTTGGGCTCTGATATCTATTTGATACAACTGCAGGTCGACTCGATAAGAGATTTCTAAATGCAACCCTAAATGCAATGCGGTGTAATGCAAGTGCAAATCGTTCTGCTCCAAAATTGCAGGAAATAATTAATTTTTATATTATTATCAGCAAGGGCTCGTGCAGTCGTAATTAATTAGTTAAGGAGAACTAAATATTAATTTTGCAAACGAACGAGACGCAATAATTTTAAGCGAGCGCTGAATAAATCCTGCAAATTACACCACAGTTGAACTAATAACACATCAAACAGATATTCACTACAAGTACATGTGTCAAATAAACAACAACAACAAAAGATAAAACTGTATACCACAATTTATGCAAGCAGGCGGCGACAATAGCGGGTGTAGAGGGCATCCAGGTTGCGGCACTTGAGGAATACTCGGGAGTGGGGTCGGGACTGCTAGGGGCTTGGTATGAATTTATAGTAGTTGTTAGAGGAGGGGAGGTTGGCTGATAGGTAACTGGGGCGGGGAAGATGGGGTTAGCGGTGGCGGGGGCCGACGGGATTGGTGTTGGAAGAGATGAGCAAGGCGGGAGTTTCAGGCGGTGGGGAAGGAGGAGGGAGTTTGGTTGGTGGTGGGGAAGGAGGAGGGAGTTTAGTTGGTGCTGGGAAAGTTGAGGCCGACGGGATAGGTTGCTGGTGGGGGCAGGACCGGCGGGAGTGAGAAGCGCAGGAACAGATGATGGAGGAATGCGGCTTCTGGAGATGGTGAGAAGCTGATGTAGGCGGCGGTGGCTGGACGGAGGGGAGTGAAGGGAAGGCGGGTTGTACCGGCGTCGTACCAGTGCAGAAATCTCAGAATCGCTCCAAGAGTAAGGACCAAGCGGTTTCAGAAAATGAGAAACCCACGCTGACCCCTCTTTGAACCGCCGCTGCTTATTTATAAACTCTACAATAACTGTTGCAGCATAACCACATCTAAACTACCCTAAATCGGACGACATATGTTGTTTTGGCCGATCGGGCATTAAATTTAACTCAAAAATTAAAAATTAAAATACGAATTTGACTCGGAATCATCTTCTAGACGCACCCACGGACTATGATCGTCCGTCCGAGCAGCGGATCACTGCCTCCTGCGGGAAAACACACGTGTCGGTCTTGGCTCGCCGTCACAACCACTTCATTTTGGTGAAGCACATTTACATTGTTTGCACGGCTACGCAACCCATCATCAACAACCGTGACCCCATCTTCATCAGCTCGTTCTCCTGCAGTGCCGTCATACAACATGCGCCGAGCAAATGTAAGGCGAATGTTGTTGAGATTGGGATGAAGCACTCTGCCAACTCAAATTCCCTCGCCCGCGCACATCAGCGGATGACTCGTGTGATGTACCTTATTGTCGAGAGGACACAATCCAGGTTAAGCTTCGCTTGCTCCGCAAATCCCTGTGGCCACATCTAACTGCACGCCTATAGATCATTTCTCCTGACCAAGTGCATCGGGACAATTGCCTACCACTCGCATCATTCAGAGCACAGTATGGTTGACCATGTCTAGCACGTCTCTCAGTTGAAGCTGGTCAAGGCGGACCACCCTTTGCCACTGACCAGTCTCCGCTCTATATTCTCGGGCCAGAGTCCAAGCTAAACAGTCTACCCACTATTTCCGAAATCCTCGCTGTATCTTTATTTTTGATTAATTTTAAATATTAATTAATAATATGTAATCATTCCCTATATATAGGAGTTTGTATGTGAGAATCGGGTGTTGTTGGAAAAACCGATCTTGGAGGTAGCTGCGAACCCAACAACGTAGCCGCGAACTGAACAACACCATCTTCGGAGAAACCGACAATCTCTTCCCCTCTCCATAATGCATCCAAGGATGCTTATTAATTCCAATTATGATTTCCCTATTCCTTCCCTGGACCGTGCCCCACACTCTTCTCTTGGCTGCAGCCTCCCGAAAGCACAACCCGCACACTTTCGCAAGCCTCCTGCCCACCGCCTTAGCTCCATTCCGGTAATAAAGAGGGGGGAAAGAAGATAGAAGAAGAAAATGAAGGGGGAAATAGAAGTAATTAAGATAAGAGACATAGGAAATCATTAAGTTAATTTATCATGCAAGATAGAACCTGGTTCTCAAGCCTCCTCTACACATAATCTACATGTTTAGAACAGTTTGATTATTATTATTATCATTTCTTTTGGACCAAATGGATGCTTATAAAATATTATTATGTCATAGAGATCCTACAATTGGTTGAATGTAGTCACAATGAATTTGTTTCCATAATTTTTTTTTTGAAAATCAAATCTTTTAGATTCATGCCTACCATTTTGATAACCTGACTACATCATTCACTGCTCGTTAATGCACAGATCGAAATGATATACAAAATTATTGCCCACATGGCGGCAAACGACAGAGCCATAATTGCCGAAGGCGACTGCGGGTCGCCCCGAAGCATCAAGGTCTTCCTCGGCGAATGCATTGCCTACGACTTGTAGCGGATCTCCTTAACAGTCATGCTATATTTTATGTTGTAATAATATTTATTATTATTGGAGGATATGAGGAACTAATTCCTTTTGAATAATTGGGAGATTTTCTTCCTCCCATGAGGATGTGAAAACTAGAACACAGTTTGTCAGTTATAGACAATGGACATCCTTTTATTCAATGAATTATCTTGATTTATTTTTTAATTATTTAATAATAACAATGATATTTAAGTGGTATATTGTAATTAATCTTGTGTAACTATGGCATAAATCACATGCCCTTTATTTTTTTTGTTAACATTGTTAAAATATGTTATATATTAATAAATCTTAAAATATTTTCAGAATTGTGGTTTATGAAAATCTTTTCGCTCTGTTATACTCACCGTTATCATTATTTTGCAACTAAATCAATGATTTTTATTATTCAACAAGAAATATTGAGTTTTAAGGAATATAAAAAAGTAATATAATAATTTTTCATAATGTTATTTAATCATATTTTTATGTTATAATAAGTGAATGTATGTTTTGACCTGTCAATTGTTATGACCAGTTCACAAATAATAGTTCATAATCATCCCGTTCGTGATCGCTCCATGTCAAATAGAGCCAAGGATTGCAACTATAAATGTAGGCTCTGTTAGGCGTGGTGGTGGTGGTCGTGAATACGGTGGTTATGAACTGTCAATTGTGAACCTCAGGCCCCATTTAAGGAATTTCATCCACTTTTATCGTTCAAAATTTGTTTTTTGAGGCGCTGATATCGGCATTGTATTTTTGTCTATTTGCACTAGCCGTTATTTGCACATATTATTTTGAGTCGATGGTTATCTGCAGGCAAAACGTTTTTGCACAAAATTGTAAAACAAAGTTTTTTTTTTAGCATGTTCATACATATTATAGCCAGAGATGTATGCATTCTTCGGAAATAATTTTTTCAAAATAATTTCCTAGAACTTGAACAAAAACAAGCTCTCATCACCATCATGAAACCTACTTGAAAATATTGGGCAATGAGAACTGCAAGAATCACATGGGAAGGTAAATATGAATACCTTCACATATCGAAGAAATCTGCGACGGGTGATTCGGGCGAGAAGGAGAACTGCAGGTTGAAATAGATGAGAGGTTCCGATCGCTGGCC
This sequence comes from Platanthera zijinensis, assembly GCA_039513925.1. NCBI lineage: Eukaryota > Viridiplantae > Streptophyta > Magnoliopsida > Asparagales > Orchidaceae > Platanthera > Platanthera zijinensis. Next base: position 4,002,215 of record CM077092.1, read on the forward strand.
AGGCTGCGAAAATGGGAAAGAGTAGTTGCTGGCAAGAAGGCCCACCAGAAAGGGGAAAAATCTTGAAATCCCTAGGGAGAGGTGTGAGGGAGAAGAAAGTTCTAATCACTAGTATTACACAATGGAGAAGAACCTCTGCTGCGCAAATGGGGAACAGTTGTTGGTGGAAGGACACCCAAATTCGTCGGAGAAATCGCAAAAACTCTAGGCAAGAGGGAGCGAGAGGGAGACCCGCGTACGTGTGTGAGGAGGGAGAACCGCATGCATGGATATCACTGTGCGTGCGGTTTAGGACAAATAAAACCCCTAAAAATTAAGAATTTTGAGCACTAATAATCTAAATCGTAGTGCGAATAACATCATTTTATTTTACGATAAAATACAGACATCCAACGATCCGCAATATGCTCTCACAGATCTCAAACCCTTACCCAAAGTCACAGGATCTAAAAGCCACGCCAGTGCCAACGGAGCGTGCTAACGCGCGCCACATCGCGTGCTCTTGCACGTGCTTACCAGCTTCACCCTTTCCCACCGGTGCGCGCTCTCTCTCTCTCTCCCCCGCTCCCCCGCTCTGTTCTCTCTCCCCCGCTCTGTTCTGCCGATTCTCCCGAAGAGGGGAGAGAAATGGACGGAGTCGTATGCGATGAGCTCCTACAGGAAATCATCCAACGCCTTCCTCCTTCCTCCTTCGCCGCCGTCTCCCTCGTCTCCAAACGCTGGCTCTCCGCCCTCCGTTCTTCCACCACCAGCCTCTCCCTTGCCATCCCCTTCTCCGCCCATCCTCTTCAATCCTCCTCTCTCTCCTCCATTCTCTCCCACTATCCCCACCTCCACTCTCTCTCTATCCACTCCAGCCCCTTCGACGCCGATGACGGAGAATCTTATCCCCCTTCCCCGCCGCCGAAAACGCCGACTTCGATTTCATCGGTTTCCTTATCGTCCGACGCCCTCCTCCTCGCGGTAGCTTCGTCTCCTTCTTCCTCCCGGCTAAACCAACTTCGATTCGCCACTGCAGCCATCCCCGTATCCCCCGCCGCGCTGCTTTCGTCGTCGTCCTCACTAACGCGCCTAACCGATCTTCATCTCTCCTCCGTGTTCCCGTACTCTTTCCGCTGGCTCGCTGGTTTCCCCTTCATCAAATCCCTTTCTCTCGTCTTCTGCCCTAAATCTCCCGCTGCCCTAGGTCCGATCGACGAAGAGATTCGAGTTAGTATTGAAGAACATGAAACCCGGCCGATGAAGATGCTGCCACTTGAGCGGCTCTCTCTCTCCGGACTGCCCGCCGGCGAACGGGCGATGTGGTGGATTTGGCGGCGTTGCGGAAATCTGCGTCGGCTCCGATTCCGGGCATGCGAGGGCACAGGTGACGGCCCGTCTTCCCCTTTCTTTCCCTCATGCCTGCCAGGCCTGCTCGAGCTCGAGCTGCGCTCATCCCGCGCCATCGCAGACCGTGTTCTCCTCCACGCCGCCGACCGCTGCCACAGACTCAACTCCTTCCTCCTCCACGACGGCGGCGGCAGCGAAGCCCTCCACCATTTCATTGCCCAGCGCGCCGCCGGCCTGCACACCATCGATCTCCGCCTTCCCCTCGACCTCCACAACTACCACCTCTCCGCAATTGCCGCCTCCCCCTCAACCCATTCCCCGTGTCTGTCCACTCTCCGGCTTCAGAGCTGCTGCCTCGTTACCGGAGACGGTCTCCGTTCGGTGGCCAGCGCTGCCGCCGGGAAAGCCATCGAAGAACTGGCTCTCGTGAATTGCGACGTCGTGGAGAGGGACCCAGGTCTCCTGTGCGTTCTCGGGCAGAGCCTCCCTCGACTTCGGAAGCTCGATTTGTCATTCAACGAGACGATGACAGACAAGGAGTTGGTGGCCATGCTGAGCTCCTTTTCCGGCCTCGTCGAGATCAAGCTGCAAGGCTGCGGCAAACTAACTGATGCCTCCCTGGTTTGGTTGCTCGCTTTTAGCAGCTCGAAATTGGAGGTTGCGGATCTCAGGCGGTGCCCTGGCATCAGCTCTGCCGCCATTGAAACTTTTGTTCTCATGTCCTTCAGGTTGAAGCTTTTGTGTGTGGAGAAGAAGAAGATGTCTGAAGCTGCCATGGCCGCGGCTTCGCGCAGAGGAATTTGGATTGGTGATTGAGGCTCCAATCTTCGCAGCCGCCCTCCTCCCAAACAGGAGCGCTATTTAGATGTGTTTCTCGCACCGTGTGAGATACAATACAATCGTATGTATGATGACCTTTCAAAAATTGTGTTGAAAAGCTGATGTTATAATATATGATCAGATATGTTTTAAATACTGTGCCCACACGGTGATTTTTGTGCAAGTAAAACACCTACAATTTACTCCCCAAAGAGGGCCCCCAGTTCAGTTGGAGCTCCATTCAACTTGATACAGGTTTAACTTATCTTCTTCCCACCCTATCTTCCAAAATTTGGGAAAGAAATTTTTTATCCACTTCAGTTTTTTGCCTACACTTGATGCCTTAATGGTCTATATTCAATGCTTTCTGCTTGTATTTATTGGTCCTCTGTTTTTTTTGTTTGAATCTTTGATCCTCACCTTGAGGACATTGTCTCTTGATAGAGAGAGGCTCGGTCCTGGAGACATCGCGACTGACTCGATTTGCCACCGGAGGTTCGGATGCTGTTTTAGAGTCTGCCCGGGTTCTCCAATGCGGCGGTGCTATATTTGTCACCAAAGATTCATGGTCGTTTTGAACCAGCAGCCGCGCACGCACATAAGCGTTGGCAAAGGAGCGGTGAGAAATGTAGCGAGAGGATCGTTGTCTCAAAAATCGGCCAAAACGAAGTTTTGGAGAGAATGGGTTCCCCCAAGGGAGATGGAACAAAATACATTGAGATGGACCAAAATGAAGTTTTGGAGTGGTGGCAATGAGAAAAAAGGGAATGATATTATGAGAGACAATTGTTATTCGCAGATTATCCATTTTATTTGAGTTTATAAATGTCAATCCGTAGATAAATTTAAAATTAAGCAATCAATGTCCGACAACGAAGGAACTTCTCCGGTGATCGCCTTAGCCCAGGTCGACGACTCTACTCCCGATGTTTACGCAATGGTGAGAAAATGTTTGTGTGAAAAAATAATTTTTTGGACTTGTTGGAGAACAGTGAACTCTACCACTTGAAGAAATCCACATTTTTCATTTTTGTTCTCATAGGTTCATATTTGTTTTCCTTCATTCCTATCTCCTTTTCTACCACTATTTTTTTTTTACAGTAATCTCACTATTAGTTTGTCCTACCACTCTGTTCCTACCGCCACAGTCTTAGGCTCCGTTTGGCACAATGATGCGGTCGTAAACGCATGGGTTAAACCGCCATTCGTTAAGGATCACCTAACAAACATATTCGTTTGAACATAAAAATGGATGAAATTCTTTACGCGAGCGTTAACAAATGACAATTTAAACCCCACGGAGCCTTCTTAAACAAGGTCTCATTTTAACCTTTAATTTATGGATGGTAGGGCGAAGCACATCTTGACTGCGAAGTATTCAATCTTAAGTAATGTCTACCAAAAGTCAAGTGCCTCTCACTGGGGCTGGTCGAGCTCTCCTCCAGCTCAGTTTCGGCATCTCCCGAGAGGACATGGATCAATCTTCTGAAGCTTTCTGGATTCAGAGTTGCTTCTCGAAGAACTTTGGTTTAAGCTGGACAAATTTTCCAAATGGGTTCATCTTCAGATCCGCTTCCTTCTGCATATCATGTGTTTTTCTCTCTTCAACCCCGTTTGATTTAGGGTTTATTTGGTTACCGTCATCTACTCCGCTCCTGATTTCTTTTTTATCTTCCATTTCTTTGGAATGGAATCTGCACCGCTCTCTATGTATGTCATGTCCGTAATGTAAGGAGAAGGCTCCGTTTGGGGGAACTTATTTTGACCGGTCGGTTCTTGCGGTCATAACCGCTTGACCGGTGAAAATAAGTCTGCGTTTGACGCGGCTTATCGCGACTTATTTGCTCCAGTGAGGTTGGGCAAAGTGTCATTTTCATATCGAAATCTTATGACTCAAACTAGTTTCTTTTTTGTAACATTTGTGATACCAAACATACATTTTATGACACCGACGTTTTTGGCCCCCCCCCCTCCAAACGGAGCTGAAGTCTGAGAAAGCCACAAAGCATTTTGAGGTATTGGCTCTTCCTGAACAAGGCGAAATGGTGGTGCCAGAGAGAATTCTGGACATAAGATTTCGTTTGGTTCGGCGTTTCACCGCCTCTGTTTGGAGTAAACGCCGCCGGACGACGCGTAAATAAACGGGCGCCGACGGCGTTTGCTCGGTTTGCACCCTCCGGACAGAAAAAGCCAGGGAAAAGCTCGGTTTCGAGCGGCCGCCTACGCCCTCCATTTTGAAAGGGATCCGGATCCTCTCCATTTCACTTGAAATGGAGGGGATCCATTTCAACATCTAATGGATAAGACAAGTTGGTAAGAAATCTTGTGGTGGAGATTTTTTTGGTTAAAAAAATCTAAAAAAACATGGGAAATGATGAACCCGTTGGATCGAGAGCATTTCAATCTCGACCGTGAAATGGATCCCCTCCATTTCGCTTGAAAGCGGGGTTTGCAAGGAGATATTTTTGAAAGCGGGGTTTGCACCCGCTAGTTCCGCCCGCCACCGCCGAAACAATTAGATAGGGACTAATTTGATAAAGTAATAAATATTGGGACTGATTTCAGAAAGTGCATAATGTTGTGGGACTAATTTATCAATTTTGACGTCATAAATATGGGATCTTGATCCTACATGTCATGTAGTTTGACGAATTAATTAAGGCTTCGTTTGTGGGGACTTATTTTCTCCGGTCAAACAGTTACAGCTGCACGGTTCATGCGGTCGTAACCGCTTGACCGGTGAAAATGTCCCCCCAAACGGAGCCTAAACCAATTTTGTATGTCACTGATATGTTTATCAAGTTTGCTCAAATTTAATCGCCAGTCTTCACATCCGGCTATGTTTGTTTGAGCGTTTTTGCACCGTCACCGCCGCTCCAAAACGTTCCTACCCCGCGAGGCTAATAACGCCCGCTAAAACAATGCATATTTTGCCAAAACTCTAGTAGATTTCGGCTCCGTTTGACGCGGCGGCAGCTCTCGTGAATGCGATGGTTTCTGTTCGTACCCCGTGAGGCTAATAAAGTGGCCTTCTGTGGCCGCTATGCTATGACGTCCGTCTACTTTTTATTGGCTTACTGCTGTTGATGCTCCCATGGATTTTATTGAGTTATTAGTTGTTGCGGATATTGGGAGAATCATGTAATTGCTTTACATTTGTATTTTCTTGTTTTATTCTAATGCAAATGCAAGTTTCGGGAACGTTCGATATTACCTATCGAACTTCATTCACTTATACGTTCAAAACTAGTTTTCTGTTTTTGGTGACGGTCTTAACCATTGTCATGTCAAACCTACATTCTATGACGGTGACATTTTTATCCAATCTCACCGGCGCAAAAACTCAGCGCTAAACCGAGTCTTCATCTATGGAAGCACAGCATTAATACTTCTTATAAAATCTTTTGAGTTAATAATATAAAAATTGCAGTGATACCTAGAAGCAAGAGTGAGAGAATACATGTTTGACATGAAAACGATTAGGACTATCATCAAGAAAAAATTACTAGTTTTGAACATATAATTGGATGAAATTTCTTGTATGAGATAGGGCGTTCACGAACAAAGCTTCACAACCGTTGCGTTCACGAACAAAGGTTCACAACCACTGTGTTCACGATCACCACCGCTGCGCCAAACGAAGTCTACATTATCACGTGACACATGAACAATATTCATTTCTAGGATGTTCTCAACTAAATCATAGTCACTATTTTTTTCAAAGCTATACTTAAAGACTAAAAAAAGAGATGAGTTTTTCCTTAGAACATATGGGAAAAATGCATCTCCTTCTAACCTCTTAGAATAAATATTTAAATAAAAACGGGATGAGCTTCCTAAAATTGTTGAAATATTTAAGAATAAAATTATTTTTCAAGCTTATCGCCTAAAAAGATAGAGTTTTTAAATTCAGGGGCGGAGCTAGATATTTTTATTAATCCGTGCATAACTTTAAAATAAATAATTAAATGCAATGCTTAAATAAAATTAAATTAATATTGTAATTAATAAAAAGTTATTAATCAAAAAACAAATGACATAACGTTCAACAAATCACTTTTCGAGGACACATATTTTGAAATTTTGTAGTAATAGTATTATTAGTAGTAGTGTCAGCAACATCCTTCTACGTATAAACGTTCATGCAGTCATTCATCCATTCATCTCTCATTCTGTTTCGTAAATGATTTTTTATAATCTTCATTGCAAAAAATATTCTTTCAACTGTAGCAGATGCAACAGGTAGAAGACATGCCAACTTTAAAAACCTGAAAAATCAACTGATAGTGATCTTGTTTTTTCAACTCCACCAATAGTTTTAAAAGGCCACCAATTCCCTTACTATGAGAGAACGTGTCAGTTGGTAAAGTGCGTATGTCAGTAATATACATATCAAGTTGTCCTTCAAGTAGTTGCAATTCTATTTGTGAGAAATCAGATGAGTACAATTCTGCGAGACGAACTAATTTTTGTTTATCAAATGAGGCAATCGATCACTAGAGTTGTATAACCCAGTGTTCGCCGAGTGGATCCGACAAGGCAGAACGGGGGCCTCAAGATAGCCCGACTCGTACTCGCCTAAGCAGACGGCCGAACCAGGCGAGCCGGGGAGTCCGACCCGCTTCAGCTATATAGGCAGGCGAGCCGGGGAGGACAACCAGTTCTCAGCAGCCAGACAAGTCGGGAAGTCTGGCCCGCTTCAGCTCGATAGCCAGGCAAGCCGGGGAGTCCGACCCACTTTAACTCGATAAGCAGGCGAGCTGGGGAGGACAGACAGTTCTCAGCAGCTAGGCGAGCCGGGGAGTCTGACCAACTTCAGCTTAATAAGCAGGCGAGCAAGGGAGGACAGATGGTTCTCAGCAGTCAGGCGAGCTGGGGAGGCCAGTCGATTCTCGGCATGCGAGCGAGCCGAGACACCCGACCCGCCTCAGCCCGGTAGACGGGCGAGCCGAGGGGCAGCCAGCCTACCTCAACTCAACAGGCGGCCTGAATCCGTCTATATTGCGGGCTAGCCGTAGGGACCCAACACGTACTAGCCTAAGAGGCAGGTGAGCTGCGGGAGCCAGGTCGCACTCGTCTAGGTGACCGGCGAGCTGGCTCACGCTCTCCCTCTGGCGAGTTGGCTCGCGCTCTCCCTCTTACATGTGGGTGCTATTAGCACATGCTTAGTATATTTTGGTCTGTCAGTAGCCTCTTCAAACAACAGAGTTATGCTGTTGGCAGACCGATTTGGGTTGCGTATAACCGTTCTGGACAGCGGAGTTGCGCTGTTTGCAGGCCAAACTCAGAAATCTATAAATATACCCACAGGGGTACCTCAGAAGGCATGCTTTCTCATTCTCTGGTCTTGTAGCGCTTTCTGAGGTATCCTTAGCTCAACACTGGCTAAGGAGGGGAAACACTCTAAGATCTTTCGGGTGTGTGGTGGGACCTCCGTATTGCAGCTTTGGGTCAGTCTCGAATCCTAAGTTCTCAGCCAAGCAGGCTTGCTAGGAGAAGTAAGTGTACAGTCACCCCTTTCTAGGGCCCGAACTCCGTAAAAGTCAGTTCTCGGTTTCAACATTTTAGTGCAGTGAGCGTGGAGTATGACCAGCACAGAAAATCCTTAGTGAGCTCAATGGTTAGAGACGAAGGACAAGGAGCTGACAGGGTGGACTCGCCGCCTCCTGTTCCCCTGGCCACCCTCAGAATGTTTGAGGACTTCAAGAAGTAAGTCAAGGATATGGTACTATTTGTACTCGCGGTGATTTCTCGACGCCCTCTGTCCCAGTAGTCGCTGCCCCGTCTCTAGGAGAGAACGCCCCTGTCAGGTGACTTGTGAAGGAAGTTGTGGAGGGAGGAAGCGGGCAAGATCTCCTGGGGCGAGCTTTGTTCCCCAGATCGGCGAGTGTGGACAAGTTTGGCGAGGAGGAGGCACGAGATCAACCGGCTCGCCTCGCAGGTGAAGGGAGTCCCTTCAATGAGTTGGTCACATCCGCTCCGATTCCAGATGGGTTTTGTGAGCTGGAGATGTCCTACTACACCGGAAGGGGGGATTCGGTCCATCACATCCTGTGGTTCGAGGATGTGGTCTTGATCAGGAAGATGTCGAACGCTTTCAAGTGTCGGCTTTTCACTATAACCCTTAAAGAGAAGACAAGGGATTGGTTCCATCAGCTTCCCGTCAGATCCATTTAATGCTTTGAGGACCTGCGTCGGGAGTTCTTGCTGAGGTTCTTAACTTTGAATAAGAGGAAGGAGTCAGAGTCCCTATTTCTCATCAAGCAAGGGATGGAGAAGACGTTGGGAAGCTACGTTGACCGATTCCAGGAGGAGGTCCTCCAAGTTCAGGAGATGTCTGGGTACACCCTCATGGTATCCTTCACCCTGGGACTGCAGTAGGGGTTCTTTAGGATGGAGTTAAAGCGGGTGCCTCCACAGTCCTTCGAAGACCTGATGGAGAGGGCAACCTAGGAAGTCGAGGGAAAAGCGTCGAACCTGACGTTTGCTAGAAAGCTAGACAAATGGACTATAGAGGAGGAGAGAGAGCCATAAGGTGACAAAGGTCAGGAGGGTAGAGACCCGATTGCAGGAGAAGCAGCAGCATCAGCAGAGGTGGGGCCTCCAGGAGCCGAATAACAGACTGGGCTGGAGACAGCAAGATTGGCACGATCAGGGACAAAGGAAAGGTTTTCATGGAGGAGAAAACCACCTAAAGTCGGTTCAACCCCCCAGGATGGAGGCAAGGTCAGAGACCCCGTCTCCCCGAGCAGCACCAGGCTATGAAGATAGCTCTGGGGGGGAGGAGAGGTGTCCAGAGGAGGAGGCTGGGAGGCAGAGCGGAGCTGCCCTACTGTGACTTCTACCTGGAGGAGGGCCATGCGACGGCTACCTGCCCGGAGTTCTTGGAATTGAGGAGAGCAAGGGGACATGCCTCGTAGAAGTAGCAACACCGCCAAGAGGTGCGAATAGAAGAAGTCCTGCTAGGGGAAGAGGAGGACAGGTGCGAGGACCGGGCTTCGTAGGAGGTCGAGGAGGGATCAGAGTGATCCATGGAGGGGGGGGGGGAGTCGAGGCCGCCCGCAAGGCGAGTCTCCACACTATGTACCGCTAGAGCATCGCCTTGACATCACTGACCCCACCCCTAGATAAGAAGATTGCCTTCTCCCGGAAGGACATGCCGGATCATGAGGATCCGTTTTGCAATGCACTGGTAATTCAAGTCGCCATCAAAAACTTTACCATCTCCCGGATCCTCATTGACAATGGGAGCTCCGTCAACGTCGTTTTCGAAAAGGAGTTTGACGCAATGAAGGTGGAGGCCAGGACGGTGCTGGACTCAGACGGGCCTTTGTTCAGATTCTCTGGAGAAAGAAAGGAGGTAGAAGGAGTGGAGCTCCATGTTATCTTGGGGGGCTAGTCCAGGAATTGCAGGTTCGTCATCGTGGACGCTCCTAGCAGCTACAATGCGATTTTCGGACGGCCCCTCATTAGCGCCTTCCGCTGCGTACCTTCATCTTTCCACCAATGCCTCAAGTTCAATGCCGAAGGAATCCAGGTCCGGATCCGGGGAGACCCCAAGGTGGCAAGGGAATGTTATGTCATCACAGTCAACACCATCTTGTGGTAGAAGGGAGCTGAAGATATGGAGAGAAGGATGGAGGAGTTGTCTGGCCAGGAGGCCGTTGGGGAAGAAGCTGAGATGGAGGTGGAGGAGGTGGAGATCCATGCCTAGGAAGGGGAGCAGAAGAAGTCCCGGAGGAGTAGGCCAAGGTAATGGAAGTGGAGGAAGTCGAGGAGGAGGAAGCCCTCGCTCCAGGTGAGAGAGGAGTAGGCGAGTGGGAAGAACAATCCCGGCTGGAAGCGGCAGAGGAGGTGGTGGAGTTGGAAGTTCTCACCCAGGGAGGAAGGGTGGAGAAGGTGCGAGCCAGCGGGGGGCTGAGTCCGGAGGATTAACAAAAGATGCTGGAGTGCATCAAGAAGAATGTGGACATCTTCGCATGGAGCGCGAAGGATATGTCGGGGATTGATGCAGATGTGGCTTACCACTGCCTCAATCTCGATCCTGACGCTCGCCCTATCCAGTAGAAGAAGAGGTCCGTCGCTGACATGCTGGCTGAGCTCATCCGGGAGGAGGTGGGTAAGCTTCTTAAGGCAGGATTTGTATTGGAGATCCAGTATCCAGGCTGGGTCTCCAATGTGGTAATGGTTAAGAAGGGAGACGGGCGCTGGAGAATGTGTATCGATTTCTCTCTTTTAAATAAAGCCTATCCTAAGGATTTTTTATCCCCTGCCTCGAATCGACATGCTGGTTGACTCAACTGTCGGTTGTCTCTAATGAGTTTTTTAGAGGCCTTTTCCGGATGCACCCACCCGACATAAAGGATGTTTCCTTCATCACAGGAGATGAGTGTTACTGTTATAAAATGATGCCCTTTGGGCTGAAGAATGTAGGGGAAACATATCAGAGAATGATGAACCAAGTCTTCCGGGAGCATAAGGGAAGGAACTTGGAAGTGTACGTGGATGATCTCATGGTAAAGAGTCGGGATATGGACTCTCATCTCCAAGATTTGGAGGAGACCTTCAACACCCTGCGAAAATATAAGATGTGGTTGAACCCCCTGTAGTGGGCAAGCAGGGGAAAGTTCCTGGGTCACCTCCTTACCCCTGTGGGGGTGGAACCCAACCCTGATAAAGTAAGGGCAATCATGGAGTTGGGGTCACCACGAAACGCCAAGGAAGTCTAACGCCTAACAAGGAAGCTTGCGGGGCTGAGCAGGTTCCTCTCTCGGGCAGAAGAGAAGTGCTTGCCTTTCTTCAAAGTGCTGAGGGGAGGCTAGAAGTTCAAATGTTTCGAGGAATGCAAGAAGGCTTTCTAAGCCTTGAAGAGGCAGCTAACTCAGGCTTCGCTTCTACAGGGACCAAAGGAGGGAGAAGATTTGTCACTATACCTTGGGGTCTGGGCCGAGGCTGTGAGCTCTGTACTGGTCTGGGAGGAGGGAAAGAAGCAGCTGCCAATCTATTATGTGAGTAGGGTCCTGAGGAAGGCGGAGCTTCGATACCCAATCCTGGAGAAGTTGGCTTTCGCTTTGGTCATCTCGACTCGGAGGCTCCGGCCGTACTTCTAGGTGCATTCCATCCGAGTGGTGACTGACCATCCCCTCCACAACATCTTTGAGGGGAGTGGAGCACTCTGGAAGGCTTGCAAAGTGGTCGATAGAGCAAGCGAGTTCGACATTTCTTTTGTCCCTCGCCTTTCGATAAAGGCCCATTCAATGACTGATTTCTTGGCCGACTATATGGTTGAGATAACGGAGACGGAACTCACTCGTCCGGTTCCCTATAAGGTGATGGTGGACGGTGCCTCGGGAAGGCACTCCTTGGGAGTAGGAGTAATCTTGGAGAGTCCTCAGGGAATGAGGATGGAGAAAACGGTGCTCATTCACTTTCCCATTACCAACAACCAACCAGAATATGAAGCAGTAATAACGGGCCTGCGTTTGGCAAGGGAGCTGGGGGTGCACGACGTTGAGGTGTTAACGGACTCCATGGTAGTGTCTTCTCAAATCAATGGCGAGTTCGAAGCAAGGGAACCACTCTCCAGTCTTACCTGGCAAAGGTGAAGGGAATCGTCAGCATGTTCCAAACGTTTTCTATCCAACATGTGCCACAAGAAAAAAATGAACAAGTGGATCAACTTGCCAAGTTTGGACCCCGTATGGGAGGAACCATGATCGACCTGTTTCGCCCTCTATTGTGGAGGGGGAACTGATGGAAGTGGCCTAACGCCCCTCATGGATAGACCATTTTGCAGCTTTCTTAGCCACGAGGGAGCTCCCGGAGGGTCTGAACAAGAAGCGCTTCAAGCACAAGTCAATGTACTACCTAATGCGTAATGGGAAGTTATACAAAAAGATCCTCTCGGGATTGTTGGCACGTTGCGTGGCTGAGGATAAGGTCCCGAGAATTTTGGAAGAAGTCCATTCCAGGGAGTGCGAGAGCCACTCAAGAAGCAGAACCCTGGAGGGAAGGATAATAATGCAAGGGTATCTTTGGCTGACCCTGGGCCAGGATGCCACCGAGTTCGCAAAGAAGTGTCAGAAGTGCTAGCCGTTCACCCCGCTCCAGCTTCTACCTGCCGAAAGACTTAGAAGCATCACTGCCCCCTAGCCCTTCGCCATTTAGAGAATGGATCTTGTGGGGCCCTTCCCCATGCCAGTAGGCAGATAAGATTCCTTCTAGGCATGATCGACTATTTCTCCAAGTGGTTGGAGGTCAAGGCACTGGTCAAGGTGACCTCCCAGGTGATTTGAAACTTCATATGGGGGAGATCATTTGCCGACATGGGCTGCCTCAGGCCATTGTCATGGATAATGGACCACAGTTTGCTAGTGTCGAGTTCATCAGCTTTTATGGCCAACTCGGGATAGATCTCAGATTCGCGTCGGTTCATCACCCCCGGAGCAATGGGCAAGTAGAGGCGGTAAACAAGATCATAGTCAACTTGCTGAAGAAAAAGGTGGAAAATCTGAAAGGGAGCTGGGTGGAGCAACTCCCCTCGATCCTGTGGACCTTGAGAACCATGCCCAACACTGACACGGGTGAGACCCCCTTCAAGCTCTCCCACGGTTGCGAAGCTGTACTCCCAATAGAGTTCGAGGTCCGGACACCGCGAGTAGTAGAGACAGAGAAAGGTGGAGAAGAATGGAGGACCGAGAATGAGGACAAGTTGCGACTCTCCCTAGATATGGTAGAGGAGCTGCGTGACTTGTTAGTCATCCGACAGGAAGAGTTCAAGCGGCGGATGGCTAAGTACTTTGACAAGCACGTCAGGATCAAGCAATTCGCAAAGGGAGACTTGGTCTTGAAAAAGGTTGACGCGGTCGGAAGGTCAGCAGCCGTCGGTAAGTTGAATCCCAACTAGGAGGGCCCCTATATTATTAAAGAAACCTTGAAGTCGGGAGGATACCATCTCCAAAATGTAGAAGTGGAGTCCCTCAGTCATGCCTGGAGAGACGATGACTTAAAACGCTTTTATCCATGAGAAAATGATATAATATTGATTTTCCTCATTCTTATCTGACATTGATGGTCTGCTTGCTCGACACAAGGGATATGGGTCTTGGTTGGCTAAAAAGAAAGTCTGGTTGATGCTCAACACCCGCCGTCAGTCTCCTACTAGCTGATTGGACCGATGGTAGTGCCCAGTGGTTGGCCAAAAGGTGTGCGAACAAGAATGAATAGATCGAAATTTTGAATAATTGAATTTTTTATTATCCAAAAAAGTAAGTATTACAAAGGTATAATCTCTCTTTTATAAAATGGATGAGAGAGAAGAGATTACAAATAAGCAATGTGAGACAAATAATTATAGGTACAAGCGGCTATACGAAAACAGACTGCACAAGCCACGCGGTTAGACGAATAGGCTAAATGACCGGCGATAATAATAAGGAGAAGACAAGCCGCTAGGGAGACCGCTAGACCGCCCAATTTTCAAGTCGCTTGTGTCAACCCGCCAGACCGCCCGATCTCCAACCAGCAACACCTCGGCTACCAAACCGCTGGAGAGAAACCGCCAGACTGTGCGGTCTTCAAGCCACTAGGGTCAGACCGCCATACCGCCCAATCACCATACAACAACACTCCCCTCAAGATAGAGCATATATATCAATCATGCTCAACTTGTCGCAAACATGAAAGAAGGAAATGGACACAGGCTTGGTGAAGATATCTGCTAACTCGTTTTTGGAGGTAACGAATGAAGTACAAATCTATTTCTTCAGAATCTCTTCCCGAATAAAATGGCAGTCGACTTCAATGTGCTTTGTTCTCTCATGGAAGACCAGATTTTTGGAGATATATATAGCGGCCTTGTTATCGCAGAACATAGGTACAGGATGGTTGTAGACCTCTCCTAAGTCAAGCATGAGAGCTCGTAGCCACTTTAACTCACATGTGGTTGACGCCATACTTTTATATTCCGATTCTGCACTTGACCTAGAGACAACAGACTGTTTCTTTCTCTTCCAGCTCACAAGGTTTTCCCCCACAAATGTGCAAAAGCCCGATGTGGACTTGTGATCTCCTTTATCATCAGCATAGCTAGAATACGAGTACGCTTCAACATTTAAATGACCATTCTTCTGAAATAGTAGTCCTTTACCTGGAGCCGCTTTAATATATTCCAATATCTTCAGGGCAGACTGTAGATGACACTCCCTAGGAGCTTGCATGAACTTGCTGACCTTGTCTACAGCGTAGGAGATGTTGGGTCTAGTTACCGTGAGATAAATGAGTTTGCCGACCAGACGCCTGTACCTCGTAACATCTGATAGAGGAGGCGAGTCATCTGTCCAGGTTTTATCTTCTCCAGTATCCACGGGGCATCAGGCAGGTTTAGCCCCAGTCAACCTTGTCTCTTTTAGAAGATCAAGAGCATACTTACGTTGAGAGAGTACCAAGGAGTTGAGCTTTCGAGAGATTTTTATCTCTATAAAGTATTTTGGGGAGCCCATATCCTTCGTGACAAGGTGTTGACAGAGATGTTTCTTTGTCAAGGCTACCCCAGCCTGATCATCTCCAGTGAAAAGAATATCATCCATATTATTGAAGCCAAAAACTGGCCTCAACGAGAGTTCAGACCTTGGGGTGTAGCTAACACATACTTCTCCCAAACCTCGACCCCTGACTAGTGACTAAGAACCTGGACCTGACCCTAAACCTCAGTTGGGAGGTCCCTCCACTAACCCAGAAGATCTCTGAGCGCTTCCCCTCCAAAGCCAATCGCCGGGCTAGGAGTACCTCAGAAAGCACTAGAGGATTTCAGAAATGATGACCACCTGCCTTCTAAGGAACTCTGTGGGTCTATTTATAGATTTTTAAAATCTGGGCTGCTCTAAAATTACTTAAATACCCTGGGTTGGTCTGCCCACGACCAAAACTCCGCTATTCGGAGCAGCTAAGTGCAGACTTAGGGGCATCTAGGTAATTTCACCTCTGGGCCTACCTGGCAGAAAAAGCAGACCTAGGGGCATCAAAGTAATTTCACCTCTGGACCCTACCTAGAGGGAGCCCTTCCACTGATCTCTGTGGGCATCCCACTTGTCTCGAGCGTGAACCTTCTCGCCGACCCTAGGCAGGAGCCATAAGACTAAAGGGGGTGTTGAGTGGTGAAGCTTCACTCAACGCCAAGAGCCAAAAGGCTCCCGCCGACTCGAGGCGCAAGCCCTTTTGCCTGGCCTTGGCGGGAACCCTTGCCTTCTTACCTATTTGGTCCGTTTTCAGCCCAGAGCTAGCCTAATCCGGGTCCCTGGGGCATCTTGATCCTACTCTCCGAATATGGGGTTGTACACACATATACGGCAAGAACCACCAGACCCAGGGAGGTTTTGCCAATGAACAATGAGTGATCGACAGAACTTCTTGTAAAACCCACGGCCGCCACAATGCTGCTAAACTTGTCAAACCAAGCCCGAGGGCTTTGCTTTAGGCCATAGATGGCCTTTTTCAGCCTGCATACCCGTGTCTCCCCCTGAGCAACATACCCATAAGGTTGCTCTATGTAGACATCCTCCTGAAGATCATCATAGAGAAAGGCATTCTTGACATCTAGTTGGGAAAAGGGCCAATCCATGTTGACGACCAAAGAGAGAAGTACCCGAATAGTGTTGAGACAAGCAACTGGAGAGAATGTGTCAAAATAATCAACACCATAAGTCTGAGTGAAATCTTTGGCGACAATGCATGCCTTGTAACGATCCACACTGCCGTCCGGACTGAACTTCATCACAAAGACCCAGCGACTGCCAATAACATCGGTGCCCAACAGAGGAGGAACAAGGGTCCATGTACCCCGCTCAGTGAGGGTGGCAATTTCCTCATCCACGGAAGCCTTCCAATGAGGAACAACAAGGGCTTCCTGGTAGGTGCGGGGAGCGGCAGTGGCAGAGATAGCCAACACAAAAGTCCTACAATAAGGAGTAATGCGAGCATGGGAAAAAACAACAGCAAGCGAGTGTTGGGTACATGTCTGCACCCCTTTGTGAAGAGCAATTGGAAGATCCAGGTCGGCGTGTTCCTCAGTATCTGGTGTATCCGTGGCGGAGAGATCTGGCTCAGTAGGAGAGAGAGACGGCCGTAAAGAAGAGGAAGACAGCGGAGGCAGAGAGGGAGGAGGAGGAGATGGTGGACACGACGGAGGAGGAGAAATCTCGGTAGGTGTAGATGAGATGGAAAGGATAGTGGGAGAAGCAGGAACATCAGGAAGAAAAGAGGAGTCACGAGATAAATAGGACACATTTTCGAAGAAGGTTACGTCCGTGGAGACGAACTGCTTGCGAAGAACAGGGTCAAAATAACAATAAACTTTATGAGTGGTAGAGTAACCTAGAAAGACACATTTGGTGGCATGTGGGGAGAGTTTGTCACGGGTGGTGGAGGGAGCGTGCATAAATATCGTGCACCCAAAGATACGCAGAGGAAGAGGAAATAGATCCTTGCCCGGATAGAGAATGGAGAATGTGGTTTGACCGTGGAGAATCGTGGAGGGAATGTGATTGATGATATAGAAGGAGATGAGAACGACATAGTCCCAATAGGAGCGAGGAACCTACATTTGTGTCATCAGAGTTTGAGCGACATTAAGAAGGTGACGGTTTTTGCGTTCTGCCACGCCATTTTGCTGTGAGGTATAGACACAACTAGTTTGATAAACAATCTCATTTTGCATATAAAAAGAAGAAAAATCATGACTAAGATATTCTTTGGCATTATCAGAGCGAAGGATTTTAATAGAGACATCAAACTGAGTTTTAATCAAAAAATAAAAGGATGTCCATACAGAGAATAGTTCAGAGCACTCTTTTTAGAGATACACCCACGTACACCGAGAGAAATCATCAATAAAAGTTACAAAATACGAACTACCCCATCCTATAGTGAGGGTAGGAGCAGGACCCCAGACATCGGAGTGAACGAGTTCAAATAGACGGGAAGATCCATGGCCTTGCTTTGGTGGGAAGGATGAGCAGTGATGCTTACCAAGCTGATATGCTCACAGTTGAGAGGAGGACTGTGCGGAAGGAGGTGGGGCAAAAGCTGACGAAAAAGCTACGGAGGAGGATGACCAAGGCGAAGATGCCATTACAGAAGCTCTGTAGAAGAGGAGGAGAAGGTGGACATAGCGGAAACGTTGTCGAGGAAGTAGAGGCCGCCACTCTCAGTCCCAATAGCAATCATCCATTGGGATCCCGAATCCTGAAAAGAACAAGAAGTAGGAGTGAATGTGACGGAACACTGTAGTTGCTTGCACAGAGAAGTAACAGATAATAAGTTATAAGGAAACTTATACATGTAGAGAGTATCCGCCAAGCGAAGAGATGGAGTGACTTGAACCACTCCCGTCCCATGGACCGGTGACGGAGAGTCGTCTGCAATAAAGATCCGGGGCAACCGATCATGTGTTTCTAGGAGAGAAAAACACTGAGGATTGCCGGTCATATGATTGGTAGCACTAGAGTCTATCAACCATTTACCTTTAGTAACAACGTGGACACTACCTGAATACGCGACCATTGAGGTGGACTACTTCGAAGGGGAGGTGGAAGCGTCCCCAGAGGGGATAAGATGTGGATGTTTCATCCAGCAGCAATCAACTGTATCAGAGAGAGCCATAGAAGAGAAGAGAGGACTGCGGCCAGACATGAACAAAAGAGACCGCGGTGGATTGAGGCAGAAGGCAGCGAGCAGTATAAATAAGCAAGTCTTCCCAGCGACTAGAGCAGCAAGGCGGTCAAGCGAGCAAAGACCGGTGGTTAGGAGATGAACATCCAGCAAGTCGCGCAGCTAGAATAGCATGAGTAGTGACCTGGAAAGTAGGGCAAAGAAGCGGCTACCAGAAGAGCGAGTTGAAGCAGTGACTTGAAAAAGGGACAAGTCGCAGTCCTTAGCAGTAACAATGGCAAGGTCAGGAGAGACAATGCGTGGCTAAGAGAAGGAGCGGAACGAGCAAGTCGCAACAAATAGAGAACACCAATCAGTGATGAAGAGAGAGGCAAAAAAGAGGGCGCGCAAGCAGAAACAAGGTCGCGCAAACAGCAAAGAGGCCGCAAGAAGAGCAAAGAGGCCGCTCGAATAAAGAAGAGTCCGTACGAAAGCAAAAGAGAGCAGGGAGCAGAGAGACCGCGAAGACAGGTCACGAATAGAGAGGGAGAGTGACCAGAGAGGCCGCACACACAGAGGGCAGAGAACAGGTCGCAAGAAGAAAGGAAGCCGCTCGAACAGGCTGCAAGAAGAAAGGGCAAACCGCACGGATAAAAGAAGCTCACAAAATCAGGTGGAAAAGATCGAGTCCTCTGATACCATGTGCGGACAAGAAAGAATAGACCGAAATTTAGAATAACGGAATTTTTTATTATCCAAAAAAGTAAGTATTACAAAGGTATAGCCTCCCTTTTATAAAATGAAGGAGAGGGAAGAGATTACAAATAAGCAATGTGAGACAAATAATTACATGTACAAGCGGCTATACGAAAAAAGACTGCACAAGCCGCGCAGTTAGACGAATAGGCTAACCGCCCGGCAACAACAATAAGGAGAAGACAGGTCGCTAGGGGAGACCGCTAGACCGCCCAATTTTCAAGTCACATGCGTCAATCCGCCAGACCGCCCAATCTCCAACCAGCAACACCTCGGCTACCAAACCACTGGAGAGAAACTGGCAGACCGTGCGGTCTTCAACCCTCCAGGGTCAGACTGCCAGACTGCCCGGTCACCATACAAGAACAATAGGAAAGACTGGTTGATGCTCAACACCCGCCGTCAGGCTCCTACTAGCTGATTGGGTCGGTGGCAGCGCCCATTGGTTGGCCAAAAGGAAAGTCTGATTGATGCTCAACACCCACCGTCATACTCCTACTAGTTGATTGGGTCGGTGATTGCGCCCGGTGGTTGGCCAAAATGAAAGTCCGGTTGATACTCAAAACTTGTTGTCAGGCTCCTACTAGCTAATTGGGTCGGTGGTAGCGCCCGGTGGTTGGCCAAAACGAAAGTCCGATTGATGCTCAACACCTGCCGTCAGGCTTCTACTAGCTGATTGGGCCGGTGGTACCGCCTGGTGGTTGGCCAAAATGAAAGTCTGGTTGATGTTCAACACCCGCCATCAGCCTCTTACTAGTTGATGTGGTCGGTGGTAGCGCCCGGTGGTTAGCTAAAAGGAAAGTCTGGTTGATGCTCAACACCCGCCGTCGGGCTCCTACTAGATGATTGGGTCGGTGGTAGCGCCCGATGGTTAGCCAAAAGGAAAGTTCGGTTAATGCTCAACACCCGCCGTCAGGCTCCTACCAGTTGATTGGGCCGGTAGTAGCGCCTGGTGGTTGGCCAAAAGGAAAGTCTGGTTGATGCTCAACACCCTCCATCAGGCTCCTACTAGCTGATTGGGCCAGTGGTAGCGCCCGGTGGTTGGCCACAAGGAAAGTCCGGTTGATGCTCAACACCCGCCGTCATGCTCCTACTAGCTGATCGGAACGGTAGTAGCGCCCGGTGGTTGGCCAAAAGGAAAGTCCGGTTGATGTTCAACACCCGCCGTCAAGCTCCTACTAGCTGACAAGGGGGGAAGGGGTGGAAATTCCTAGTGGCCCACCAAATGGAGAATCGGAGAAGTGAGCATTATCAAGGGCAAGCACTCCAGGCGGGCTGGGTCTCGCCCCCCCCCCCCTAGGCGGGCTTGGTCTCGCCCCTCCATGGGAGCCGGGTCTCGCCCCTCCATGGGAGCCGGGTCTCACCCCTCCAGGCGAGCCGGGACTCGCCCATCCAGGCGAGCTGGGCCTCACCCCTCAGGTACTCGTTTGGCGGGTACTTCTCCGGCACCTGCGAGGCGACCCAAGTCACGAGCTCTCATGAGGGGAGAGACCGCCGAAAGCGTGCGGATCCTAGGCCTCCATACGAGTCAACCAGAATATCCAAGGGGAACGACAGACGAGACCTCAATCGTACGAGGCGCTCGCGAATCCTTCAGACAACATCATGACTGAATGAGATACGGCTCGCGCAGGCCAAACACCCACAGCACGGGACAGAAGGTGCCTATACCTAAGTGTCGCAGACACCACGGTAGGAGCTCTCTGAAAGACGAGGGCGGGTCGCCACTCGCGGGCCGACTATCGAAATTCTTTTCATTCTCTACGCTAAGTCCTTAAGAATCGAGCGAGAAAACTATGGAGGCGTGGTTTCAAGCGCGGCGAATGAGAAAGCCGAGCCATGTCGTAGATGAAAAACAAAAATTATCAAAGGCGATCGAGACATCCATTCAAGAAAAGAATATACAATAATGAGTGAGTTACATTAAAAAGACACTTTGAGCTCAGCCCACGTGTACAATATTACAAAATAAGTAACATAAAGTAAATACAAGTGCTCGGCAAAAAGAAACCCCAGCCCGCGGATTCTTCAGGGCAAGCCCTCGGGCGACGGGCTATTCCTCAGGGGGAGGTAGATGTTGTCGCCCGGCTTCGGGACCGGATAAACAACTCCGGAAACACGTCCTTTGTCGAAAGTCTCGTGCCCTCGCTTGTCACCAGGCCCTCCCGTTGCATGGTCTGGAGGGTGTACTTCGCCACCTTTGTTGAATTTAGCAGCAATAACACGTCGAGCTCGTAATCGGTATACCGGGTGAGCTGGCCGCCACTGTTGGAGGGCAGCGAGAGAGCTGCGGATTCCAGTTCTTGCACCCGCGTCTTGAACTCCTCATTCTCTTTCTCAAGGGTGGCGATTCGGAAGCTATGTCGCTCGGCCATTGCCGCGTCCTACAAAAGGAGGCAAAAATATTAAGGCGGGAAGATATCTAATGAAAAAAAGAATTTTGCTTAAGTTTCAGATCTTACCACCCCACCCAGGTACTCGGAGAGGACGGCATCAGACGCGTCCGCTCTCTTCTTGTGCAGCTCCACCTCCTCGAGCGCGAGGCGATGGGCTTGCTCCTTATCGACCAGTTTCTTCAGATGCTCAGTGGCATTCCTTTTGGACTGCATGCAGCGGCAACTCGCCATGTGAGCTAGCTCCGGGCCGCGAAGCTGGGCCCGTGCACTCTCATGCACAAGTACTCGCATGGACTCCTCGTCAAAGATCGAGGCATCCTCCCGCGAGTAAAGACCGAAGGAAAACACAAAGGCCTCCCCGCTGGTCGTGTCCTGCTCCAGCCAGCTCGGCAGTAGGGTCGAGATGGATGCCCTGTTATCCCCTTGGTCCTATTGCAGGAGGGGATGACTTAGCTCGTCGAGGTACCTCTCGTCGTAGCCAAAGTTTTGGTGCCCCCTCGACACGGGCTTGTCAGCGAGCTGCTGTTCTCGCGCCTTGGAGCTGCCGACTGCCTTGCCAGGGGGTCCGTCAGTGGGAACTCTAGAAGTGGCAGCCTTCTTAGGGAGGTGGCTTGCCAGTGCTTTCCCCTTCTCCAGGGATATCGGGGGCTCGCCTCCCTAGGTCTTCAATTTCTTGAACGCCATCGGTGGGGGAGATTATTCGCGGGTTACCCGCTTTTGAGATGAGAGGGGCCGGGACCTTGCGATGCCCGTCAGCGGCCGCCTCGGCAAGGGTGAGCTTGGCGGGAGCGACCCGGGCACTTTTATATGGTTGGAGTTAGGGAAGGTCGCGCTCACCTATAGCAATCTACGATCAGAATCTAAAGCAAAAAAAAGGAAGAAGGGCGAGTGCAAGTAGCCTTACCTTCCCCGGAAGGGACGGGGGGAGGGGGAGGGGGGAGGGTGTCGACGTTCCTTCGAAGGAACGCGACCTTGATGATCATTTTCACTAAGTCTAACCTTGATGCGGAGTCATTCTACGTTTTATCATAACTATGTAGATGGGCATAAGCTAGATTGAATTATCTTTCAGGCAAGTGCACCTATCAATCATAGTATAAGAGAAGCCTACATCTCGTATCGTATTCCACAAGGTCCTTTCAACTACTTGTACTCACTCTCACTCTATTATCATACCTACATTTAAAATTGCGTTCTAACATAGATTAATCCTAACTATGACTACTTGGATAAAAATTGTATTGGAGAGTTACAAAAATAATTTCAAGCCGAAAGTTAAAGGCATTCAATGAACATCATCATTTTGTGTAATCATGAAATAACAAAACTATCAAATTCATTGTATTGTAAAGGGTTAAACTAATTATCAAATTCTCTCTCGAGCAATTTGAAATTTAAATCTAAGTTAAGTAAATCTTCTCTCGAACAATTTACAATACTCAAATTTGCATTGAATGAAATACCCTATCTACTACATAGATTCATGGAACTTTATCTCTAAAATACCATAATTCCATCATTTCGTATTCTAATTTTCCAAGAAACATATCTCTCGATCATGAATTTTAGATTACAAAGAGAAATAACACATAAATATGAAGATTTAACCATCATCCAAAGAATCCAATTTTTCAATCTAGACATTTGGAATTCATGTAAAAGTAAATAATCATTCATAACAAGGATAATCCTCAATGTTTGCAAACCCATATACGAACAAAATACCATGAAATTGATTCAAACAAGAAGATACATGATTACTAATTTGTTCAAACACATTGTTCATGAAAATTAAAAGATAAATAAAGTTGGATTACCAAGAGAGATACAAGATTAAATGAGATAAATTGAAGAATAAATGCATACAAATATCTCCTTCAAGCCTTCCTTCTCTTGGGTGCTCCACTTTCGTTCTCCAGAAAATCTCCAAACAAAAATGATCCAAAAGTCCAGAATACAATTTTTCTCCAGGTTTTTATAGTCTCATAGCAAACATGGTCGAACACGGGTTCCAACACGGCCGTGTTGCAGGCCGTGTCGGCAGTTCTAAGGCAGT
Source organism: Platanthera zijinensis (assembly GCA_039513925.1). NCBI lineage: Eukaryota > Viridiplantae > Streptophyta > Magnoliopsida > Asparagales > Orchidaceae > Platanthera > Platanthera zijinensis. The sequence continues at coordinate 4,025,216 of CM077092.1, forward strand.
TCCACACGAGCAGACGTGTTTGGTCATGGGCCGTGTTGGATGACACGGGTACTGACACGGCCGTGTTGGAGAACACGTCCGTGTTGTTCTTCATGTTCTTCGGACACGGGTAGGCCGGATTTAATTCTTCAATTTGTCCCGAAAAGGACACGGTCTGGACACACGGGCGTGTTCAAACCCGTGTGGACAAATCATTTCAGCAAGGATAGAACACGGGTAGGCACACGGGCGTGTTCCTACCCGTGTTCGACCAATTCTTCTGCTTTGATCAGCCCTGCTGGTCCCGTAACCTCCCCTGTTTGCTCCAAGACTTTTAGTTCCACTGGTTAGTCGTACCTGCATTAGAGAAATGACGTAGTAAGTGGGGAGTTCAATACATAAAATAGTAAAGACTATAACCTATGCTCTACTATTCATGACAATACCAATTCTCAACTATTTTGCGCAATTACTTGAGTAAAGAGGTAGAAAATAGTGGACATGATTACAATTATGATAGTCAGAATCTATCATAATTGTACTCATCAGACCTCGAAGTTCTTCCCCGCGAAGAATCTGAAGAGGTCGGCTTCGTTACCTCCCAGGCTAGGAGGGCGGTAACTCAGCTCGCTGAGCTGTACTTGTGAGAAAGGGATGTTGTCAAAGCCCCCCTTCATGAAAACAAACTTCCTTAGCCAATTATGGCTCTTGTTCACCATCTCCCGCTCCTTTACATGGTTGCTGGAGAAATAGGCGGTGCCGTCCTTGTTCGCATGTGTTAAAGTTTGGCAGTTTGTATTTCTAGTCGGGTGGCTAGTTGTTCAGGAGGTCTGGCGGTTTGTCCAGACGGTTTGGTTGTCTTGTGGCTTGTCTTAGCAGATGCGATCTGATAGTTAGCCACAACTGCGGTTTGGTTGTTAGTCGTGGTAACAGTCTGATAGTTAGCCGCAACTGCGGTCTTATGGCAACCCACAGTTGCGGTCTGGCGGTTTGTCCTAGTGGTATGATAGCTACATACATCAGCGGTCTGATTAGCCACAACTGCGGTTTGGTGGCAACCCGCAGTTGCAGTCTGACAGCCTGCACCAGCAGTTTGGCGGTCTTCCCTGGCAGTCTAGCGGTTTTACTCTGTTGCTTCTGGGTGATCTTCAGTTGTTCTGTATAGTGTGCGGTTTGACCTTGTCAAACCGCATAGGCCGCACAACTTGTATTTAGTACCACATTGTTTGTTGTGTTCTCTTATCTCCCCCCCATTTTCTATAAATAAGGGGAATACCTATGTAATAATTATCTTTTTGGAGCAATAAAATTTGTAGTTTATTTACCTCTTGACCGTTTTATCGCTCATTTTTTACATGGTATCATAGGAAACCAATCCATTGCTCCAATCAGATTGCGGTTTGTTTTTCTAACCGCGTCGGCTTCTTCGTCTGGTCTTCTTCCAGTTTGCTTCTGCTTCCAGCCCTTGCCTTCCTTGTCGTATCTCCTGCGACTTCTTTCTTTGCGCGTGTTCTATTAGCGTGACTTCTTTGCTAGTCGCTCCTTTTTTGCGACTTGTTCTGTTCGCACGGCCTTTTGGCTGTTCGTGCTTTTTTCTTTCTCCTTTCTCCTCGCGGGTTGTTTTTTCCCGCGGCTTGTTTCTTCTTGGGCGGGTTGTTTTCTCCACTCGTGCGGTCTCTCCTATCTTTTCTCTTGTCATATTCACGCGGCTTCTCTTCTATATTGCAGGTTACGCATTTGGGTTGCAACATCTTCCTTGCTGCTGCTGTGTTGTCACCGTGACCATGCAGTCTCTTTCTCCTCCCTCTCTTCTTCTTCTTTGTGGCTTCTTTTTTGTTCACACGACTGCTTCTCTTGTTCGCGTGGCTTCTCTGTTGTTGTCCTGCTTCGACTTCTCCTCTTCTTTGTTTCTTCTCGCTACAACTTCTCTTGGTGTTGTGGCTTATCTAACCGACATGGGCTCCACATATTGGTTACGGCCTCTTCTCTTACCGCTGGTGTGTTATCACCGTGACTGTGTGGTCTTCCCGTGCGGTTGGTTCGCTCCTTGTCTCTGCGCCTTCTCTTCTCGCGCGTTCTCTTTGCCTCTTTAGCCGGCTTATTTCTAATCGTGCGGTTAGACTTTACTCTTTCCAGTTTCTATTCCCTTGAGGATGGTTTCTATTATCTCCTCTTCATCTCGTGCTCTATTGTCCTCCTCTGATAAGTGGCTTATTGACTCTGGTGTCACTTGTCACATGACTGGCAACTCTCGGATGTTTTCATCCTTAACTGCTCAGAATAGGGTATCTCCTATTGTTATTTCGGATGGGATTTCTGTACCTGTGCATGGTGTTGGGACTGTACACCTCACTCCATCTTTGCTTCTTGCGGACACTCTCTATGTTCCCACTTTTCCGTGCAATTTACTCTCTGTTCATGCACTTTGCACACAGTTGCACTGCACGATTACTTTTACTGCCACCACTTGTTCTTTCTCCGATTCTGTCTCCAACGCTACGATTGCTACTGGGACTACGAGTGGTGGCCTCTTCTATCTTGACCATGACGTTGCTTTTTCTGCTTCTTCATCTCTTTAGCAATGGAATCATCGTCTTGGCCACCCTCCTTCTCGCCTCATCCACCGACTTCTTCCAGATCTACCTTAAGCCGATTTCCCTTTGAATTGTGAAGGTTATCAGTTTGGAAAACATCATCGCTCTTCTTTCCCAGCACGAACGATACATAGTTCTTCGCATCCTTTTGAACTAGTTCACTCTGACATTTGGGGTCCTGCTCCTACTGCCACTGTTGGTAGAGGTAGCTTATACTTTGTCACTTTCATTGATGATTTCTCCAGGTGTACTTGACTGTATCTCTTGAAAGATCGTTCTGAACTTTACACTTTGTTTACCGCCTTTGAGATCTTGACACAGTTTAAGGTGCTTATTCAAGTTCTTTGTACTGATAATGCCAAAGAATATATCAGTCGATTTTTTATTTTTGTGCGAACCATGGTTTGATTCATCAAACTTCTTGCCCCTATACCTGTCAATAGAATGACGTTGTTGAACGCAAGAATCGTCATCTCTTGGATGTTGCTCGTAGCCTTCTGTTATAAATGAATGTTTCTCGGTCCTATTTAGGGTCATGCTGTTCTTCTCTCCTGCTATCTTATTAATCAGATACCCTCATCTGTTCTTCAGGGTAAGACTCCATTTTCTATTTTGTATCCCGGGGCCGAGCCATTTCCTTTACCTCTTAAAAATTTTGGATGTACGGCGTTTGTTCACATACCTTCTCTTGGTCGTGACAAACTTTCTCCCCGTTCTGTTAAATGCATATTCCTTGGTTATTGTCCGACTCAGAAGGGATATCGTTGTTTTGATCCTATTCTGCGCAAACAATACGTGTCTGCTAATGTTACTTTCTTTGAAGATACATCGTATTTTTCTACTGCTTTTTCTCTCTTGCACTCTAATAATTTTTATTCAATGCTTATTATCTCGGCACCTCTGCCGGAATCAATTCTTTCTACAATTGTTCCTTTTTCATCGTCTCTTTCTCTCGAGACAAATTCTTTGCCCTTGGAACCTTCTGTACCTATTCCCGGGCCTCTTCTTTCTTCTGGTAGTGCATTGCCTCCTCCGGTCAGCAGTGACCTTGATCTTCCCATTACTCTGCGGAAGGGCGTTCGACAATGTACTGAGCATCTTATTGATGTTTTTGTCTCATATGCTCAGCTTTCACCGAGTGGCAAGCATTTTGCTCTTGTTACTCTTCTACTATCATCCCAACAACGTATCAAGAGTCACTTGCTATCCCTCAGTGGAAAGCTATTATGGATGAAGAAATGAACACATTAACTGAGAGAGGGACTTGGAATCTTGTTCCCCCACCTCTGGGCATTGATGTGGTTGGATATCAGTGGGTATTTGTTGTTAAGTATCTTCCAGATGGTTCTGTTGATCGTTATAAGGCGAGGCTTGTGGCAAAATGGTTTACTTAGACATATAGGGTAGACTTCTTTGATACTTTTTCTCTCGTTGCTCGCATCAGCACTATACGCGTTCTCTTCTTCGTGGTTGTTAATCGAGATTGGGAGATGTCTCAGTTAGATGTGAAGAATGCCTTCATTTATGGTGATTTGTAAGAGGTGGTTTACTTGGAGCAACCTCCTGGGTATGTTGCTCAGGGGGAGATTCAGGTATGCAAGATTCAAAAGACGATTTATGGTTTGAAGCAGAGTCCGCGAGCTTGGTTTTAAAAGTTTAGTGGAGTTGTTTCTCTTATTGGGTTTAATTAAAGCTTGTTAATCATTCCCTATTTATACGCAAGACTACTAAAGGCCTTGTGGTTCTTGCTGTCTATATTGATGATATTCTTCTGACTGGTGATGATAAAGAAGACATTGATTTAGACAAATGACATCTTCAACAACATTTTGTTACTAAGGATATGAGACCTCTGAAATATTTTTTGGGCATTGAGATTTCACGAAAGAGGAACTAGGTGTTTCTTTCACAACGAAAGTATGCACTAGATCTCTTAAAGGAGACTGGTCTTCTTGGCACGAAACCTGCTCGTTTTCTGATGGCGGTTGGAGATGATAAGGGGTGGACTGAAGATTCTCCTCTTCTTCCAGATTTCATTATATACAGACGTCTTGTAGACAAACTCATATATCTGACTGTTACTAGACCAGATATCTGTTATGTGGTTGGAAAGGTCAGTCAGTTTATGTAGAATCCTAGAGAGTGTCATCTTCGGGCTGCCATGAAAATTCTGGAGTATGTGAAAGGGTTTTCAGGAAAGAGCTTGTTATTTCAGAAGAAAAATCATCTGAAAATTGAAGCATATTCTGATGCTAGCTATGCCGATAATGAAGAAGATAGAAATTCTACATCAGGTTTTTGCACATTTGTAGGAGGAAACCTTGTTAGTTGGAAAAGCAAGAAGCAAACAGTGGTTTCAAGGTCAAATGCTAAAGCAGAGTATAGGAGCATGACTTAAACTACCTGTGAGTTGAAATGGTTACAAGCGCTTATGCTTGACTTGGGAGAAGTATATGATCATCCTCTTCCTATGTTCTGTGATAACAAAGCCGCCATTTATATATCAAAGAATCCTGTCTTTCATGAGAGAACAAAGCACATTGAGGTTGATTCTCATTTCATTAGAGAAGTGGTCTTGAAGAATCAGATCTGTACCTCCTTCGTCACTTCTGATAAAGAACTGGCTGACTTCTTCACGAAACCAGTTTCCGCTTCAGATGTTTGTAGCAAGCTGGGCATGGTTTACATATACGCTATAGCTTGAGGGGGAGTGTTAAAGTTTGGCAGTTTGTATTTCTAGTCAGGCGGCTAGTTGTTCGGGCAATCTGGAGGTTTGTCTAGGCGGTCTGGTTGTCTGGTGGCTTGACTTAGCAGATGCGGTCTAATGGTTAGCCGCAACTGCGATTTGGTTGTTAGTCGTGGCAGCAGTCTGATAGTTAGCCGCAACTGCGGTCTGGTGGCAACTCGCAGTTGCGGTCTGGCAGTTTGTCCCGGCAGTCTGATGGCTACATACAACAGCGGTCTGATTAGCCGTAACTGCGATCTGGTGGCAACCCGTAGTTGCGGTCTGGTGGCCTGCACCAGCGGTCTGGCGGCCTGCACCAGCGGTCTTCCCTGACATTCAAGCGGCTTTCCTCTGTTGCTTCTGGGTGATCTTCAGTTGTTCTGTATAGTGTGCGGTTTGACATTGTCAAACCGCATAGGCTTTGCGGCTCGTATTTAGTCCCACATTGTTTGTTGTATTCTCTCATCTCCCTCCATTTTCTATAAATAAGGGGGCATACCTATGTAATAATTATCTTTTTGGAGAAATAAAATTTGCGATTTATTTACCTCTTGGCCGTTTTCTCGCTCATTTTTCACAGCCCGGAAGGAAAAAAAAACTTGCGGAAGACCGCAAGGCTGAACTCGATCCTCTCCTCCCGCAGGAAAAAGGCGAACGCGACCATCACCGTGATAGAATTTGGGGTTAGCTGGCCCAGGATGACCCCGAAGTACTTTAATACCTGTCGAACATCGAGCCACAAGGGAAGCCGCATGCCCGCGTCGAAATGGGCGATAGGGATCACGAGCTTGGCAAAAGAAAGATAGTTGATCTTCTCCTCCTCTCCCCGTCGTCTCGCCTCAAACCCGGGCAAGATGAAATTGGCAACCACCGAGACAAGCTTGTTCTCGATGAGGTTGGCGTAGAAAAAATCATAATCCGAAAAGGTCCACGCACACTTGCTTCGCCCCTCAGCATCGCCACCTCCTCCTCCCATCCTACAATCTGGTAAGCAGGCTGGATGCTGAAGTTCTTGCGAAAGATGGCGAGCTGAGAGTCAGATTCAGGAGCAAGGGGAGTGCAGAGGAAGAGTTAAATGCGGTTGGTGGATAAAGAGTGGGGGGATATTTATAGAAAGAAAAAAGGGCGGGAAAACGTCCTTTCGGCGGGAGTTGTGCGGATAGCAAAAACGCATTTTGACGCTTCGATACTCGAGCTTGCCCCGAATTCCTATCTACTCGCCATGATCCTATATAAGCTAAATGGTAGCGAGATAAGAGGCGAGCGCGCCAGGGTGGCCCACATCTGCCTAGATGGCGAGCGAGCTAGGCTGGCCCGCAGCTGCCTAGATGGCGAGCGAGCCAGGTTGGCCCATATCTGCCTAGAAGGCGAGCGATCCAGGGAAGCTGGCTCGCATCCGCCTAAGGGAAGCTAAGCAGTAACAAAATGAACAACAAGCGAAGAAGATAATTATATACATACGACACAGGCCCATTAGCGGGCGAGCAATCCCAAATAAATAGAGGGGAGGGGAAAGCCCTCCCGAAGAAAAGAAAAGGAAAAATCAGTTCGCAACTAAACCGTGTGAGCCGAGGTCCAGGAAGCAAGTACAGCCCAGGCCCGCGAGCTAGCGGCAAGGAGGTGGAAGGCTCAATACTGAATCTACTTCCACCTACCCCGCCCTCGCGCCCCGGAGCGAGGCAGAAGGCAGGGGTAGCAGTACTAGCGAACCGCCATGAGCTCTTGCTGGGCCAGGCCGACCTGCTTTGTGGCCCGCTGCAGTTGTTCCTCAGCCCGCGCGAGATGCACTCCAGGCGAGGTCATCCCGTCTTCTTAGCTCATCTCTCCATTAAAGGCCCCGAAGCGCGCCTTCGTGCCCGCATTATCCTCGTTCACCCTGCCATAAACCTTGTTGGTGTATGGTGATCAGGAGATCTGGCGGTCTGCCCCTGGCGGCTTGGAGACCGGGCAGTCTGTCCCTGGCGGCTTGGAGACCGTGCGGTCTGGCGATTTCTCTCCAACGGTTTGCTAGTTGGTTGTTGCTGATTGGTGACCGGGCGGTCTTGCGGCTTGACATAGATGACTTGAAGACAGTGTCAGCTTGCCTTCTCTTCATTGTAGTTGCTGGGTGGTTAGTCTAACTGCGCGGCTTGTATAGTTGCCTGCTCCTATCTCACATTGCTTATTTGTAATCTCTCCTCTCTCTTCCATTCTATAAAAGGGAGGTCATACCTTTGTAATAATTACATTTTTTTGGATAATAAAATTCTGTTAGTCCAAATTTTCGGTCTTCTTTTTCTTGTTTGCACATGGTATGTAACGACCCGACCCGTTAAATAATATATAATAGAAGGTCCGGCCGGGGCCCCACACTATATGTCATAAATAGACGGCGAGGTCACAGGTTAATACCAAAATACCATCGTACCCTAACACAGAGCATTCCAGCGGAAGATTATAAGTTGCACGAACTCAAACCACGAATGTCCACTACTATATAAATATTACATTTATATAAACACCAGGAATATTTACAACTCAAATGCTCACGGCCTTAAGGCCTTACAAGTTTCTCCTTACAAAATATGATTTCATACATCGGCACGCAGGCCGGCCACACATGAAATCCAATACTTCGCACGGCCTTCAAGGGCCTACCAACAGTAGCAGCAAGGGCTTCAACCCGCTTAATCCAAGTCAGCCCACAACACCTGCATATGGACGTCCACCCCAAGGGTGATAAACAAAGCAACGGTCAACATTCAGCTGACCAATTATAATGACCTTACCCCTTACCCAGGGCAGTGGTTCCTTCCCTACATGTATTTTAATCACAACAGATATCTTTATATCACATCAAATGCTTGCAAGCACAAGAAAATCACAAATGTCGGCCGTAACCCGATGCTCTGTGTACTCAGGGCACATTTACGGTGTACCGAACAGCCCTTGGTAACACCACTGATCAGAGGTGCTTAACTTGGTGGATATGGGCAATAGTCTACTACAACACGCATGCCGAAGACCTCTCGCGCCCATTCCACTCAGAGGTGTTCACCTCCCAGCAATACTTGAGCAATTCAGACCGACCGACCACAGTAGTGTAACAAGCCGGGTATGTCCGCAACCCCCATTTGCATTGCCACCAATCGATCTCTCCAAATAACCAGTGACAGGACAACACTTTCCCGTTGCTCAACTCGTCAGTTGCGCACAACTTGACGCGGGTCGAATATCCTCTCCCGATCAGCCGCAGCTTCATAGCTCACGCAGAGCATCCAGTGCACGCATGCACTCACAGCACAAGGAGCTTACACAAAGCTTCCCTAATCAACAAACAGCTCACGCAGAGCCCACAACAAAAGGAGTTTACATAACCCCCAATACACCTGCTGTTGGAGCCAAAATTGACCTCAACGAATGTTCAAAACAGGGGTGCAGCCAACACCTACTTCTCTCAAGCCCTATCCCTCGAATGGTAGCTAACGACCTAGGACTGACCCAAAGCCTCAGTAGGGAGGTCCCATCTCACACCCGGAAGATCTCTGAGAGCTTCCCCTCCAAAGCCAAAAGCTGGGCTGGGAGCTCCTCAGAAAGCACTAGAGATTTAGAGAAAAATGAGAGTCCGCTTTCTATGGAGCCCTTATGGGTCTATTTATAACCTTTTGCTGACCTGAAGTTACTAAAATACCCCTGGCTGGTCTGCCAATAGCCAAATCCCACTGTTTGAGAAGTGTTAAATGCAGTCTCTGTGGGTATAAGGGTAATTTTACCTGAGGGCAATTAAGTAACCTTACCCTTAACCCTGGGCCCCACTCGGAGAGAGCTCCATGCCGAGAACCCTCTCGCCTTCATTTGGGGGAGCTAAAAAGGAGTGTCGAACATCCCGAACCGAGCCAGCCCCCGCCTTCCGCGAGGCGCAAACCTTCTCGCCGACTTTGCCGGAAGCGGGTCTTGGGTGACCGATGGTGAACGCTCTCGCCCCTCTCCAGGCGGGAGTTCCTCTAACCTTGATGTTATCGCTGCCGGACGCGACATTGAGTGAGTGGAGCTCACCCAACGCCCTTGCTGCCGACCACGGCGTTGAGCTAGTGGAGTTCACTCAGCGCCCTTGTTGCTGACCACGGTGTTGAGTGAGTGGAGCTCACTCAGCGCCCTTGCTGCTAACCACGGCATTGAGTGAGTGGAGCTCACTCAGCGCCCTTGCTGCTGGACGTGGCATTGAGTGAGTGGAGCTCACTCAGTGCCCTTGCTGCTGGATGCGGCGTTGAGTGAGTGGAGCTCACTCAGCGCCCTTGCTACTGAACATGGCGTTGAGTGAGTGGAGCTCACTCAGCGCCCTTGCTGCTGGCCATGGCGTTGAGTGAGTGGAGCTCACTCAGTGCGGCGTTGAGACCACTCGATGCCTTCTCGCCCGCTTATGGTCACGGGCGGGACCTCGCCTGCTCCTAGGCGGGAGCTCCTCCGGCGAGAGCTCTTCTGGTCGTCAGGCCCAAGCTAGCCCGAGGCTGGTCCAACCCCGACCGTTGATGCCTCTGGGTCCTACCCAACGAATATGGGTTGTACACAATCTCCGCTCTTTTGGAGCTAGCTCTGTGCTCAAAAAGACCCGTCCAACCTATAAATATTCGTTGGGCACGTGTCACTTCCTACAAAGAGAATCTATCGGTGGGCCCTGCCGCGGTTATATATATGCATTGATAGACGACCGTAAATCTGCCCCTGATCGTCGATGCTCTCCTAAGATCTCGCGCGACCTCGCGATGCGCCCCAAACAAGCTAGCAAGCCACTCTCGCAGAACCTTCAGGACCGCATAAAGGTGGCGCAGGCGCGAGCCCTCGCCAATAACGCCCTAGTGGCTCCTTGACTTGCGAGAGAGGCACCCACTGTGGAGCCTCCGCCACTGTCGAAAGAGAAGAAGAAGAATAAGGCGAAGAGGATCCATCGGGACCCCTCGCGAGAACACCGAGCCTCCCCAACTCCATCCCCAAGCCGTGCGGCCGATCCTCTTCAGCTGTAGAGGGTACGTCTCGCCGACTAGCGGACTGCTGTACTTGAGAATTAGTCACTGAACCTTTCTTGGCAGGTGGTCCGGAAGGTGGTGCCAGTCTTCCTTCAGAGCCCCCGGAACCATCGACGTCTTGCCCACCTGAGGATCAGCCACAGGATACGGAAGGAGCTCCTGCCGATGGTTCGGGACCTCCAGGTAGCCCCTCCCTTCTTGCCTGTTTTTCTTTTGGTCATTCTAACCCTTGGGTGGGACTCTCGCAGCGCCTGCTTCCGCCTGCCCGGGTCTTACCTTGTCGGGAACTGTCGCAGAGGTTGCCCCCCGCGATGATCCAGCAGCACATCCCCACTATTGGCACCCTAGTTTGATTTGAGTTTAGTCTTGCCTTTTTAGTCCCTTGACCCAAGAATTATCTATGGTCATTGGTTAGTGGTCTAGCTGTAGAGTCCTCACTTTTCCAGATGAAGAATTTGGTTAAGTAGTTTTTCGTTCGACTATAGTCGAACGCCGCTCGACTATCGTCTATCGGCTGATCGACGATCGTCTATCAGTTGGTCGACGCTCTGTCTGCGTTGATAGTTCGACTATCTGTTGATAGGTCGACTATCTGCTTGGCGTGGTAGTTCGACTATCTGTCCTGATAGATCGACTATCTGATAGTTCGACTATCTGATAGTTCGACTATCTGTTGATAGGTCGACTATCTGTTCCGTTTTGATAGGTCGACTATCTGTTGATAGGTCGACTATCTGTTGTCTTTGATAGTTCGACTATCTGTCCTGATAGTTCAACTATCTGATAGTTTGACTATCTGTTGATAGATCGACTATCTGGTCTGTTTTGATAGTTCGACTATCTGTTGATAGGTCAACTATCTGTTTTCTGAGGTAGGTCGACTATCTGCTTGATAGGTCGACTATCTGTTTGTGCTTGATAGTTCGACTATCTGTCCAGATAGATCGACTATCTGATAGTTCGACTATCTGCTCTGATAGGTCGACTATCTGCCGGGGTAGTTCGACTATCTTCTCCGATAGGTCGACTATCTGGATCGTTCGACTATCTGCGCGATAGTTCGACGATCTCCGGGCATCGGTCGACGATCTCCAAGGGTCGTTCGACGCTTTCTGTCTGCCTTTATATTTTGTATTTATTTATTATATTTAATTAATTAATACATTTTCTGGCATGTTGTTTTAAGTTTTATGATAAAATTACCAGGCAATATTTGCTCCATCCCTTTTGCCTGAGTCAAATCTTTTTAGATAAAGTTGTTTGTCTTATTAGCTGACATTATAATTTACTTTATCTGCTGTCAGCCCTTTATAGCCGTTTGACTGAAAAGTCTTCTTTTTGCTATAAAGAGTTTGTTTCTGATATGACTTTATTTAGTACTTTATTATCAAATTGCTTCCTGCAGCTTCCTAGAAAAAGGGTTATTCCTTTTATAGAATGTTTCTGCTGCAGAGATTGTTTTGTCTTCTTGATATTTACAGCCCAGGTCTCAAGTCTCAGAAGAAGACAAGTAATTCAAACTGAAGAGAGCCGTTGCTTGGTGCTGCTATAAAAAGGATCCTTTGAAGAAGGATTCAAGCTAGCTAACTAGTTACCCAGTTATTTTTCAAGCATTCAAGCGTTCATCAAGATCAAGTCGTCTGCTCTCAGCAATTTTCATCTAACTGAGAAGTGTTAAGATCTTCGACTCTTCCTCAACCTGAGTTCTCCTGCTTTCAGGAAGTTCAAACTCAGAGTTATTTTGAAGAAGAAGAAGAAGATAGCTGCTTGAATATCTTTAATTTTATTATTTTCTTCTTGTAGTTTTTCCTTCAGAGTTTTCTGAAGAGTTTTCTGCACTGAAGCAAGACTTCACCTGGACATCTTTGAGCCAGGGGGAGCCTTGATTCTTTAGAGCTTTCTAGCTCAGTGTAAGTTTTTGTGCTTCTCTAATCTTTGTAAAATAGAGAAGACATCTTAACCTTCTTCCCCCTCCTGTACAGGGTTATTACTCCCTTCAAAAGTATCCCTTGGTGGCAGGGCACCTGATCAAAAACTTGTGCTTGGTTTTTAGACACCTGATCAAAAGTCTAAAGGGTTTCTGGATCTACCTGAAGCAGATCCTGTTGGTGGCAGGGCACCTGATCAAAAACCTGAGTGGATTCCTACCGTGTGGGTAGAAGAGTGGACGTACCCAAGTTGTTTGGGGAACCACTATAAATTTCCTTGTGTCGTCTGGATTCACTTGTTTAATTCCTGCATTGTGGCTGTGAATAGATATAACTAGGATTGCTAGTTGCTGATTAGGTTTTCCAAGCCTTAACTGTAATTACAGTTAGCTTGAGTTTGTGCACATCACTCGTGTTAGGCTATAGGGTTAAATCTATATCTATAATCTTTTCATTCCGCACTTCACTCCAAGGGAGTTGGGTAGACCATTATGTTTTGTCTAGTGCAAAATTTGATAACTCTATTCACCCCCCCTCTAGAGTAGTATCTATCCCTTCTCTTTCAATTGGTATCAGAGGGAGGTTGACTGACTGAATAGGCTAACACCTAAGTCACAAGATCCTGATAGATACCAAAGCTTATAGATATTCACTATCATGGCCCAGTCCAAGGATTATTCTAGCACCAGACCTCCAGCATGCAACTTAGCTAAGTTTGGCATCTGGAAGGCAAGGATAAAATTATATATGAATTCTATTGATGAAAGCATTTTTGCTTCTATTTTGTCAGGACCCCCAAGAGCACCTGCTGCTGCTACTGCCTCATCATCTGATATGAGTGCAGTGCCTCCTCCAGATTACAACGATGAGTACAAGAAGGCCAAAATAGCAGATGCCAAGGCGATGAACATACTAGCTCAGACAATGTCTGATGAGGTATTCCAGAAGGTTGCTGACTGCTCTTCAACAAAAGCCATGTGGGATACACTGAACCAGATTGTAGCTGGTTCAGCTGATGAAAGGAAGGACAGAAGGTCCAACCTGATCTCACAGTATGAGAACTTCAAGAAAACTGATGCTGAATCAGTTGAAGCCATGTACACCAGGCTCAGCTCAATCATCAATGAGCTGAGGACCCTGGACAAGGACATATCATTGACAGAGGTCAATGATAAGATTCTTATGTGCTTCCCTAGCACATGGGATCTAAGGATCTGGCCCATCAAGGAAGCCAGAAGTACAAATGAAATTTCAACAGAGGCCCTCCTCGGCAAGCTCAAGTCTTTTGAGCAAGTGCTAAAGACAAGGGAAGCAGAAGCTGAAGCAAAGACCCCCACTCCAACAAGAAAAGAGCAATCTCTAGCTCTTAAGGCTGCTGATGCTTCTGAAGGCAGCCAATCAAATGAGGAACTAATGACATTGTTTGCCAAGAGGTTTCTCAAGATGGGGAGAAAGGAGTTCAGAAAGAAGTCTTCACGCTATGAAGACAAACCAAGGTATGATCGCTCTCCTGCTAAAGAAATTATTTGTTATGGTTGCAGGAAGCCTGGACATATCTTGCCAGAGTGTCCAGAGGAGAAAAGCAAAGACAAGAGGAAAGAAAAAGAACAACACAGGAAGCACTCCAAGCCATCCTCCTACAAGAACAAGAAAAAGGAGAGAGGTTTCATTGCTGAAACCTGGAGTGATTCTGATGAAGACTCCTCCTCCTCAAGCTCCAGTGAGGATGAGGAAGAGAAGAAGGCAAAAGAAGTTTGCCTCATGGCAATAGATGCCTGCAGCAACCACTCAGCTGCAGAGAGTTCAGATTCAGATGAGGAGATGCCAACAGAAGATGAGGTACTCTCTTCTTATGATTTCACTTCAGAAGAATTTAAATTAGATTTTAAATCTTTATGCTTAGATTTGATTAGCTCAGAAAAGGAGATAAAAGAACTTAGAAATAAGTTAGCTGACTCAGAAGTAATTGCTACAGAAAATATTAGGTTAAAGGAAGATCTCACTACTTGTAGTGAAGAAATTAAATTTCTTAAAACAGAGTTTGCTAAGTCTAAGAGGTTAGAAGAATCACTTAATGGTAGAAGCCTTAAGTTGTTAGAAATTACCAGCATGACTAACACTAGGTCAGCTAATAACAAACTAGGCTTAGGAGCTTCTCCCAGTGAACCCCCAGTTCTTCTTAAAAACAATCTTTCAACTCCAGTGAACTTCATTTCAGCTAGTGGAATGAAGAACACTGAGCAAGTAAATCTAGTTAATAAAACCTTAAATAAAGCTAAGAGAGAAAAGAGAAAGAAATTTTTTAAAGAAATGCAAAGAGCGTCGAACGCCGCTCGACGATCGGAAGCTCAATGGTCGAACGAAGCTCGACGATCTGAGCACCCATCGTCGAACGTCGATCGACGTTTTCAATATGATTTTCAAAATCATAATCAGTACCATAGAAACCTAAATGAAAATAGAAACCCTAGGTTTGTTGACCCATCATCTGCATGGAGAATCCCACCTAGGAGATCTCACCCACTAGGTTATCACCCTCAGCCTGCATTTTCATATATTTCCAGTTTTTCTTATGTGAAAAACAAGGGACCCAAGGTTACCTGGGTCCACACTGTCTAAATAATTGTCTTGCAGGTGAAGGCCTATCCAATCACTCAAAATAAGTGGTATTTGGATAGTGGATGCTCCAAGCATATGACAGGAAATAAAAATCATCTGTCAAAATTCAAAGTTAAGCTCGGCCCAAAGGTTATCTTTGGAGATTCCAGCTGTGGTCAGACAGAAGGCTATGACAGGATCACAATTGGAGATGTCACTTTCAAGAGAGTTGCATATGTGACAGGACTGAAGCACAATTTGATCTCAGTCAGCCAGCTATGTGATGCTGGCTACCAGGTTTCATTTTCTAACTCCTCTTGCAATATTACCTTAAATAATAATACTGTTTTAGTAGGCATTAGAATAGGTAATATTTATTTAGTAGATTTCAATTCATCTCATTCTGAAATCTGCCTGTTTAATGAAGTAACCCTTAATAATAATTCCTTGTGACATAAGAGGCTTAGTCATGTTAACCTTAAAAATATATCTAGGTTATCTAAACACAACCTTGTTAGAGGTTTACCTTCTTGCCCCTACAAGAAGGAGAGCCTATGCAAGGCTTGTCAGCTAGGCAAGCAAACCAAAAATTCTTTTAAATCAGTAAATAAAAGCGACTCTCCTAGAATCCTGTATCTATTACATTTGGACCTTTTTGGCCTAATAAATGTACAGAGTTTAGGAGGGAAGTATTACACCTTAGTAATTGTAGATGACTTCTCTAGGTTCAGTTGGGTTTTCTTTTTGAGAACTAAGTCTGATAACTTCAAAGCCCTTACAGACTTTCTACTATGTGTGCAGACTGAGTACTCTACTCATGTGGCCTTGATCAGAAGTGATCATGGTACTGAGTTTGACTCTCTTCTCATGCAAGAATTCTGTGAGAGAGAAGGTATCAAACATAGTTTCTCAGCTCCTAGAACTCCCCAACAAAATGGGGTAGTTGAAAGGAAGAATAGAACACTCATTGAAGCTGCTAGTACATTATTGGCAGATGCTAACATGCCTCTCTCCTATTGGGCAGAAGCTGTTAGTACAGCCAATTATGTCTTGAATAGAAGTTTGATACACAAGCTTAAGTGTAAAACTCCTTATGAGTTGCTTAAGGGAAAGAAACCTAAAATTAATTATTTTAGAGTTTTTGGCTGTATTGTTTATATTCATAATAATAATAAAGAATATATTAGAAAATTTGAAGCAAAAGCTTCAATGGGAATCATGCTTGGATATTCCCAAGTAAGCAAAGCTTATAGGGTTTATAACAAATCTACCTGTAAAACTGAAGAATCTGTGCATGTGTCTTTTGATGAGTCTCAGATGTTTTACAAGGAGAAGGAAAATTCTCCTTCCTCCAGTTCATTGCAGGTACCTGATGCTCCTCAAGAAATTCTTCAACTATCAACTCTTCAGATCACTGAATCAGACAGTGATGAAGACATTGCTGAAGCTGTTGTTGTACCACCAACAGTAGATCAAATTCCTCCTAAGGAATTAATCCCAACTGTTGCTGAAGATCACATCCCACCTGCTGATATTGTCACACTTAGAGATCACCCCACATCTCAAGTGATTGGAGACATATCAGCTGGTGTGCAAACAAGACATCAATTAAGACAGGATGTGATGCACGCTTGTTTCCTCTCACAGGTTGAGCCCCTCACCTTTAAAGATGCAGAGCTAGATCCCCACTGGATCATTGCAATGCAAGAGGAGCTCAATCAGTTTGAGAGATGTAAAGTTTGGACTTTGGTTCCAAGACCTAAAGGCCAACTGATCATAGGCACCAAGTGGGTGTATAGAAACAAGTTGGATGCAAATGGAATTATAGTAAGGAATAAAGCTAGGCTTGTAGCTCAGGGCTACAGACAGGAGGAAGGTATAGACTATGACCAAACCTTTGCTCCTGTTGCAAGGCTAGAAGCAATAAGGATCTTCTTGGCCTATGCAGCCTTCATGAAGTTTAAGGTGTTCCAAATGGATGTCAAAAGTGCATTCCTAAATGGTGAGCTTAAGGAAGAGGTGTTTGTTGAACAACCACCAGGGTTTGTTTCTTCAACTCAGCCTTCTCATGTGTTTAAGTTGCAGAAAGCTCTTTATGGACTAAAGCAAGCTCCTAGAGCCTGGTATGAGACCTTAGCTAGTTTCCTGTTAGAGCACAACTTTACTAGGGGAGTAGTTGATAGAACCCTTTTCGTCAAGCATCACAAGGACACAATCCTGTTAGTTCAGGTGTATGTAGATGATATTATTTTTGGCTCCACTGATCCCAAACTGTGCAAAAAGTTTTCCAACTTGATGCATTCCAAGTTTGAGATGAGTAGTATGAGTGTGCTATCTTACTTTCTTGGTCTCCAAGTTAAGCAAGATGCTGATGGTATCTTCATCTCCCAATCCAAATATGCCAAGGAATTGGTAAAGAAATTTGGGATGGCTGATGCTTCAGCAATGCCTACACCCATGGCTACTAATGTAGTTATTGATTCTGATGATCACGGCAAGCCAGTTGATCAAAAGAATTATAGGGCCATTGTTAGTTCCCTATTGTATCTAACTGCAAGTAGGCCAGATATAATGTTTGCTACATGCCTTTGTGCTAGATTCCAGGTCAACCCCAAGGAATCTCATCTGATTCTTCTAAAGAGAATCCTGAGATACCTGAAGGGATGTCCAGATCTAGGACTTTTGTACCCAGCTGAGTCAGAATTTGAATTAATTGGATATTCTGATTCTGATTATGCTGGTTGCAGAGTTGACAGGAAGAGCACCTCAAGAACTTGCCAGTTCCTGGGAGAGAGATTGGTCTCTTGGTTTTGTAAGAAGCAGGCTTCTGTCTCAACCTCAACTACAGAGGCTGAATATATAGCAGCTGCCAGCTGTTGTTCACAGATCCTGTGGATTCAAAACCAGCTTGTGGATTATGGTTACTCACACAAGAACACCAAAATCATGTGTGATAGTACCAGTGCTATCTCAATTGCACAAAATCCAGTGCACCACTCTAGAACGAAGCACATTGAGATTCGGCACCATTTCCTGAGAGATTGTGTGGAAAAGAACAAGATTTGTCTTGAGTTCATATCCACTGAGTTTCAGAGAGGTGATATATTCACCAAGCCCTTAGATAAACAGAAGCATCTGTTCTTTTTAGTTCAACTAGGCATGATCAATGGACGAGACTAAGTGTGACTATATCTGCCTATGTTGAAACCTGCTTGAAGATCGTCGAACGATGATCGAAGATCGTCGAACGGATTAAGCCTATCGTCGACCTCTGGTTAATGATAGCTTATCTGTTTGAAGATCGTCGACCGGCGTTCGAAGATCGTCGAACAGGTCGAGCTTATCGTCGATCTCTGAACGACGACAACTTGTTGTTTGAGAAGCCAGAAATAGTCGAACGATGGCTCGACTACTCTGCTTCTAAGCCGATCGTCGAACGGCCGTTCGACCATCGGGTCCAGTATCTTTTTAATAGATCGACTATTTCCGGCCTAATATAAAGCCGATAGTCGACCTAGGTTAAAAGATCTTTTGTTTTATCGTCGACGGAGCGTGACTTTTCGCATTCTGTCTTCCCGCTTGTGATTTTCTGCCGCTTCGTCTCCTTCGTCTTCGCCGTCCTTCTCGCGCTTTCTCCAGCAATCAATGACGGTTTCTCCAGCAGTTCTAGCAGTTGTGAAGTTCGATGCAGGCTTCAGCGTTGATTTTGACGCGTTCAGTAGCTGCGAAGCAGGGATCGTGGAAGTTCTTCAGCTGTGTCGGGATCAAGGACTAGAGAGATTAATGTCATCAAGGATTAAGTTGAATATACCCGAGATCAAGGAATGGGCTTTCACGTCGTCCTCCACCGACGATTCGATGACTGGCACCATCGGCGGAGAAGAGGTAATTTTAACTCCGGCCGTTCTGACTGATATTTTTGGTTTGATAAATGGTGAAGAGGATTATGAGCAAGATGCTCAAAAATTTGGAAGAATGTTAGTTGAGCTGGGACATGCAGAGGGCATTCCCACGAAGCTGCTCAAAGTAAATTTCCCTTTCAAGATTAAGTTTCTTGCTGAGTTGGTCGGAAAAGTGCTCCTCGGTAAGCACTCTGCTCATGATAATATAACAAGGCAACAATTTGCACTGATGTGTGCAATTGTTAATCGGAAAAAGATTGATTGGGCAGCAGTAATGTTTGATTTGATAAGGAAAAATGAATAGCAAGAAGGAAGTTACCCTCGGAAAAGTCATTGGAATTTTCCTGAAGGAAAAGTATCCTCAGCTGCTGGTCTCCGCCGCAACAACAATCAATGCAAGCAAGAAGATGGATCCAAACCTGTTCTCCAAGTGGAAGAGAACCTTTGTGAAACCCGCTCTCACAGGGGTTGCTCCAGCGACATCAGAGAGCACCAGGACCGATTCGGTCGCTCCTCACCCTGTTGAAGCTGGCTCAGCTCTTTCCCTTCCCTCTTCTTCTGCTATGCAGTCTGCTTCAGTTGAAGTTCCATCAACTTCAGCTGAAGTACGACTTTCCCCTTCTCCTGTTAGAGAAACAACCACGGTTGTTCTTCCTTCCCCTCCAGCTTCTCCTCTTCCTTCTCATCAGGCTAGGATA
This sequence comes from Platanthera zijinensis, assembly GCA_039513925.1. Classification (NCBI taxonomy): domain Eukaryota; kingdom Viridiplantae; phylum Streptophyta; class Magnoliopsida; order Asparagales; family Orchidaceae; genus Platanthera; species Platanthera zijinensis. The sequence goes on from CM077092.1 coordinate 4,044,643, forward strand.
TCTGCTCCTAGCTTTGATTTGTTAGGATCTGAGAGGATTCCATCTCCTCCTCAGTCTCCCATTCATTCTCCAGTTAACACTCCTGTTAACTCTCCAGCTCCATCTCCAATTCAATCTCCAGTCCACACCATTCTTCATCCCAGCACTACAACCATATCTGCTGCAGCTCCATCCACTTCACTTCCATCATCTTTTGAGATCACCCCAACTTTCATCTCCAGCATTTTGGAGCTGATTACCCCTTCAATCAAAATTATGATTGAAGAGGCAATCGCTCCACTTGCCTCCTCCATTGATACCTTAACCGCTACCATCAAATCCCTTTCCAAATCTGCTGAGCCCTCTTCCTCAAGGGGCCTGGTTTCAGTTTCCACTGAAATCAGGCAGGGGGAGATGTTCTGTGAAGATGCCTCAGAACCTCCTGCCTCCCTTCCAGCAGTAACAGATACTGTGATGACAGTTCAAGTTGTGTCTGCTCTAGCTGAAAAAGAATCAGTTTCTGTGTTATCGGAAAAGGAAATATCTGATGCTATCATGCTATCTGAATTTGTTGTGAAAGTTTGCTTAGAAGATCTCACCTCTCCCGTGATTGCAAATTTCCTAGAAGGGATCATTACATCCTACCTAGATGAGTCTTGGGAGTTGGTCAAATATGAAGGTAATTCACTCATTCGCTTTATTGACGAGTCAATTAATTTGATAGCTAGCGAATACCTAGAAGGAATGATTTTTGCTTATTTAGCAGATCTGTGTTCATAATTTCTACAGATTATATTATAGAAGATTTAGCTGCTCAGATCATAGCAGTTGTTTCTGAAGCTGATCCAGTTGTTCCTGATATTCAAGTAGATCCAGAATTGGATTCATTCTTAGATGATAGAGAAGATGTATCTGAAAATGAAGAAGAAAAAGCAAGAGCTGCCTGGAATCAAAGAGTACAAGATTCTTTAAAAGAGAAAGAAAAAGAGTTGCAAGTTGAAAAGTCAACTATTTGGGATGATTCACCAGGGTTGGATTTAGATCTCCTTCTGGCTCAGGATGCCATTGAAGAAGAAAAAGAGAAAGCTGCTTTGAAAGAAAAGGCTGTTTCTGAAGCCTATGATCCTTATGATAATCCTCCATCATCTCACTCTGATGATGAAGATGATTCTGATCTATCTGAGAATGCTAAGAAAAAGAAAGCTGCTCAAAAGAAAAGGAAAGCAATTGCTCCTCCTCCTCCCAGCCGAGACAATGATACTCCATTCTATATTCTTAAAGGAATTGACCCCAAATCGAAAGAATTTCAGCATTGGATGTGGTTCTCCAAGAACCAGCAGAAGGAGAGAAAAAGATCTAAGAGGTATGATAGTCCTGTTTCTAGATGGACTCCCAGAGGTCCTCCTCCTCCACCTCCCAGTGCAGGAGCCTCTGAGAACCTATCTGCTAATCCATCTGCCTCTTCTGGAAAATCTGCATCTTTTCAGCCTCAGCCAAGGAAAAGCTATCAAAGTTCGCAAGGCAGATCGTATTCTGGGTCTTAAAGACAAGTGAAGGAGGTTGTGGTTCAAAGACCAACTTTTTCCCCTCCTCCTTCTCCAAAGAAAAGAGTTCCATCTCTAATACCAGTTCAGTCTGAGAAAGTTGTTTCAAAAGGTAAGTAGTTTACTTTGTCTTAAAATTCTAGCAAGAACCTTTTGCTAAGTCTGCTCCAATGTCTTATCTAGTTAATCAAGATAAAGAATCAGATGCTGCTCCTGAGCCTGTTTATGAAAGTCCTGAGCTTGATCCTAACTTTAGGATGGCTCGTTTTCACGAATTGGTTGGAGCAGCTCAAATAAGAAAAGCAAAAGCAGAAGGAAAAGATACTACTGGTTTAACCACCATGTCTGCATTCAGAAAGAAAGAGTTTGAAAAGTTCCAGGTTAATCCTGATGTTTTTGATCCCTCAAAATATATGGAAAAGCACCCTGAAGCAGTTGTTCCTAGGGCTGCAGAATTGAAGATCATTGGTGTGCAGGACTTGAAGCTGTCAAAGAAAGAAGCTGATGATCCTCTAAGGAAAATTTCTTTTGTTCCTAGTTCCTCTGACCCTTTGCCAGATTCTGTAGATTCTTAATAGTTTGATTGACTGCTGTGTTATATTTGTCTATTATCTATCTGTTTGATATCTGCTAGTTAATTGTTAACTATTTCCTGTATTAATCTTATTGCTCTTTAGCTAGCTGTATATTTTTATTTTTGAGAGACTTAACTCAAATAGGGGGAGATTGTTGGCACCCTAGTTTGATTTGAGTTTAGTCTTGCCTTTTTAGTCCCTTGACCCAAGAATTATCTATGGTCATTGGTTAGTGGTCTAGCTGTAGAGTCCTCACTTTTCCAAATGAAGAATTTGGTTAAGTAGTTTTTCGTTCGACTATAGTCGAACGCCGCTCGACTATCGTCTATCGTCTGATCGACGATCGTCTATCAGTTGGTCGATGCTCTGTCTGCATTGATAGTTCGACTATTGTTGATAGGTCGACTATCTGCTTGGCGTGGTAGTTCGACTATCTGTCCTGATAGATCGACTATCTGATAGTTCGACTATCTGTTGATAGGTCGACTATCTGTTCCGTTTTGATAGGTCGACTATCTGTTGATAGGTCGACTATCTGTCGTCTTTGATAGTTCGACTATCTGTCCTGATAGTTCAACTATCTGATAGTTCGACTATCTGTTGATAGATCGACTATCTGGTCTGTTTTGATAGTTCGACTATCTGTTGATAGGTCAACTATCTGTTTTCTGAGGTAGGTCGACTATCTGCTTGATAGGTCGACTATCTGTTTGTGCTTGATAGTTCGACTATCTGTCCAGATAGATCGACTATCTGATAGTTCGACTATCTGCTCTGATAGGTCGACTATCTGCCGGGGTAGTTCGACTATCTTCTCCGATAGGTCGACTATCTGGATCGTTCGACTATCTGCCCGATAGTTCGACGATCTCCGGGCGTCGGTCGACGATCTCCGAGGGTCGTTCGACGCTTTCTGTCTGCCTTTATATTTTGTATTTATTTATTATATTTAATTAATTAATACATTTTCTGGCACGTTGTTTTAAGTTTTATGATAAAATTACCAGGCAATATTTGCTCCATCCCTTTTGCCTGAGTCAAATCTTTTTAGATAAAGTTGTTTGTCTTATTAGCTGACATTATAATTTACTTTATCTGCTGTCAGCCCTTTATAGCCGTTAGACTGAAAAGTCTTCTTTTTGCTATAAAGAGTTTGTTTCTGATATGACTTTATTTAGTACTTTATTATCAAATTGCTTCCTGCAGCTTCCTAGAAAAAGGGTTATTCCTTTTATAGAATGTTTCTGCTGTAGAGATTGTTTTGTCTTCTTGATATTTACAGCCCAGGTCTCAAGTCTCAGAAGAAGACAAGTAATTCAAACTGAAGAGAGCCGTTGCTTGGTGCTACTATAAAAAGGATCCTTTGAAGAAGGATTCAAGCTAGCTAACTAGTTACCCAGTTATTTTTCAAGCATTCAAGCGTTCATCAAGATCAAGTCGTCTGCTCTCAGCAATTTTCATCTAACTGAGAAGTGTTAAGATCTTCGACTCTTCCTCAACCTGAGTTCTCCTGCTTTCAGGAAGTTCAAACTCAGAGTTATTTTGAAGAAGAAGAAGAAGAAGATAGCTGCTTGAAGATCTTTAATTTTATTATTTTCTTCTTGTAGTTTTTCCTTCAGAGTTTTCTGAAGAGTTTTCTGCACTGAAGCAAGACTTCACCTGGACATCTTTGAGCCAGGGGGAGCCTTGATTCTTTAGAGCTTTCTAGCTCAGTGCAAGTTTTTGTGCTTCTCTAATCTTTGTAAAATAGAGAAGACATCTTAACCTTCTTCCCCCTCCTGTACAGGATTATTACTCCCTTCAAAAGTATCCCTTGGTGGCAGGGCACCTGATCAAAAACCTGTGCTTGGTTTTTAGACACCTGATCAAAAGTCTAAAGGGTTTCTGGATCTACCTGAAGCAGATCCTGTTGGTGGCAGGGCACCTGATCAAAAACCTGAGTGGATTCCTACCGTGTGGGTAGAAGAGTGGACGTACCCAAGTTGTTTGGGGAACCACTATAAATTTCCTTGTGTCGTCTGGATTCACTTGTTTAATTCCTGCATTGTGGCTGTGAATAGATATAACTAGGATTGCTAGTTGCTGATTAGGTTTTCCAAGCCTTAACTGTAATTACAGTTAGCTTGAGTTTGTGCACATCACTCGTGTTAGGCTATAGGGTTAAATCTATATCTATAATCTTTTCATTCCGCACTTCACTCCAAGGGAGTTGGGTAGACCATTAAGTTTTGTCTAGTGCAAAATTTGATAACTCTATTCACCCCCCCTCTAGAGTAGTATCTATCCCTTCTCTTTCACCCACCCTTCCGTAGGTGGGGCGCCTGCCGACCCATCCTTGACGCCGGAGGCTGACCGTTCCGAGAGGGAGCGGGACCCTCCCCAGACTTTGGGCCCTGCGGAGATTATGGCGCGCGAGATCTTCCGTCTGGGCCATAGAAATCCACTCCATCTCCTGTTTGGGAGGGATGCCGAGGGAGAGCCTGAGCCTTCTCGCCTTCCACCGGCCGACGGATCTCGCCACGCTGCTGGTATGCCACATACTGTTGCTGCTCTTACCCTGTTCTCGTACTGACCGCCAGATTGTCTTCTCAGGAGATCCGGACCAGTGATCGGGAGCTGACGAGGATGAGGACGATGACAGGGATCGAGAGGAGGACGGCGACAGCTCCCCCTTCCCCTCTTCTGATGAAATGGAAGGAATCCTGATTGGCGCGGGAAGCGCGAGAAGACAGGGTAAAAGGGTCGCGGCCATCCTCTCCAAACTCGCGCGGCGGGAGCGAGCCCAAGCCTACGCGGCGAGAGAGTTTCGCCGGTCGGTGGAGCAAAGGCTGGAGGCCCTGGAGCGAGATTACTTTCTAAGAGAGGCGGAGCGGTCGGGCTGACCTACTGCGGGATCTTCTCCCGGGAGGTGCCTTGCGCGGATACGAGACCAAGCTCGCCGGATCAATCTAGGGTGCACCGTGCTCTCCTCCTACTTCAACCCGCTGGCACCTCCGAGGACCCGACATAGAGAGCGAGGACGCTGGCGCTGGGAGCCTTATTGATTCCTGATATCTCGCCCCTTCTTGCCTCTGGCCTTCCCTTCTCGCCATGTACCATGTCTTTTAGTTTTTTAGTTGTTTTGAACCATGGACTGCTTGCAATCTTGTGAACTACTTTCATTGGTTAACTGTTGTTACTGCTATTATCTTAGGTCTCGCCTAGCGAGAACGTTCTTTGCTTTCGCGTCTGTCATACCGTGTGACTCTTGCGCGAACTAGGGCTATCAATCAGTCACTGTCAATTCGGGCGGGGGACCGAGGCGCCGTTGACCTAGGGAGTGACAGCTGTACCTCTGCTGCCCTTTCTGGGAAAATCATCATTTACCATGGCTTCCTATAAATAGGTGGATTTACCCACCGCATTTATTTCCCTAATCCGGAACCTCCCCCTCTCTTCTTTTCGCTTTCGCGCTCTGCCGAGAACGTCTTGCTCTCGCCTCCCTTCCCTTGCTTCTCGGCTGGTCTCTCCATCTCGCCTCCTCTCTTGTGATTTCGACTTTGAATACTTTTGACATAATGCCTGGCGAGAACGAGGGACGTTCTCATTGCGCGGAAGCTTTCCGGAGGCACCGATTTCCGTCGTGTTGTCTGACCTTGGATGAGTATCAGTTGATTACATCCCGGTACGTTCCCGCCGGCTTCGCCGCGAGAAACCTAGGCAATAACGATAGGGTGAACACTGCGCGAGAGGGGGAGCTCGCGATCCCCCTCGAACACTTCGAGATGGGCTTTCGCCTCCCTCTTTGGCCAGAGATGCGCCTCGCCCTCCGCTATTACGGAGTCATTCCCGCGCAGCTGAATCCAAATTCGATCGCCATCCTTGTAGCGTTCATCTGCTACATGCGATCTGAAAGGATAGAGTTCAACCTTTCGATCTTCCGGAAGCTGTTTACCTTCCGCGCGAAGGGAGGAGTCGTCTTCTTCTCCGGGCAGCTGCTTAAAACAACCAATCTCGCCAACAAGCATCATCACTGGGGCGAGAAATTTGTTTTCGTCTCCGGCGACTTCGGGAACGTCCCGCTTGCGCCGGTCCAGTATGAGGATGCCGCTTACAAGCCACCATCCCTGGGGTCCCGCGAGGGCGCGCTCCTCGGATTCTTTTGGACCAAGGAGTTTGATGTCCCCTTCCTTAGGCGGGACGTCGAATCTCTTCCCCCCGTTCCTCCTGACGAAGGTGAGATCTCGTCTCTTCTTTCTTTTGTTCGGTGTTTGCGCGTCCCTCCTCGATGCTGAGTGTTATTTGTTGCCTTTGTAGGAGAGTGGGAGATCCCCTTGCGCCAGCCCTTCCCCGAGACGCCAACTGCCGAAGGCCAGACTGCGGGAGATCCGTTGGCTCTCGCGAAGTCTGCGGCCCGCGCTTGCCAGGACGAGCCAGCCCCGCCTCCGCCGTCTGGTGCCGGGAAGCGAAAACCTAGTGGCTTTTCGTCTCAATGGATGAAGAGGCTGAAACCGTCCGCTACCGAGAAGGGGAAATCTAAGGTGCCTTCGCCCGCCCGACCTCTTTCGCCGGGCAGGTCTTTCGCCAAGGTTTCAGCGGCGGTCATCGAGATAAGGGACGCCGCCAGGAGCAGTGTTGGGGCCCCCGCTGCGAATCCCCCGACCGCGACCGACGTGGGAGGCGAGGTGGGTGCCGAGCCAGCGGCTGCCGAGAACTCTGCCAGGCTCCCGCCTAATCCTGTGTTGAAGGGGCACAGGAACTTTGGTTTAGGCGCAAAGAGCCTTGATGCGGAAGGGAGCCCCTTCCTACAATGGGACCCGGAGGTCAACCGAGTATCCTTCTCGATGCTGCTCCCGAGCTAGGCAGAGGGTGACGAGGTCACCAGCGAGGCCTTCGCGCTGGGCTATGACCTCTACAGCCGGGAGTTCGCGGGCCTGTACGACCAACTGCCCACTCGCCTCCTTGCTTTTGACTCCATTCGGGCCCTGATGCGTGGGTTCGAGCTTGCACACATGTGCGCTCGCCGAAGCATCACCATCAACCGGAACTTCCTCGATATGTACAAGGCGAGATAGGAAGCGGTGGCTCAGGCAGTGTCCCTGAAGGTCGAGCTAGAGGACGCCTGACGCCTGCTGTCCATGCGCCCGACGGAGGAGGTAAGCGAGACCCTTTCAGATATTCATTCTCACCTATGAGATCCACACCTCCGTTATCGCCGCTGATAAAAAGCTTTTATGCAGGACTCTCCGCAGGTCATGGTGCTTCGCGCGCAGCTGGCCGGGGTGGAGTGCGAGAATGCTCTGCTAAAGGACCAAGTCAAGCGCCTGGAGACGGCGGCAGCTGCGGTCCCGCCCCCTCCCACGCTCGATGAAAGGCTGAAGAGACGGAATTATTCCAAGTATGACATCGAAAAGCTCTTGCAGGTCAATACCCAAGCGACGGCCAGATTGATGATCGAGACGCTGCGGGACGTGGGATGCCTGGACGAGGGTGGCGAGACCCTGACCGCTCCCCAGCTCATTCCCTGGCTCTTCGAGCCTATCCCGAAGCCCCCAGGCATGCCCGAATCTCCGCCTCCGGACGTCCCGAGATCTCCCGCGGCTATTGGCGAGACCTCTGGGGAGAGCTCGGGCAAGAGCTCCCGCAGAAGCCCAAGTGGGAACCCGAGCAGGAGCTCGAGCGGATAAAGCGCTTCTCCCTGAGGGGTTTCCTTTTCTTCTACCTTTGTAATGAGCGAGACGCTCTGATTTTTGTAATATTGTGAGCAGTTTATAATGTAAATATAACTTTGCACCCCTCTTTTTTCTGACTGTTAAAAAACAAATGTTGTTCAAGAATGTTTCCGCCCGGGGCCCCCTCTAGGATATTCCCTCTTAGCGGCCGATAGGTGAGAATCTGTCGAGAGCTCAGGGCTCAAATACTTCGTTCCCGCGTTCTGCCAAGAGCCATTTGTCGAGAGCGTTGCCCCCCCTTCTTTAAGGGAAGACCCCCTTTCTTATCTTGAGCGGTCGGTCGGGATTTCGCGCCTAGACCTTCTCCTTGTCGGACCAAGGATCCACTACTAAAGTCTCCCTGCCGGGAACTTCTTTTGCCGATATCCCCTTACCCGATACCTCTCGGCCGAGATTTCTCCAGGCCGAGACCCCTCCCGATCAAGGAGATTTTCAATCCTCCTGTTCTGCCTTCTGGGTGTGTCTTTGGTTCAAGCCTAGAACATTCGTGTCAAAATATTTGAAAATACCAAACCTATCCCCCTCAGGCGAGCCTTCGGACCCGCCAGCTAGATGAGAGCCTGCGCAGCGAGTCTACCTAGGGCCGATCCGAGCTTGGGGTGTTGATGAAGTCCTCAAAAACCAAACCTCTCCCCTACAGGCAAGCCTTCAGACCTGCCAGCAAGATGAGAGCCTGCACAGCGGGTCTACCTGGGGCCGAGCCGAGCTCGGGGTGCCGATGAAGATTTCATATCCAACCTCTCCCCCACAGGCGAGCCTTTGGACCTGCCAGCTAGATGAGAGCTTGCGCAGTGGGTCTACCTAGGGCCGAGCCGAGCTCGGGGTGCCGATGAAGATTTCGTATCCAACCTCTCCCCCATAGGAGAGCCTTCGGACTTGCCAGCTAGGTGAGAGTCTGCGCAGCGGGTCTACCTGGGGCCGAGACGAGCTTGGGGTGCCGATAAAGATTTCATATCCAATCTCTCCCCCACAAGCGAGCCTTCAGACCTGCCAGCTAGATGAGAGCCTGCGCAGCGGGTCTACCTGGGGCCGAGCCGAGCTCGTGGTGCCGATAAAGATTTCGTATCCAACCTCTCCCCCACAGGCGAGCCTTTGGACCTGCCAGCTAGGTGAGAGCCCGCGCAGCGGGTCTACCTGGGGCCGAGCCGAGCTCGGGGTGTCGATAAAGATTTCATATCCAACCTCTCCCCCACAGGCGAGCCTTCGGACCTGCCAGCTAGATGAGAGCCTGCGCAGCGGGTCTACCTGGGGCCGAGCCGAGCTCAGGGTGTTGATGAAGATTCTCAAACCAAACCTCTCCCCCACAGGCGAGCCTTCAGACCTGCCAGCTAGATGGGAGACTGCGCTGCGGGTCTACCTGGGGCCGAGCCGAGCTCGGGGTGTTGATGAAATCCTCAAAACATAAGACCTCTCCCCCACACGCGAGCCTTCGGACCTGCCATCTAGATAGGAGCCTGCGCAGCGGGTCTACCTGGGGCCGAGCCGAGCTCGGGGTGTTGATGAAGATTCTCATACCAAACCTCTCCCCCACAGGCGAGCCTTCAGACCTACCAGTTAGATGGGAGCCTGCGTAGCGGGTCTACCTGGGGCCGAGCCGAGCTCGGGGTGTTGATGAAGATTCTCAAACCAAATCTCTCCCCCATAGGCGAGCCTTCGGACCTGCCAGATAGATGGGAGCCTGCGCAGCGGGTCTACCTGGGGCCGAGCCGAGCTCGGGGTGTTGATGAAGATTCTCAAACCAAACCTCTCCCCCACAGGCGAGCCTTCGGACCTGCAAGCTAGATGGGAGCCTGCGCAGCGGATCTACCTTGGGCCGAGCCGAGCTCGGGGTGTTGATGAATATTATCAAACCAAACCTCTCCCCCACAGGCGAGCCTTCAGACCTGCCCGCTAGATGGGATCATGCGCAGCGGGTCTACCTGGGGCCGAGCTCGGGGTGTTGATGAAGATTCTCAAACCAAACCTCTCCCCCACAGGCGAGCCTTCGGACCTACCAGCTAGATGGGAGCCTGCGCAGCGGGTCTACCTGGGGACGAGCCGAGCTCGGGGTGTTGATGAAGATTCTCAAACCAAACCTCTCCCCTACAGACGAGCCTTCGGACCTGCCAGCTAGATAAGAGCCTGCGCAGCGGGTCTACCTGGGGCCGAGCCGAGCCCGGGGTGTTGATGAAGTCCTCAAAACATAAGACCTCTCCCCCACAGGCGAGCCTTCGGACCTGTAAGCTAGATGGGAGCCTGCGCAGCGGGTCTACCTGGGGTCGAGCCGAGCTCGGGGTGTTGATGAAGATTCTCAAACCAAACCTCTCCCCACAGGCGAGCCTTCGGACCTGCCAGCTAGATGGGAGCCTGCGCAGCGGGTTTACCTGGGGCCGAGCTGAGCTCGGGGTATTGATGAAGATCTCATAATCAAAACCTGTTCTCATCCTAACCTTTAAAAAGAGTTGACAGCGGATCAAAGAATTGGATGTATTATGGTAACACATGATAACATGATAACATTTAGAGACAAAATTACAACCACCTCCTCCCTCTTACGGGTAGAAGCACCTTAGATTCTCACCTCTCCAAGTGCTGCTCAAGGTCCTCCCTTCCACATCCCGGAGGTAGTAGCTTCCCATTCTAAGGACCTCCTTTACTATGTAAGGCCCTTCCCAGTTCGGGTTAAGCTTTCCCACCGGGGCTGACCTTCCCGCCACATCGACTTTCTTCAACACCAGATCCCCTTCGATGAACTGCCTGATCCTGACATGCTTATCGAAGTATCTTGCCATGTGTCGCTTGATCTCTTCTTGCCTGATGGTTGCGACATCCCGCGCTTCTTCCATCATGTCCAGCGAGAGGTGCAACCCTTCCTCATTTTCCAACCTTCACGTCTCATCTCCTTCCCCTGCCGCTGCGACCCGAGGGGACCGAACTTCGAATTCCACTGGTAGGACAACCTCGCACCCGTGAGAGAGCTTGAAGGGGGTCTCGCCAGTGGCCGTGTTCGGAGTCGTTCTCAAGGCCCATAGAACTGAGGGGAGCTGTTCCACCCAATTTCCCCTCAGGTTCTCCACTTTTTTCCTGAGCAAGTTTACGATAATTTTATTTGCTGCTTCCACCTTGTCGTTGCTCCGGGGGTGGTGGACAGAGGCAAATCTGAGGTCTATCCTCAGCTGGGCGTAGAAGCTGATGAACTCTTCACTGGCAAACTGAGGACCGTTGTCTGTTACTATTGCTTGAGGCAGCCCGTGCCTGCATATGATCTCCCCCCCCCCCGACGAAGTTCCTTATGACCTGTGAGGTGACTTTAGCCAAGGCCTTAACCTCCAGCCACTTTGAGAAGTAATCGATCATGATCAAGAGGAACCTCCTCTGTCCACTAGCCGGAGGAAAAGGCCCGACCAATTCCATTCACCAAATGGCGAAAGCCCATGGTGACGTTATGCTCCTTAGTCTTTGAGCGGGCAAGAGCTGGAGGGGGGCATACAGCTGGCACTTTTTACATCTCCTCGCGAATTCTGCCGCATCCTTCCTCAGGGTCTGCCAGAAGTACCCCTGCTTGACCACCCTTGCCTCTAGAGTCCTTCCCCCCGAGTGGCTGTCGTACTCGCCTGAATGTATCTCCCCAAGTATCTTCGGGACTTCTTCCTCGGTCAAACACCTGGCTAGGAATCCCGATGACATCTTACGATGTAACCCCACTTCCAACATCAGGTAGTGAGCTGCCTTACGCTTGAAACTCCTTGCATCTTTTACTTCTACCGTCAGTTTGCGGGTTGATAGGAAGGTTACTAGTGGGTCTACCCACGAGGGTTGTCGGCCTATCTCCATCAGCTCCCCTTCTTCGATCGCTGGTCGGAACAGTTCGGTTAAGGTCCCTCCTCCCCGAGGCCCGAACTTTGATAATCGGTCGGCAGCCACACTCTCCTCCCGAGGAACGTGCTGTATTGAGAATGATCGGAAGCCTCTGATGATTGTCCTTACCTTGGATAGGTACTTTATGAGGGTAGGTTCCCGAGCTTCAAACTCTCCTCGAATCTACGATGCCACCACCATCGAGTCTGTGAAGACCTCCACATCCTGGATCCCAAGCTCCTTTGCCAAACGAAGTCCGGCTATCACGGCTTCGTACTCTGCCTGATTGTTGGTCACCAGAAAGTGATAGGCCACCGCCTGTTCTATAGCTACCCCCTGGGGGCTTACCAACACCACTCCTCCTCCCATTGAATGCTTTCCCGAGGCCCCATCAACCATCACCTTCCACGCCCCATGCTGCCGCGGCTCCTCTTCCCCGACTTCAACAACATAGTCTACCAGGAAGTCTGTTGGAACACCCTATTACTAATTTGGGTAAGGATCACTATGTTTGTCTTAGGAAACCAGGTTGACCTAGTTGTATAGTTGTAAAGGTCAACATTAGAATGAGTCTAGGGCTTAGAACTTAGGTTTGAAGCTGCCCCCAGGACCATTCCAATATCAAGGATATAGAGCCAAGTCTAAGGCATTTTTCGTCGAGCTCAGGTCGACGAAACGTCGAGCTTAGTTCGACGCTCTCTGAGCTCAACTTGGATAAATCGTCGAACTCCAGTCGACGATCTTCGATCTCAGATCGACGATCTGCTTTCAGACAATTTTGTTTAGTCATCGAACTACATTCTACGTTTTTCTAGCTCAGGTCGACGATCTCTCTTCAGCTATTCTTCAGGTCGCTGAGCTCGGTTCGACGATCTTCGAGCTCAGTTCGACGTTTTCTGTCTGTTTGATCTGTTTCCATCTCTGAGCTCAGTTCGACGATAGTAGAGCTCAGATCGACGATTTTTCTGAGAGATCAACGATCCTAAGGATTCAAATGCTGCCAGTCTTTGGAATGTTTTTGAAATCTCTCAGCATTTATGTTAAGGAGATCTGCCAGCCGTTTGTCTTTATTCTGGAGCAAGTTTCAAGGAATTATTCCGGGAATGTTTTATTGGACCTTCCTCTAGAAGACAAGACTCTTTATGGAAGACATTTATGCCTGCCAACGGCTATCTTTGATTGGATTCTTTTTGAGAATAAGATCTTCCTTTTTCATCTTTAGTCAGACAAGAACACACAACAACATACACAGAGAACACAACAAGAAGAATTAAGCTGTGACAGAACAAGTGATCAATTCTGAAGAATCAGAATAACAATCTTTTTGCTTATAGAAAAGTGATCACAGCTTCATCTCAAGAACTCCAGACACCTCATCTTTCAGCCTTTTTGCTGAAACAATCCTTTGCTGGAGATCTAAAGTTCTGAAGGCCTATCACCCTAGAGCAAAGCTTCCATTCCTGAACCTGTCTACAACTCAGGGGGAGCTTTGACAACAAAAGATCCACTAGTCTTCTCTCATTTGATTTGAGAACAGAGAAGACAACTTCACCTCTTTATCTTCTTTTTTTCTGCTGTAAAAGGGTTCTTGAACTCCCTTCAAAAGTACTGTCTGGTTCTGAGAGCCTTGTCAAAACTCAGTGGTGGCAAGACACTTTATCAAAAAATCCAGTTTTGGTTTTTGAGCACCTGATCAAAAGCTCATTGGTGTCAGGACACCTGATCAACTCATCCTGAGTGGATTCCTACCAAGGGTGGTAGAAGAGTTGATGTACCCAGGTTTTTGGGGAACCACTATATTTCCTTGTGTCTTCTGGGTTGTTTGTGTGATTGGTTTGCTGTGTGCTGTGCTCTTTACTTCTTTGTTTTTTTTAACTCTTTACTAACACTCTACACTATACTATAAATTGAATTTTATATTTGCTGATCAATTTCAACTATGAAATTAATTTAAATAAACTATATTCACCCCCCTCTAGAGTTGAGATAGATCTTATCCTCACTTTCAATTGGTATCAGAGGGAGGTTGGTTGCTCACACAGGCTAACACCTGAACCAAAAGATCCTTGATAAGATCAATCTCTTAAGAGGGTTATTTTCTTTATATCTTATATTATTCAAAGACATGGCACAGAACAAGGATTATGCAAGCACCAGACCTCCAGTGTGCATCTATCTAAGTTTGCACTCTGGAAGGCAAGGATTAGATTATACATGAACTCTATTGATGAAGATATTTTCAATTCTGTCTTGACAGTTTGTCCAAGTCCACCTGCAAGCTCAAGCACAAATGCTGTTCCACCTCCCTCAGGAACAGATGCTGAAATTAAAAGATGGAAGACTGCAGATGCCAAGGCTATAAACATCTTAGCTCAAACAATGTCTGATGAGATTTTTCAGAAGGTAGTTGAATGCAACTCAGCTAAAGAAGTATGGGACAAACTCTCAGAAATTGTCTCAGGATCTGCTGATGAGAGAAAAGACAGAAGATCTCACCTCATAACCCAATATGAGAACTTCAAGAAAGGAGAAGCTGAGTCAGTTGCAGACATATACAACAGATTAAGTCTGATTGTCAATGAGCTAAAGACTTTGGATAAAGAAATCTCATTGACTGAGCTTAATGACAAGATCCTAATGTGCTTTCCCAGCACTTGGGATTCAAGAATCTGGCCAATCAAATATGCCAGAAGTCTAAATGAAATCACTACTGAAGCTCTCCTAGGCAAGCTCAAATCTTATGAGCTGCTCATCAAGAACAGAGAAGAAGAACAGAAGGCTGCCTCACCAGTCTCAAAGAAAGAGAAGTCAATAGCTTTCAAAGCCATTGAGAATCAGCCTGAAGAAAAGCTCACAGGCAATGAGGAGTTGGTCAGCCTACTGGCCAAAAGATTTTACAAACTGGCCAGAAAAGACTTCAGAAAAAGGCCATACAAAGGACATGACAAACCAAAGTATGATAAGTCAAATAATGATAAAGAAATTATATGCTTTGGCTGCAGGAAACCAGGCCACATTGTGCCTGACTGCCCAGAAAACAAGAACAAGGACAGAAAGGACATAAGAGAAAGAAGGAAATAGAAAGACTTCAAAAAGAACAGCTCAGACAAAGCCTCCTCCAGCAAGAACAAACATACAAGGAAGGGCTTTGTTGCTGAGACATGGAGTGAAACAGAAGAGGATTCTGAAACTTCATCCAGCTCCAGTGATGATGAAGATGATGCAGATGAAAAAGAATTTTGCATGATGGCTATCAATGCCTCACAGCAAAACTCTGATGCAGAATCAGATTCAGACTCAGAAACTCAACCAGAAGAAGATCAGGTAATTAACTCTTTTGATTTTAATTCTGAGAACTTTAAAATTGAATTTAAGACATTGTGTTTGGACTTACTAAAATCTGAGAAATAGATAATCTCTCTCAGAAACAAATTATCTGAATACAGTGTCCTAAACTCAAATAACTTCAAACTCTCTGACGAGTTAGAATGATGTAGGGAAGAAATAGCTTCACTGAAAAGTGAACTATCAAAGGCCAAAAAGTTTGAAGAATCTCTAAATGGGAGAAGTATCAGACTGATGGACATTACAAGCACAGTGAACTCTAGATTCAATAGCACACTGGGCTTGGGTGCCTCATCCAGCCAACCTATAATATTAACAACTCCAATCAAATTTGTCTCTGACAAAGGAAAGGGAGTAATAGAGGTAGCTAGGAAGAATGCAGATCTGCCAGAGAAAATTTCAGTTCAACAGACTGCGTCGAACAGAGCTCGACGATCGTCAAACAGAGCTCGACGATCGTCGAACAGAGCTCGACGGTCTAACCCAAAATCGTCGACCTCAGCTCAACGATATCCAGACTCTGAACTTCAGTATAATCGATCTTCGAACAGAGATCGACGATCTAACCTAAGATCGTCGACCTCAGTTCGACGATCGTCGAACAGAGATCAGGTCTGTGAACATTCCTTCAATGGCACGTCTAGATTCAATCCTAGAAGTCCCACATCCCAAGGCTTTAACCCCTATACTGAATGGATAGTACCTCCTAGGAGATACCATTCTGAAGGCTATAAGAGTCAACCTGAGATGTCTTTCATTTCTGAATTCAAAGGATATCAGCCTAGGCCCAAGGTTAACTGGGTCAAAAACAAATGAGCTGTTCATGTGCAGGTGAAGACCTATCCAGTATCTAACCAACAATGGTATCTGGATAGTGGGTGCTCAAAGCACATGACAGGGAACAGGGAGAACCTATCATCCTTCATAACCAAACTTGGACCCAAAGTGATTTTTGGTGATTCAAATTTTGGCCAAACCAAAGGATATGGTGCTGCTCAGATAGGCTCAGTCACTTTCAAGAAGGTGGCATATGTAGAAGGACTGAAGCACAATCTGATAAGTATCAGTCAGCTATGTGATGAAGGATACAAGGTGACTTTCAACAAATCCCTGTGCAAGATCAAGTCAGAGGATAACACAACTGTGTTAACAAGTAAAAGGACAGGTAACATTTACTTAGTAGATTTTCTTTCATCTAAAGTAGACATCTGTTTATTCAATTCCATATCTAAGCCAAATGTTTTATGGCATTAGAGATTAGGACATCTAAACCTTAGAACCATTGTCAAGCTCTCCAAGGACAACCTTGTTAGAGGACTACCTTCTAGCCCCTACAAGAAGGAAGGACTCTACAGGGCTTGTCAATTAGGCAAGCAAACTAAAAATAGCTTTAAATCACTTAATAAGAGTGATTCACCTAGGATTCTGTATTTGTTGCACATGGATCTTTTTGGACCCATATCAGTACAAAGCCTAGGAGGGAAGTCCTATACTTTAGTGATTGTAGATGACTTCTCAAGATTCACATGGGTATTCTTTCTGAGGAAGAAGTCTGATAACTTTAAGTGTTTGACAGAGTTTCTCAAATGTATACAGATTGAGTTCAACACTCGCATTGCCCTGATCAGAAGTGATCATGGGACAGAGTTTGATTCTCTTCTTATGCAAGAGTTCTGTCAAAGTGAAGGGATCAGGCACACTTTCTCAGCTCCTAGAACTCCTCAACAAAATGGGGTAGCTGAAAGGAAAAATAGAACCCTAATTGAATCTGCTACTACATTGTTGATAGATGCTCACCTACCTCTATCCTTTTGGGCTGAGGCAGTGAACACCTCCAACTATGTGCTAAACAGAAGCCTGATACATAAACTAAAGGGCAAGACTCCCTATGAATTGCTCAAAGGGAAGATACCTAAAATAGATTACTTTAAAATTTTTGGCTGTACCTGTTATATTCATAATAATGACAAGAAGTATCTAGCAAAATTCCAAGCTAAAGCTGATGAAGGAGTGTTTCTGGGATACTCTATGATCAGCAAGGCATATAGGGTATATAATAAATCTTCCTGTAAAATTGAAGAATCTGTTCATGTTACTTTTGATGAGACTAACATGTGTAATAAGGAGAAGTCTACTTCTACCATAGAACCTTTGCAGGTACACTCTATTTCAGAAAGTATGGACAGGTTACAGGTTAAAGAAGAAAATACAACCTCTCAACAAAAGATTGAGAGCAGTGATGATGAAGAAGAAGTTGAACCTCTTGAAGAAAATCATCCTAAAGGGCCAGTTGTTATTCCACAAGAAGAAACAACAACACTGGTTGGTGAACAATCAACACCCCCCGTTGATTTAGTAACAACAAGAGATCATCCAATCACCCAAGTAATTGGAGAGATCTCAGCTGGTGTGCAAACCAGAAATCAGGTCAACCAGAACCTGATGCACACTTGCTTCCTATCTCAAGTTGAGCCTCAATCCATTCAAGATGCAGAGCAAGATCCACACTGGACCATTGCAATGCAAGAGGAGTTGCATCAATTTGAAAGGAATAAGGTTTGGGAACTAGTGCCTAAGCCAAAGGATCACTCCATTGTTGGAACAAAGTCGGTGTTCAGAAACAAGCTGGATGATCAAGGAGTTATTATCAGAAACAAGGCAAGGCTAGTTGCTCAAGGCTACTCTCAACAAGAAGGAATAAACTATGACCAGACCTTTGCACCAGTTGCAAGGTTAGAGGCCATTAGAATATTCCTAGCTTATACTGCTCACAAAGGCTTCAAGGTTTACCAGATGGATGTGAAGAGTGCATTTCTCAATGGGGACATCAAAGAGAAAGTCTATGTTAGACAACCTCCAGGTTTTATCTCTCTAACTCACCCTGATTATGTTTTCAAATTACATAAAGCATTATATGGTCTCAAGCAAGCTCCTAGAGCATGGTATGAGACCCTAGCATGCTTTCTTCTAGAAAATGATTTTGTTATGGGGAGAGTAGACCAAACTCTTTTTATTAGAACCCATAAGTCCCACACCCTACTAGTACAAATTTATGTAGATGATATCATATTTGGATCTACTGATTCAAACTTGTGCAAAAAGTTTTCCAACCTGATGCATTCCAAATTTGAAATGAGTAGCATGGGTGAGCTCTCCTTCTTCTTAGGATTGCAAGTAAAACAGCATGTTGAGGGCATATTTATTTCCCAAACCAAGTATGCTAAAGAATTGGTTAAGAGATTTGGTATGTCTGAGGCATCTTGCATGAAAACACCCATGCCTACCAATGCTGTATTGGATGCTGATGAACATGGGAAACCAGTTGATCAGACAACATATAGAGCAATGATTGGCTCTCTATTGTACCTTACAGCCAGTAGACCAAATATAATGTTTGCTACATGCATATGTGCCAGATTCCAAGTTAGCCCTAGAGAGTCACACCTAACATTAGTTAAAAGGGTTCTTAGATATGTAAAAAGTTGTCCAAATCTAGGACTCTGGTATCCAAAAGACTCAGGATTTGAATTAACTGGATTTTCAGATGCTGATTATGCTGGATGCAGAATAGACAGGAAAAGCACCAGTGGAACATGTCAGTTCCTTAGTGACAGACTTGTCTCTTGGTTTTGTAAGAAGCAAACATCTGTGTCAACCTCAACTGCTGAAGCTGAATATATGGCTGCAGGCAGTTGCTGCTCACAAATATTGTGGATACAAAATCGGCTCATAGACTATGGCTACAACTTAGAGAAGTCTAAATTTTTTTGTGATAATACTAATGCTATCCCTATAGCACAAAATCTAGTCCTCCATAGTAGGACAAAACATATAGAGATTGGGCATCACTTTCTAAGGGATAATGTAGAGAAAAACAAAATAGAACTTCAATATATCCCTACTGATTTGCAAAGGGGAGATATTTTCACCAAGCCTTTGGATGAAAAGAAACACAGTTTCTTCCTAAATCAGTTAGGCATGTTAGATGGAGGAAGCCTAAACTAATTTACAAGATTTTTGAAAAGTTAAAACAGACCAAGACTAGGCTAAAAAAATCAGTTCTTTTTGTGTCTGTAGAATAGGCTTGGTCTCTGAACTGAGCTCGGCGTTTTCCCAGAAATCGTCGAACGTAGATCGACGTTTTTCTAAAAATCGTCGACCAGAGATCGACGTTTCCGAAATCATCGATCTGAGTTCAGCGCCTCCGTTAGCTCCAGGTTTTCTCTCCTTCTGTTCAGAGGCCGTCGAGCGGAGCTCGACGCTTTTCAAACATCGTCGAACGGAGATCGACAATATTGACGTCTCTTCAGATTCCCTCTGTAGCCCAAATCGTCGAGCTGAGATCGACGCTTCGTCGAACTGAGCCCAACGATTTTCCGTTTCGCCGTCGAACCCTAATATAAAATCATTTCTTCAGCCGTCGTTCATCTCTTGCGCCTTTATACTCTCTGCAACTTTCTTCGTTTTCCCTCCAAATCTTCTACGCTTGGTCGTGTTTGGTTCTTTGTTGCAGGTAAAAATGGCTGGCTCCAATGCTGCAATCTCCAAAATGAAATTTGACACTGGATTTGATATCGACATGAACTCATTTGATGGAAG
This sequence comes from Platanthera zijinensis, assembly GCA_039513925.1. Classification (NCBI taxonomy): domain Eukaryota; kingdom Viridiplantae; phylum Streptophyta; class Magnoliopsida; order Asparagales; family Orchidaceae; genus Platanthera; species Platanthera zijinensis. Next base: position 4,064,233 of record CM077092.1, read on the forward strand.
CGATCAGCACTTCAAGGATATTCTTAATCTATTCAGAGATCAGTAGCTATCGCAAATAATGACTACCAGAATGAAGATTGCATCCGAAGAGATAAAGGAATGGTGTTATACAGCGACAGATGAGAACGAGAACTCTGTCGTCGGCTTCATAAAAGGGACTCAGGTACAATTGTCCCCGGCCCTTTTAACTGAAGTTTTTCATCTTAGTTCTGGAGAAGATTCCATAGAGTTATCTGGAGAGGAATATGACTCCATGCTTGATAGAATGGGTCACTGTACAACCCCATATTCGCTGGGAGGGACCCAGAGGCTTCAGTGGTCAGGATTGGGCTAGTCTCAGGCTAGCCTCGGGTTGACCCTGAGGCATACTTGTGGAGTTCTCGTCCTGTAGGAGCTCTCGCCAAGGGCAGGGAAAAGATGGAGAGGCCAAAGCAGATAGTCGAGCTCTCGACAGGAGAGATCGTCGACCGACCAAGGCAGATAGTCGAGCTCTCGGCAGGAGAGATAGTCGACCGACCAAAGCAGATAATCGAGCTCTCGGCAGGAGAGATCGTCGACCGACCAAAGCAGATAGTCGAGCTCTCGGTAGGAGAGATCGTCGACCGACCAAAGCAGATAGTCGAGCTCTCGGCAGGAGAGATCGTCGACCGACCGAAGCAGATGGCTCGACCACGGAAGCTTCCGCCTTAGGGAAAGCTCCCGCCCAGGGAAGGCGAGAAGGCCCTAAGTAAGCCTTCAGTCGCGATAGTTTCAAGACCGTGAAGGGCGCGAACCTCCCTGGCAAGGGGTCTCGCCAAGGTCGGCCCAATTGGGGGTCCAGCGAGAGCCTTCACGGCCAGGGTTCTCGCCAAGTGGGCCCACGTGGTAGGGCCCGGCGCTCGTAAAGGGGATTATTTTATTAGTATCCCGAGGTAAAATTATCCAAATACCCTTGGAATGACAGCGGGATTTGGCTATTGGCAGACCCCTCAGGGGTATTTCAGTATTTTCAGGTCAAAGGAAGACTATAAAAAGACCCATAGGGGCTCTTTGGAAGGCAGGGCTTTCATTATTCTCCAACTCTAGTGCCTTCTGAGGAGCTCCCAGCCCAGCATTTGGCTTTGGAGGGGAAGCTCTCAGAGATCTTCCGGGTGTGTGGTGGGACCTCCCAGCTGAGGCTTTGGGTCAGTCTTTTGACCTTAGCAGCCAGTCAAGGGTCGAGGTAAGAGAGAAGTAGGCGTCGGCTGCACTTTGGTTTGTGAACATTCGTTGGGGTCATTTTTGGCTTCAACAGTTCTGGTGCGGTGAGCGTGGAAGCAGCCGGTGTAAGAAAATCTCGAGTTAAGTCCCATGGCAGGAGGCGAAGGTGAAGGATCAGGCGCAGGAGGATCCCCCACCCGGGTGGACGAGGCGACGAAGAAGATGTTTGAGGACTTCAGGCGGGAAGTCATGCAGACGATCAACTTGGCCTTCTCGGCAAGGAATGAGTGGGAGACGCCGCAGGTTCCGGTGGAGGTGGTTCCGCTGCTAGGCGAGAACGCTCCAGGGCAGCGCCCCGGGAAGGAGGTCCCGGTGGAGGCAGGCGAGAGGGACGTAGCCGCGCGGGAGCTTTTCCCAGGCCAGCATCTCGAGAAGGAGCTTCCGGCGGATCTGGGCGAGAAGGAGGCGACGGTGCGGGAACTCTTCCCTGGGCATGGTCTCGCGGATCGGTCCAGCCAACCGAGGTCGCGAGATGTGCCTTCTCGCCAGGCGGGAGGCGAGACCCCCTTTAGTGAGCTCATTGTCTCGCCTCCAGTGTCGGAGGGGTTCCGGGAGCCGGACATGACCTACTACACCGGGAAGGATGACCCGGTTCAGCACGTGCAATGGTTCGAGGACGTGGTGTCCATCAGACAAATGTCGGATGCCTTCAAGTGTAGGCTTTTTGCCATCACTCTGAAAGAGAAGGCTAGGGACTGGTTCCACAAGTTGCCGGCGAGTTCCATCTACAGCTTTGAGGATCTGCGGAGGGGTTTTCTGTTGAGATTCTCAACTTCGAAGAAAAGGAAGAAGGAGGCTTAATGCCTGTTTGCAGTGAGGCAAGGGCCGGAGGAGACGCTGGGTCACTATGTCGACCGGTTCCAAGAGGAGGTTCTCCTGGTCCAGGAGGTCCCGGGGTATGCGCTGATGCTTGTCTTCACCCTGGGGCTGAGGCCAGGGTTTTTCAGCATGGAGTTGAAGAGAGTGCCCCCTCTCTCTTTTGAGGAGCTCATGGAGAGGGCGGCGAAGGAGATAGACTTCGAGAGGGCAAACCCTGCGTTTGCAAGGAAGCTGGCCAGGTTGGCCGAGGATGATGTGAAGGAGCCGGTAGTGGGAAGGCAGAGAGAGCAAAGAGAGCAGAGGGAGCCGAGGGAAGATAGGAGAAGAGAAGAGCCCCGAGGGCAGGGACAGCAGCATGGGGGGGCCAGGGAGCCGAACAACCGACTGGGTTGGAGGCCTCAGGAGGGCCGCCCCCAGGGGCAAGGAGGACTTCAGGGAAGAGATAACTTCCGGGAACAAAGAAGGCTGGAGCAGGGAGGATGGCGACAAGGACCAAGGGGTCATTTTCCACCGCCGCAGGAGGCTATGGAGGTGGGAAGGGGAAGAGAAAGAAGATTTTGGGGAGCCGGAAGAAGGGGAGGAGGAGAAGGAAGAGGGGGCAGGGTGGCGTTGCCTTATTGTGACTTCCATCAAGAGGAAGGTCACGCAACGGCCACCTGCCCAGAGTTTCTGGAGATTAGAGGGGCCAGAGGGGTCGGAAGGCAGGATCCGCCTGTAAGGATCGTCGAAGTACAGCGAGAAGAGGCTGAGGACAGGTGTGAAGACAGGGTAGATGTGGGAACCCGAGGAGGGATCGGAGTGATCCATGGGGGAGTGGGGATCGAGGCAACCGCAAGGGGAGCCTTCAAACCATGTTCCGCCGAGGGGTCGCCTCAACCTCCCAGGCTCCCCCCAGAGGAGAAGATCACTTTCTCATCCGCGGATATGCCAGACTACGAGGATCCGTTCTGCGACGCGCTTGTGATCCAGACAGCGATAGAAAACTACACCGTCTCCCGGATACTGGTGGACAATGGGAGCTCGGTGAACGTGATCTTCAAGAAGGCCTTCGATGAGATGAGGGTGGAAGGAAAAAGGGTCCTGGCTTCTGATGGACCGCTTTTTGGCTTCTCCGGAGAAAGGAAAGAAGTGGAAGGGGGAGTGGGCCTGCATGTGAGGCTTGGGGGCGTCTCACGGAACTGTCGGTTCGTGATCGTGGATGCCCCGAGTAGTTACAATGCCATCTTTGGACGTCCCCTCATCAGCGCCTTTCGCTGCGTACCCTCCTCATACCACCAATGCCTCAAGTTCAACAATGGAGGGGTGCAGGTTAGGATCAGGGGGGATCCGAAGATGGCAAGGCAATGCTATGTGACGGCGGTTAATACCGTTTCGTGGATGGCGGAGGCAGAGGAGTTGGAGAAGGAGATGGCTGAGCAGGAAGGGGTTGAGAAAGGGGAGATAAGCCTGGGAGAGGCGATGGAGGTTGTTGAGGAGTTGGCAGAGGTGGAGGAGATCAGCCTAAAAGAGGCGAGAGTAGTGATGGATGAAGAAGAGCAGAGGCAGGAGGAGAGCCTGGAGGAGGCGATGGAAGTTGTTGAGGTTGGGGGAGAGGAGCTCAAGTTTGAGCAGGAAGAGGCAAGGGTAAGTTGGGAGCGGTCGGGGCTGGAGCCGGCCGAAGAAGTGGTGGAGATGGAGGTGCTTACAAGAGCGGGGGAGGTGCAAAGGATTCGGATCAGCGGAGGCTTGAGCCTCGAGGATCAGGAGCGGATGCGAGCCTGCATCCAAAGCAACGTCGACATCTTCGCTTGGAGCGCGGCAGACATGCCGGGCATCGACGCGGACGTGGCCTGTCATCGCTTGAACCTGGATCCCAGAGCCCGCCCCATACGCCAAAAGATGAGGGCCATCGCCACCAAGCTAGAAGCCCCCATCCGAGAGGAGGTCAAAAAGCTCCTGGACGCAGGCTTCATCTCAGAGATCCAGTATCCAGGCTGGATCTCCAACGTGGTAATGGTAAAGAAGGGAGGAGGAAAATGGCGCATGTGTATTGATTTTTCCTTATTAAATAAATCATGTCCCAAGGATTGCTACCCCTTGCCTCGAATCGACGCGCTGGTTGACTCAGCCGTTGGTTTTTCTCTTATGAGTTTTTTAGATGCATTTTCAGGTTACCATCAGATCTGGATGAACCCTCCTGATGTCAAGGATGTTTCCTTCATCACGAGAGAGGGATGCTTCAGCTATGAGATGATGCCCTTCGGATTGAAGAACGCAGGGGCAACGTACCAACGCATGATGGATCGAATCTTTCGAGATTAGAGGGGAAGGAACCTCGAGGTCTACATGGACGACCTCATGGTCAAAAGCAAGTGTGTCGATTTCCACTTGCGGGACTTGGAGGAGACGTTTGCCACCCTGCGAAGGTTCAAGATGAGGCTGAACCCCTTGAAGTGCGTCTTCGGGGCTAGTCGTGGGAAATTCCTCGGACACCTCTTGACTCCAGCAGGGGTAGAACCTAACCCCGATAAGGTTAAGGCTATCCTAGACCTGGAATCGCCTCGCAGTGCCAAGGAGGTCCAGCGCTTGACCGGGAAGTTGGCCGGGCTAAGCAGGTTCCTCTCTCGGTCAGGGGATAGATGTTCCTCTTTCTTTAAAGTACTTCGTGGTAACCAAGTATTCGAATGGATGGCCGAGTGTGAAGAGTCATTTCAGGGGCTGAAGAGACAACTCTCCCAAGCTCCGTTACTTCAAAGCCCGAAGGAAGGGGAGGACCTAGCCTTGTATCTCGGAGTGGGGGGAGAGGCAGTGAGCTCCGTCTTGGTTAGGGAAGAGGGGAAGAAGCAGTTACCCGTCTATTATGTCAGCCGAATCTTAAAAAAGGCGGAGCTCCGATACCCCATCCTGGAGAAGCTAGCGTATGCTTTGGTCATCTCAGCTAGGAAGCTTCGCCCTTACTTTCAAGCACACTCGATTAGGGTGGTAACCAACCATCCCCTTCGCAAGGTCTTGGAGGGGGTGGAACATTCAGGAAGGTTGGCAAAGTGGTCCATCGAGCTAAGCGAGTTCGACATTTCTTTCGTCCCGAGGCTCTCCATCAAAGCCCAGGCCGTAGCGGATTTTCTGGCGGACTATGTTGCCGAGGCCGAGGTTGAAGAACCAAGGCCGCAAGAAGCGTGGAAGATGGTGGTCGACGGGGCCTCAGGAAGGCACTCCCTGGGAGGAGGTGTGGTGTTGGTAAGCCCTCAGGGAGTTACCATAGAGCAAGCAGTGACTTTCCATTTCCCTGTAACCAATAACCAAGCGGAGTATGAGGCTGTGATCGCTGGCCTTCGCTTGGCAAAGGAGCTGGAAATCCAGGATGTGGAGGCCTTCACCGACTCAATGGTGGTAGCATCGCAGATCCGAGGCGAGTTTGAGGCCCGGGAGCCTACCCTCGCAAGATATCTATCAAAGGTAAGAACTATTATTGGAGGTTTCCGTTCTTTTTCTATTCAACATGTTCCCAGGGAGGAAAGCATGGCAGCTGACCGATTAGCAAAGTTCGGGCCTCGAGGTGGAGGTACCCTAACCGAACTATTTCGGCCAGCCATTGAAGAGGGGGAGGTGATGGAGGTGAATCGGCGGTCCTCATGGGTAGATCCGTTGGTGACCTTCTTGACCACAGGAGAACTGTCGGAAGAAGTCAAGGATGCAAAGAGCTTCAGGCACAAGGCGGCTCATTACCTGATGCTGGAGGGGAGCTTGCATCGGAAGATGTTGTCAGGGCTCCTCGCGAGATGCGTAACCGAGGAAGAAGTCCCGAGGATCCTGGAAGAGGTGCATTCTGGAGAATGCGGCAGTCATTCAGGGGGAAGGACATTGGAAGCAAGGGTGATAAGGCAAGGATATTTCTGGCGGACCTTAAGGAAGGATACAGCTGAATTCGCAAGGAGGTGTCGGAAGTGCCAAGTACATGCTCCTCTCCAGCTCTTGCCCGCCCAAAGGCTTCGAAGCATCACGTCGCCATGGCCCTTCGCCATTTGGGGAATGGACCTGGTTGGACCCTTTCCTCCAGCTAGCGGGCAGAGGAGGTTCCTCCTAGTTATGATTGACTACTTCTCCAAATGGCTGGAGATCAATCCGTTAGCCAAGGTAACCTCCCAGGTCATCAGAAACTTCGTTTGGGGGGAAATCATTTGCAGGCACGGATTGCCCCAAGCGATAGTGACGGAAAACGGTCCTCAGTTTGCCAGTGAAGAATTCATCAGTTTCTGCACCCAATTGGGGATTGACCTCAGGTTCGCCTCTGTCCATCATCCTCGGAGCAATGGCCAGGTGGAGGTGGCAAACAAAGTCATCGTCAACTTGCTCAAAAAGAAGGTGGAGAACCTGAAGGGTAGCTGGGTGGAACAGCTCCCTTCCGTCCTGTGGGCCTTGCGAACAACTCCGAACACGGCCACAGGAGAGACCCCCTTCAAGCTCTCTCATGGGTGTGAGGCTGTCCTCCCGGTGGAGTTTGAGGTTCGGTCCCCAAGGGTCGCGACCGCAGCTGAGGGAAGCGAAGCTTGGAGGTTGGAGAATGAGGAAGGGTTGCGCCTCTCATTAGATATGGTGGAAGAGCTGCAGGATGTTGCCGCCATCAGGCAAGAAGAAATAAAACGGCGAATGGCTCGGTACTTCGATAAGCACATCAGAGTCAAGCAATTCGCCGAGGGGGATCTAGTACTGAAAAAGGTCGACGCTGCGGGAAGGTCGGCCGCGGTTGGTAAGCTCAACCCTAGCTAGGAAGGGCCTTATATAGTAGAGAAGGCTCTAGTTAACGGAGGCTACTATCTCCAGGACGCGGAGGGAAGGACCTCGAGTCACACCTGGAATGGTGATGACCTGAAGCGCTTCTACCCGTAAGAGGGAAAGAAGGATTGTAATGTTGTAAACAACTGTTGCATTTTCAACGAGTTTATTTCAAAATGTTGACTGTCGCTGAATATGCAATCTTTATGTTTTTTGTTTTAACTGGCTATGATTCCTCATCTCAGTGATAGAATAGGCCTGGTTGAAGGAATCTTCATCAACACCCCGAGCTTGGCTCGGCCCTAGGTAGACCCGCTGCGCAGGCTCTCATCTAGCTGGCAGGTCCGAAGGCTCGCCTGTGGGGGAGAGGTTTGATTATCTTCATCAACACCCCGAGCTCGGCTCGGCCCCAGGTAGACCCGCTGCGCAGGCTCTCATCTAGCTGGCAGGTCCGAAGGCTCGCCTGTGGGGGAGAGGTTTGGTTATCTTCATCAACACCCCGAGCTCGGCTCGGCCCCAGGTAGACCCGCTGCGCAGGCTCTCATCTAGCTGGCAGGTCCGAAGGCTCGCCTGTGGGGGAGAGGTTTGGTTATCTTCATCAACACCCCGAGCTCGGCTCGGCCCCAGGTAGACCCGCTGCGCGGGCTCTCATCTAGCTGGCAGGTCTGAAGGCTCGCCTGCGGGGGAGAGGTTTGGTTATCTTCATCAACACCCCGAGCTCGGCTCGGCCCCAGGTAGACCCGCTGCGCAGGCTCTCATCTAGCTGGCAGGTCCGAAGGCTCGCCTGTGGGGGAGAGGTTTGGTTATCTTCATCAATACCCCGAGCTCGGCTCGGCCCCAGGTAGACCCGCTGCGCAGGCTCTCATCTAGCTGGCAGGTCTGAAGGCTCGCCTGTGGGGGAGAGGTTTGGTTATCTTCATCAACACCCCGAGCTCGGCTCGGCCCCAGGTAGACCCGCTGCGCAGGCTCTCATCTAGCTGGCAGGTCCGAAGGCTCGCCTGTGGGGGAGAGGTTTGGTTATCTTCATCAACACCCCGAGCTCGGCTCGGCCCCAGGTAGACCCGCTGCGCAGGCTCTCATCTAGCTGGCAGGTCCGAAGGCTCGCCTGTGGGGGAGAGGTTTGGTTATCTTCATCAACACCTCGAGCTCGGCTCGGCCCCAGGTAGACCCGCTGCGCAGGCTCTCATCTAGCTGGCAGGTCCGAAGGCTCGCCTGTGGGGGAGAGGTTTGGTTATCTTCATCAACACCCCGAGCTCGGCTCGGCCCCAGGTAGACCCGCTGTGCAGGCTCTCATCTAGCTGGCAGGTCCGAAGGCTCGCTTGTGGGGGAGAGGTTTGGTTATCTTCATCAACACCCCGAGCTCGGCTCGGCCCCAAGTAGACCCGCTACGCAGGCTCTCATCTAGCTGGCAGGTCCGAAGGCTCCCCTGTGGGGGATAGGTTGGCTCCTGCGATACTTTGTTCTTAGCCACTTCTACGTTACAACGAGCTCGGCTCGAACCCCGGTAGACCCGCTGCGCAGGCGCCCACATAAGCTAGCAGGTCCGACGGCTCGCCGGTGGGGTAGGGGTTTAATTGGTTGGAAAAATACGGGGGCAGGGCCCTAAAGGTCTCGGCTCAGAGGTCTCAACCGGTAAAAGTCTCGGTTTGGAGGTCTCGGCCGGTAAGGGTCTTGGCTCAGAGGTCTCGGCCAGTAAAGGTCTCGGTTAAAGGGGGGTTCTCGCAAAAGGAGGCTCCCGGCGGACCTGGGCAGGACGACTTAATCGACGACACGAGGTTCCCGCCTAACGGATCTCTGAGAAAGGTTATCCTAAAGAGACTAAGGGTCTCGGCGGAAGCTCGCGCGGAAGCCATTCAGCAGAATAATATACTTTCAAGCACACACTGACAATGAAAGATGAAACATTCCTTTACATAGAATTAATTACAAAAGTTGGAGTCTCTCGCTCATTACAAGAAACAAAAAGAAAAAGAAAGAAGCTTAGGGGGACGCGCTGTAACTCCCGCTTGTGCTCTCGCCTGAATCATCGCCCGAGCTCGCTTCGGATGTCTCACCAATGGCGGTGGAAGACTTCAAGATATCTGAGGGAGGCGAGTCGGGCGCGCCTGGAGGTTTTGGGACCGGATCGTATAGCCAAGGGAGGAGTTGGCGAGCGTCGATGGTCGCGCCGTCCTCCCGAAGCAGCTTGACGTCTCGCAGTGTCTCAAGCGTCAGCTTGACGGTTGCCATAGCATTGGCTTGCAACAGCTTGTCAACTTCGTACTCCGAGAGATAATGACTCCTCAGCCTCGCATCCAGCTCCGGAGGCGAGACCTTCGCCATCTCAGCGCGAAGCTGTTCCCTCAGGAGGACGCTCTCGCAGCGCGCGTTGGCCAGCTCTGCGCGAAGCTCCCTGACTTGGGCAGAATCCTGTAAAAAGAAAAAAAAAGAGTTCAGTCTGGAAACATCGCACAGTAGTAACTTCGGGGAAACGGGGGCAAGGGTTCAGGAGGGTCTCGCCTACCTCGGTCGCGGGGCGCAGAGACAGCGCCAGTCGAGCGTCCGCAAGCTCCTGTTGAGCTCTCGCGAGTTCTTCTTCTGCGGTGTGCCGCGAGCCACCGCGTCCTCCCTTGCCTTGCGCATATCGGTGAAATTCTTGTCGATGGTGATGCTTTGACGCGCACACATATGCGTAAGCTCGAACCCGCGCAATATAGCCCGGGTGGCATCGAAGGCTAGAAGGCGGGTGGACATCTGGTCAAACACGCCGGCATCCTCCCGGCTGTAGAGACCATATCCAAGCGAGAAGGCCTCGCCAGTCACATTTTCCCCCTCCGCCCATCTGGGAAGGAGTGTCGAAACCCTGATTGAGTTTGACTCGGGGTCCCATTCCATCTGAGGCTTCCCCTCCGAGTCGGCGTACCTCACGCCAAAACCAAAGTTCCGGTGCCCTCTCGGCACCTCCTGGGGCGGGGCGCTGGCGGAGGTTTCGGCGGCGACCACTTCTCCCCAAGCCTCGCTCGCGGCCGATGGGTTCCCGGTAGAAGCCTCGGCGCGGCTCTTGGCGGCGGCATCCATCTCGCTGGCCATCTGAAGGATCGCTTCAAAGGACCTGCCCTCGGGAGGAGGTTGGACAGGCGAGATGGCCGGGGCTTTCCCCTTCTCGAGAGCAGATGGTTTGGGCCTCTTCAGCGTTCGGAGAGGAGGAAGGGTGACCTTCCGCTTCTTGGCTGGTGGCGGCATAGGAGGGGCTGGATCGTTTCGGCAAGCGCTGGCGCTAGCTTCCGCGAGCGCAAGGGAGCCTCCCGCGGCCAGACCCTCGACGCTCCGACCTTCAGCGAAGGGTTGGCGCAGAGGGACCTCCCACTCTCCTGCAAAGTTAAAACGCTTCAACGCGAGAAGATCTTCGATAAAAGAGGGAATCCGAGGCGAGACCATACCTTCGCCCGAGTGAACGAGTGGGAGGGAGTCGACGTCTCGCCTGAGGTAGGGAACATCGAACTCCTTGGTCCCAAAGAATTCCAGGATTGCGCTCTCGCGTGATCCTAGAGTAGGCGGCTTGTAGGCAGCGTCCTCGTACTGAACGGGCTGAAGCAGGACGTTGCCGAAGTCTCCGCTGACATAAACAAATTTCTCGCCCCAGTGGTGGTGCTTGTTGGCGAGACCGGTAACCTCGAGCAGTTGCCCGGAGAAGAAAACCACCCCTCCCTTGGCGCGGAAGTTGAATAGCTTCCGGAAGATGGGCAAACTGAACTCGATCCTCTCGGATCGCATATAGCATATGAATGCTATAAGGATCGCGACCGAGTTCGGGTTCAGTTGGGCGGGAACCACCCCATAATAGCGAAGAGCAAGCCGAACCTCCGGCCAAAGGGGAAGGCGGAAGCCCACCTCGAAATGCTTGAGGGGGATGGCGAGTTCTCCCGGCTCCGGAGTATTCACCTTATCGTGGTTTCCCGGGTTCCGCGCCGAGAAGCCGGCGGGGATGTAGCAGCCAACGATCATGTTATATTCGTCGAGGGAGAGCTTGCAGGAAGGGAAGAGATGTTTTTGGAAAGCTTCCGCGCAGTGGGCGTGACCCTTGTTCTCGCCAGGCATGGTGGGTTTGCGAGTGAGAGCGAGAGCTGAAAAGAGGTCGAAGCGGAAGCAAGAACGCGAGAGCAAGGAAGGAAGGCTGAGGTTCCGGATCGAAGAAGTAAATGCGGTTGGTAGACTTCTCTATTTATAGGGAATCGTAATCATCATGGATCCATCCGACAGAGAGAGAAAGTGACAGCGGAGTACAGCTGTCAGAATCCGGGCTAACGGCGCCTCGATTTTCCCCCTCGGGATGGCAGCGGTCAACGGTCGTTCCTGGTTTCGACGCAACTCTGGATTGGCGCAAGCCTCCTAGATTGGCGCAAGCCTCCTAGATTGGGGGAAGCCTCCTAGATTGGCGCAAGCGTCCTAGATTGGTGTAAGCGTCTTAATTTAAAAGCCTCGCAGAGCAATAAAAAGAAAAAAGAAAAGAGAGACATGGGTAACAGCGAGATCCTCGTTAGCGCAAGCTGGATAAACTTAATTAATAGTAATGTTTATTACAGATACATTGATAAAAGAGATACATTGAGATTCAAAGCGGGAAGGCTAATAGGGCTTCCAGCTCCATCGTCCTCGTTCTCGCCGCCTAGTTCTTGGGGGCGCCAACGGGTTGAAGTAAGACGATAGGGTGGTACACCCAAGGTTGATCCGCCTGGCGTGATCCCGGATCTGCGAGATGCACCTCCCTGGCGAAGACCCGGCAGAAGGCCCTCCCGGGCAAACAGTCTCGCCCAAGAAGAAATCCCGCTCCAGAGCCTCCAGCCTTTGCTCCACGGATTCGCGGAATGCTTTCGCCGCGGCAGTATGGGCACGGTCTCGCCGGACAAGCTTGGACAAAATGACCGAGATCTTCCTCCTTCTCCCCTTCGCGCTCCCAGCGTTGTTCAAGGTTTCTTCTATCTCGCCAGACGAGGGGAGGGGGACTCTTCATCTTCTTCTTCTTCTTCTTCCTCCTCTTCTTCTCCTTCCTCGTTGACTCCCGACCGCAAGCCAGGATCACCTGCGAAAGAAACACACGAGAATTTTGGTCAGGGCATGACAATCAACAGTCCAGAAAAGTTTTCGCATACCTGCGGCTGGGCGAGAACCGTCAACCAAAGTTGGACGAGAAGGCCCGGCCCCTCCGTTGGTTCCATAAAGGAGGTGAAGAGGCTTGCCCAGCCCCGGGCGGAAGGGCTCGCGCACGATGATCCCGGCCTGGCCGGAAGCATGAGGGGAGTTATCTTCTCTCAAGGGACGATCAGCATCCTTGAGAGTAGCGGAAGGTTCAGAAGCCGCCCCTCCCGCCTGCAGGATAGGATTGGCCACCGCAGGAGGCACTTCAACGGTTCTCGCTTCATCTTCCCGGGTGGTTAGACCCGGGTCGGCGGGAGTTGGCACTGCGAGAAGACGGTTCAGAAAAGAAAGGGTCGGGTTGAAATATTGACAAGGGAAAATGTACCTATCGTTCCGGTTTTGGCCGGAGGAATCCTCTCTGAGACCCGCGTTTGGTCCTTGGGTGAATGAGCGGGCAGGTTCGAAGAACTTGGCGGGATCTCGGCGTCATCGTTAGGAGCGGATTCCTGCGAAAGCTTACTTTAACCGTCGGATCTAGTACACAATCAGCTCGATAGGAACGGTTGAAAGGCTTACCTTCTGCGGAGAAGGATCCCCCGCAGGATTGGGAGTGGGGGAAGGAGGATCCCTGTTCTCGCGAGAAAGGTCCCGCCGGACCACCTTCGCCCTTTTCTTTTCCTTCTTCTTCGGCTCGGAAGGCCCGGCGGTTGAAGTCTTTCTCGCTAACCATGGAGCCACCGCCGCACAGTTAGCCAAGGCCCGCGCTTGGGCAGCGGCTAACCGGTCTTGGAGGTCTTGCGGAAGCGGTTTGGCAGCACGTTTGGGATGCATGGTAAGCTCGCGCAAAAATCCCTGAGGCGAGAGCTCAGCTGGAAAACCGTACTTCAAGGGCAGGGCGTATGGACGCCTATCAGTGCATATTTATAGCCGCAGTGGGGCCCCCCAAAAGATTCCCTCGGTAGGCGGGCACGTGTCCAGCGAATATTTCGGGGGTTGGACTTGTCTTGTCGAGCGCAGGGCTAGCTCGAAAAGAGCGGGGATTATGTACAACCCCATATTCGCTGGGAGGGACCCAGAGGCTTCAGTGGTCAGGATTGGGCTAGTCTCAGGCTAGCCTCGGGTTGACCCTAAGGCATACTTGTGGAGTTCTCATCCTGTAGGAGCTCTCGCCAAGGGCAGGGAAAAGATGGAGAGGCCAAAGCAGATAGTCGAGCTCTCGGCAGGAGAGATCGTCGACCGACCAAGGCAGATAGTCGAGCTCTCGGCAGGAGAGATCGTCGACCGACCAAAGCAGATAGTCGAGCTCTCGGCAGGAGAGATCGTCGACCGACCAAAGCAGATAGTCGAGCTCTCGGCAGGAGAGATCGTCGACCGACCAAAGCAGATAGTCGAGCTCTCGGCAGGAGAGATCGTCGACCGACCGAAGCAGATGGCTCGACCACGGAAGCTTCCGCCTTAGGGAAAGCTCCCGCCCAGGGCAGGCGAGAAGGCCCTAAGTAAGCCTTCAGTCGCGATAGTTTCAAGACCGTGAAGGGCGCGAACCTCCCTGGCAAGGGGTCTCGCCAAGGTCGGCCCAATTGGGGGTCCAGCGAGAGCCTTCACGGCCAGGGTTCTCGCCAAGTGGGCCCACGTGGTAGGGCCCGGCGCTCGTAAAGGGGATTATTTTATTAGTATCCCGAGGTAAAATTATCCAAATACCCTTGGAATGACAGCGGGATTTGGCTATTGGCAGACCCCTCAGGGGTATTTCAGTATTTTCAGGTCAAAGGAAGACTATAAAAAGACCCATAGGGGCTCTTTGGAAGGCAGGGCTTTCATTATTCTCCAACTCTAGTGTCTTCTGAGGAGCTCCCAGCCCAGCATTTGGCTTTGGAGGGGAAGCTCTCAGAGATCTTCCGGGTGTGTGGTGGGACCTCCCAGCTGAGGCTTTGGGTCAGTCTTTTGACCTTAGCAGCCAGTCAAGGGTCGAGGTAAGAGAGAAGTAGGCGTCGGCTGCACTTTGGTTTGTGAACATTCGTTGGGGTCATTTTTGGCTTCAACAGTCACAATGCTGTGAACCCTAACAAACTGCTGAAGAAAAATTTGTCGATAGAATTTCAATTTTTGGCTGATGTAGTTGGGAAAGTGCTTCTGGCCAAGCACTCAGCCCATGATACCATATCAAGATATCAATTTTGTCTTATGGGAGCTCTGCTTGATAAGAAACATCTAGACTGGGGATCAATTTTCTTCAACCTGGTTAAGAAGAAGCTGAGTAAGACTGCTGTCTGTTTTGGGAGAATTCTAGGGGTCTATCTGAATTCCAGATGCCCTGAGCTGCTAACCTCTTCTGGGATGTTCATTAATGCATCCAAGAGGCTCTCCTGTGCCCTTTTCAGCAAATGGGACAGGCAGATTGTAAACCCCTCCAGAGCTGTTGCACCACTATCTTCAGGCACCAGGACTGTCTCTGTCACTCCACCTCTGGTCTCTGCCCCAGTAGAAGTGTTGCCTGCTTCTCCTCCTCCTCCAGCTGTCTCTACCCCAGCCACTTCATCCTCACCTCCAATCACCACCATATTGATATCTTCCCCCATTAACATTTCTTCACCAGTTTCAACCCCTCCAGCATCTACCTCAGAGGAATTCCATCCTCTCTTCTCTTACCCAATCTTCACCTCTCCATCATTTTCCTTGGCAGATGATTCCTTTATGGATGATTCCCCCTCCTCTCCTCTTGATCCTCCCTCTACCTCCTCATTCCAACAAATGCTGCAAGAAATTCTATCCCAACCATCCTTCACACCTTCCCTTGCCTCACCTATCTACACCTCAACATCTTCAATCTCTTCCATTCCCCTCTCAGAGCCATCCATTCCCAGACCTACTATACCATCACTTTCCATGCCACCAGCTCCAGCCATCATCCTTCCAACAATCTTCTCTCCTACCTCTGCTCAAGCCCCTCTTGAGCATGTAGATTTATCAGCCCTGGCAGACAGGTTATATGAGCTGCTAGCTCCTAAGCTAACCTCATTACTGGAGACCACTCTGGCTCCACTCCTGACCCATGTCAAGGAGCTGTCTTCCAAGCTCTCCTCCTTCACTTCCTCTCAGGCAATTACCTCTTCTGGGTGCCTTGACTCAGTTCTACCTGAATCCAGGCAGGGGGAGATGCCTTCGGAAGTAGTGGTTGTGCCTGAGTCTGCTCCTGCTTTTGCAATGGACCTCCAGAGCTTGCTCTCTGTGTTTGATACAGTTTACCTCAGATCTTTGCCAGTTCCTCATACTGAAGACTTGTCTAAGGCCATTATGCCTATTTCTGTCTGTGATCCCAGCCAAATTGAAGCATATGTAAATTCCTTGAAGGTTGTGGATGTTTATATTTCCATCTCTGATGCTGCTACTAAGGTCATTGTGCCTCTTGTTGTTGAAGCTGCTGCTGCTGCTGAAGATACTGAAATGGTTCCTGTATTTGAAGATACATCTGCTGCTGAAGAAGTTGCTTCTTACCTAGAAGATCTTGCACCTGCTGTTGTTACTGCTCCTACTGCTGCTGTTGCTTCAAAAGTTCCTTCTGCTCAAATTTCTGATGCTGCTCCTGCCCTGACTGCTGATCAGTTGAAGTTACAAGAGAAATACATAAAAAGCATTGATGATTTGTATGACAAACCTCAAAGTTCAGAGAGTGATCAATTCCAAACTGATTCAGATGACTCTGCAAATTCTATTGCCAAGAAGAGGAAGGCCAGAAGCAAGGCCTTGATGTCAGTCCCCCCAGCTCAGGCAAAGGATTCTAATGACATTCCCTACTACATTCTGCATGACTGCCCCATATCTGAGCCCTGGATGCAGTATTCCAAGAACCAATCAAAGGCTATGAAGAAGAGAAGGAAGCTGAATAAGTATGAAAAAGGATCTTCTCAGTATCAGCCTCCTCCTCCTCCTCCAGATTCTGGTTCAGGCTCAGCCTCTCAAGCTCCAGCTTCCAGGCAAAGCTCCTCCCAGTAGTATCAGAAATACTATCAAAGGGGGCAACATCAAAGGGGATATCAGTCTAGAAGGGGCCAATATAGAGGAAGCCAGAGAGGGCATAGATTTCATCAAAAGGAAGGACAAGGGCATACTGATTCTACTTCAGGTCCTTTCCCTTATAAGCTAAAAGATGCAGTTGTCTCCAGGACCCCTCCTACTGATTCTGAGTCCATCAACAGATATGAACCTCCTATTTCATTTGAGGATCCTGAGAACAACCCCTTGTCCTGGACAGCTAGAATGAAAGAGTTGGCTGCTCTTGATCAAATAAAAAAGGCCAGAGAGCAAGGCAAGGACACTTCAAACATAACAACTATATCAGATCAGAGAAAGAAAGAACTGGAGAGATATGCATCAAGAAAATTCTTTAATCCAGAAGATTATATGAAGCTGCACCCTGAGGCTGTAGTTCCAAGGCCCAGATCTCAAACTTCCTTAAGTGCAGAAGATGATAGAATATCCAAGAAAGAAGCCCTCAATCCCAATAGAGAAATTTTGTTTAAAAAGGGAACTGAGAAGAAGTGAATTGTGTAAGCTGAACAATCATCCTCCTTTGGATATTTGCTGACTTCTTTTCTGTGATCTGCATTGCTGCTATATCTTTTCTTCTGCATTGTTGTTTTAGTTTCTGTCTTGAATGTATGCTTATTTATTTCCTAATTCTGTCTGTAAATAGTAATCCTAACCCAAATAGGGGGAGATTGTTGGAACACCCTATTACTAATTTGGGTAAGGATCACTATGTTTGTCTTAGGAAACCAGGTTGACCTAGTTGTATAGTTGTAAAGGTCAACATTAGAATGAGTCTAGGGCTTAGAACTTAGGTTTGAAGCTGCCCCCAGGACCATTCCAATATCAAGGATATAGAGCCAAGTCTAAGGCATTTTTCGTCGAGCTCAGGTCGACGAAACGTCGAGCTTAGTTCGACGCTCTCTGAGCTCAACTTCGATAAATCGTCGAACTCCAGTCGACGATCTTCGAGCTCAGATCGACGATCTGCTTTCAGACAATTTTGTTTAGTCATCAAACTACATTCTACGTTTTTCTAGCTCAGGTCGACGATCTCTCTTCAGCTATTCTTCAAGTCGCTGAGCTCGGTTCGACGATCTTTGAGCTCAGTTCGACGTTTTCTGTCTGTTTGATCTGTTTCCATCTCTGAGCTCAGTTCGACGATAGTAGAGCTCAGATCGACGATTTTTCTGAGAGATCAACGATCCTAAGGATTCAAATGCTGCCAGTCTTTGGATGTTTTTGAAATCTCTCAGCATTTATGTTAAGGAGATCTGCGAGCCGTTTGTCTTTATTCTGGAGCAAGTTTCAAGGAATTATTCCGGGAATGTTTTATTGGACCTTCCTCTAGAAGACAAGACTCTTTATGGAAGACATTTATGCCTGCCAACGGCTATCTTTAATTGGATTCTTTTTGAGAATAAGATCTTCCTTTTTCATCTTTAGTCAGACAAGAACACACAATAACATACACAGAGAACACAACAAGAAGAATTAAGCTGTCACAGATAACAAGTGATCAATTCTGAAGAATCAGAATAACAATCTTTTTGCTTACAGAAAAGTGATCACAGCTTCATCTCAAGAACTCCAGACACCTCATCTTTCAGCCTTTTTGCTAAAACAATCCTTTGCTGGAGATCTAAAGTTCTGAAGGCCTATCACCCTAGAGCAAAGCTTCCATTCCTGAACCTGCCTACAACTCAGGGGGAGCTTTGACAACAAAAGATCCACTAGTCTTCTCTCATTTGATTTGAGAACAGAGAAGACAACTTCACCTCTTTATCTTTTCTTTTTCTGCTGTAAAAGGGTTCTTGAACTCCCTTCAAAAGTACTGTCTGGTTCTGAGAGCCTTGTCAAAACTCAGTGGTGGAAAGACACCTTATCAAAAAATCCAGTTTTGGTTTTTGAGCACCTGATCAAAAGCTCATTGGTTTCAGGACACCTGATCAACTCATCCTGAGTGGATTCCTACCAAGGGTGGTAGAAGAGTGGATGTACCCAGGTTTTTGGGGAACCACTATATTTCCTTGTGTCTTCTGGGTTGTTTGTGTGATTGGTTTGCTGTGTGCTGTGCTCTTTACTTCTTTGTTTTTTTAACTCTTTACTAACACTCTACACTATACTATAAATTGAATTTTATATTTGCTGATCAATTTCAACTGTGAAATTAATTTAAATAAACTCTATTCACCCCCCCCCCCCTCTAGAGTTGAGATAGATCTTACCCTCACTTTCAAAGTCCGTCACTGCTTGCGCCTTAATGGAGAGCCTTGGGACAAAAGAGATGTTGAACTTGCTCAGCTCAATGGACCACTTGGCCAGTCTCCCCGAGTGCTCCACCCCTTCAAAGATCCTACGAAGAGGATGGTCGGTTATCACCCTAATCGTGTGTGCTTGGAAATATGGCCGAAGCTTTCTTGCCGAAATGATCAGACCATACACTAGCTTTTCGAGGATGGGGTAACGGAGCTCCGCCTTCCTCAAGATCCGGCTTACGTAGTAGATGGGTATCTACTTCTTCCCCTCTTCCCTGACTAGAACAGAGCTCACGGATTCCGCTCCCACCCCGAGATACAGGGCTAGGTCCTCCCCTTCTTTTGGGCTTTAAAGTAGGGGAGCCTGGGAGAGCTGTCTCTTCAGTCCTTGGAAGGCTTCCTCACACTCGGCTGTCCACTCAAACCTCTGGTTATCCCTCAACATTTTGAAGAACGATGAACATTTGTCTCCAGACCGAGAAAGGAACCTGCTTAGTCCAGCCAACTTGCCTGCCAAGCGTTGGACCTCCTTGGCATTGCGAGGTGATTCCAGGTCTAGGATGACCTTTACCTTATCCGGGTTAGGCTCCACCCCTACCGGAGTCAAGAGATGTCCAAGAAACTTCCCGCGGCTGGCCCCGAAGACACACTTCAAGAGATTCAGCCTCATCTTGAACCTTCGGAGGGTGGCAAAGGTCTCTTCGAGGTCCCGCAGGTGTGAGCTCACACACTTGCTTTTCACCATTAGGTCATCGACATAGACTTCCAAGTTTCTCCCTCTCTGCCCCTGGAAGACTCGATCCATCATGCGCTGGTATGTGGCTCCTGCATTTTTAAGCCCAAAGGGCATCATCTTATAGCTGAAGCATCCTTCCATAGTGATGAAGGAGACGTCTTTGACGTTGGGGGGGATGCATGTGAATCTGGTGTTAACCTGAAAAAGCATCAAGAAAACTCATAATAGAAAAACCGATGGCTGAGTCAACCAGCGCGTCGATTCGAGATAGAGGGTAGCAATCCTTGGGGCATGATTTATTTAATAAAGAGAAGTCAATACACATGCGCCCTTCCCTCCCCCTTTCTTAACCATTACCACGTTGGAGATCCAGCCTGGGTACTGGACCTCCGAGATGAAGCCTGCCTCCAAGAGCTTTCTGAACTCCTCGCGGATGGGCTCCTCCAGCTTGGTGGTGATGGTCCTCATATTTTAGCGTATGGGGCGAGTCCGAGGGTCCAGGTTCAGGCGATGACAGGCCACATCCGCGTCAATGCCCTGCATGTCCTCCGCGCTCCAGGCAAAGATATCGACGTTGTTCTGGATGCAAGCTCTCATCTGCTCCTGGTCCTCGAGAATCAGGCCCCCGCTAATCCGCACCCTCTGCACCTGCCCTGCTCTAGTGGAGACCTTCATCTCCACCACTTCTTCGGCCGGCTCCAACCGCGATTGCTCCCAGCCGTCCCTTGATTCTTCCTCAAACTCCAACTCCTCCCCTCCTTCAGCCTCCATTACCTCCCCCGGCTTCTCCTCCTGGAGCTGATGAATCTCCACACCCCTCGGGGCCTCCTGCTCAACTCTCCCAATTTGGCCCTCCTCTTCATCCATCACTTCATCCAAACCCTCCTGTTCAACTCCAACGCCGAGCTTCTCTTCTACCTCCATCGCCTCCTCTAGGCTCTCCTCCGGCTGCTGCTCGACTTCCTCCCCCCTCCGGGCCTCCTCAGCTTCTCCCACCACCTGCTCCTCTACCTCCAGACTCACCTCCTCTTGCTCTGCTAGCTCCCTCTCCAGTTCTTCTGCCTCCGCCATCCAAGACATAGTGTTAACTGCCGTCACGTAGAATGGTCTTGCCACCTTTGGATCCCCCCTGATCCTGACCTGCACCCCTCCGTTATTGAACTTGAGACATTGGTGGAACGAGGAGGGGACGCAGCTAAAGGCGCTGATGAGGGGACGTCCAAAGATTGCGTTGTAACTACTTGGGGCATCCACTATCACGAACCTACAGTTCTGTGACACCCCCCCAGCTTTACATGTAGTCTCACTCCTCCCTCTACTTCTTTCCTCTCTCTGGAAAACCCGAACAACGGTCCATCTGAGGCCAGAACCCTCTTTCCTTCAACCTTCATCTCATCGAAGGCTCTCTTGAAGATGACGTTCACCGAGCTCCCATTGTCTACCAGTATCCTGGAGACCGTAAAGTTCTCCACCGCTGCCTGAATCACCAGAGCATCGCAGAAAGGGTCCTCGTAGTCCAGCATATCCGCGGATGAAAAGATGATTTTTTTTCTTTCGGGGGGGGGGGGGGCTAAGGAGGTCGAGGCGACCCCTCTGTGGAACGTGATTTGCAAGCTTCCCTTGCGGGTTGCCTCGATCCCTACCCCTCCGTGGATCACTCTGATCCCTCCTCAGGTCCCTACGTCTACCCGGTCCTCGCATCTATCTTCCTCCCCTCCCTGCTGCACTTCCAAGATCCTCACCGGCGGATCCTGCCTCCCAACTCCTCTGGCTTCCCTCACCTCCAAAAACTCCGGGCAGGTGGTCGTCGCGTGACCCTCCTCCTGATGGAAGTCACAAAAGGGTAACGCCACCCTCCCCCCTTCCATCTCCTCCTCCTCTTCTCCCAGCTCCCTGGACTCTTCTTCCTCCTCCTCCTCCTCTTCCTCTACCGACCTCCATCGCTTATTGCGGTGGTGGGAAGTGACCCCTCGACCCCTGCCTCCACGCCTGCTGGTCAAACCTTCTCGGTTCACGAAGATTATCTCTTCCTTGAAAACCTCCTCCTTGGCCCTGGGGGCGACCCTCCTGAGGCCTCCAACCCAATCGGTTGTTCGGCTCCCGGGCTCCCCATCCCTGCTGCTGCCCCTACCCTCAGGGTTCTTCTCTCCTTCTTTCTTCCCTTTGCTCCCTCTGCTCTCTTGGCTCCCTCTGCTCTCTTGGCTCCCTCTGCTTTCCTGCTGGCGGTTCCTTATCATCCTCTGTCAACCTGGCCAGCTTCCTGGCAAATGCCGGGTTCACCCTCTCGAAGTCTATCTCTTTTGCCGCCCTCTCCATGATCTCCTCAAAAGAGAGGGGGGCACTCTTTTCAACTCCATGCTAAAAAACCCCGGCCTCAGCCCCAGGGTAAAGGCAAGCATCAATGCATACCCCGGGACCTCTTGGACCAGGAGAATCTCCTCTTGGAACCGGTCAACATAGTGACCCAACGTCTCATCTTGCTTCTGCCTCACCGCGAACAGGCATTCTGCTTCCTTCTTCCGCTTCTTCGATGTCGAGAACCTCAACAAGAAACCCCGACGTAGATCCTCAAAGTTGTAGATTGAGCTTGCCGGCAACTGGTGGAACCAGACCCTGGCCTTCTCCTTCAATGTGATGGCAAACATCTGACACTTGAAGGCATCAGACATCTGCCTAATCGACACCACATCCTCAAACCATTGCACATGCTGTACTGGGTCATCCTTCCCCGAGTAGTAGGACATGTCAGGCTCCCGGAACCCCACTGGTACCGGGGCTGAGACGATGAGCTCGCTAAAGGGGGTCTCGCTTCCTGCCTGGCGAGAGGGCACGTCTCGTGACCTCGGCTAGCTGGAACGATCTGCGAGACCGTGCCCAGGGAATAACTCCCGCACCGTCGCCTCCCTCTCGCCCAAGTCTGCCGGAATCTCTTTTCCGTGGCGCTGGCCTGGGAAGAGTTCCTGCGTGACCACGTACCTCTCGCCGACCTCCACAGGACCTCCTTCCCGGGGCGCTGCCCTGGGGCGTTCTCACCCAATAGCGAGACCACCTCCACTGGAACTTGAGGTGCTGCCCACTCACTTCTTGCCAAAAAGGCCAGACTGATTGTTTACAGGACTTCTCGCCTGAAATCCTCTAGCATCTTCCTTGTTGCTTCTTCTCCCCGGGTGGGGGATCCTTCTGATCCAGATCCTTCACCTTCACCTCCAGTCATAGGACCAAACTCAAGGCTTTCTTGCACCGGCTGCCTTCCACGCTCACCGCACCAAACCTATTGGAGCCAAAATTGACCTCAACGAATGTTCAAAATAGGGGTGCACCCAACACCTACTTCTCTCAAGCCATGTCCCTCGACTGGTAGCTAATGACCTAGGACTGACCTAAAGCCTCGGCAGGGAGGTCTCACCTCACACCCGGAAGATCTCTGAGAGCTTCCCCTCCAAAGCCAAAAGCTGAGCTGGGAGCTCCTCAGAAAGCACTAGAGATTCAGAGAAAAAATGAGAGTCCGCTTTCTAAGGAGCCCTTATGGGTCTATTTATAACCTTTTGCTGACCTGAAGTTACTGAAATACCCCTGGCTGGTCTGCCAATAGCCAAATCCTGCTGTTTGAGAAGTGTTAAATGTAGCCTCTAGGGGTATAAGGGTAATTTTACCCGAGGGCAATTAAGTAACCTTACCCTGAACCCTAGGCCCCACTCGGCGAGAGCTCCATGTCGAGAACCCTCTCGCCTTCATTTGGGGGGAGCTAAAAAGGAGTGTCAAACATCCCGAGCTGAGCCAGCCCACGCCTTCCACGAGGCGGAAACCTTCTCGCCGACTCCGCCGGAAGCGAGTCTTGGGTGACCGATGGTGAACGCTCTCGCCCCTCTCCAGGCGGGAGCTCCTCTAACCTTGACGCTATCGCTGCCAAACGCGACGTTGAGTGAGTGGAGCTCACCCAACGCCCTTGCTGCCGACCACGGCGTTGAGCGAGTGGAGCTCACTCAGCGCCCTTGTTGCTGACCACGGCGTTGAGTGAGTGGAGCTCACTTAGCTCCCTTGTTGCTGACCACGGCGTTGAGTGAGTGGAGCTCACTCAGCGCCCTTGCTACTGGACGCGGCATTGAGTGAGTGGAGCTCACTCAGCGCCCTTGCTGCTAGACGCGGCGTTGAGTGAGTGGAGCTCACTCAGCGCCCTTGCTGCTTACCACGACGTTGAGTGAGTGGAGCTCACTCAGCGCCCTTGCTGCTTACCACGGCGTTGAGTGAGTAGAGCTCACTCAGCGGGGCGTTGAGACCACTCGATGCCTTCTCGCCCGCTTTTGGTCACGGACGGGACCTCGCCTGCTCCTAGGCGGGAGCTCCTCCAGCGAGAGCTCTTCTAGTCGTCAGGCCCAAGCTAGCCCGAGGCTGGTCCAACCCCGACCGTTAATGCTCCGGGTCCTACCCAGCGAATATGGGTTGTACACCTGCATTCTCATCAACTCTGTAAACTACGCGTTTTATACACGAAGTCTTCTCCGGTTCGCAATATAATCATCACCAATCAAGACTAACCGTCTAGATAGGCTTCACACAACATGCCTATGCCGTACTACACATTTTCGGCTCTAAATGCAGACTCAACCGCTGGAATCGCTTACGCTTTCCACCTCTTGGTGGAGGATCCCATGCACATGCATAAAGTAGGACTTCACTTGTACAAGAAGGAGATCATTACCCTTGATGATCGCTTTGGAGCCATGGAGAAACTTGCCGGATGGAAATCACCGCAACGCTGGCTTCGGATCTCGAGTCGAACCGTTGAAGCTCCACCAGCGGTTGGAATCCTCTCCTTCTTCCTCCTCCAAGATCTCCCTTCTTTCGTGCTTAGAAAGGGAGTGATCTTAGACCAAATGAGAAATCCATCTCATTCCACGGTCTTATCACTGCAGGGAGAAGCTTGGACCACAGGATCCAAAGAGATGGAATTGGACGGCCAAGATTTGCCCTGGAATAACTTTTCCTTGGCTGACACGGCCTGTGACACGCCCGTGTCACAGGCCGTGTTCCCCTAAGCGGCAAAGAACCGACTCAATCTAGACCTGAACACGGGCGAAGACACGCCCGTGTCAAGCCCTGACACGCCCGTGTCAGTAAGTACACGCCCGTGTTGAGGGGCGTGTCCTTTACTCAACACAGGACTGCCAACCCGAGAAGAACACGGCTAAGGCACACGCCTGTGTCCTTGGCCGTGTGCCGAACACTCCCCTGTGACACGCCCGTGTCATAGGCCGTGTGCCACACTCAACGCCACTCAATGCCACTCAACTCCACTCAACGCCACTCAACACCGCCTGGTTTACAACCCGAGCAGGACACGCCTTGGGACACGCCCGCATCCCAGGCCATGTCGCCTCTCAACGCCTGTGGACTTCATTTTTTTTCGAGCTCTCGCGACACAGCCGAGTACCCAGAGCTGGACACCCCCTGGGACATGTCCGTGTCCCAGGCCGTTTCACCCATCCTAAACTCCAAATTGAAATTTGGGGTGTTACATGGTATCAGAGGACTCGATCTTTTCCACCTAATTCTATGAACTTCCTCTAACTGCGCGACCTGTCTTCTCGCGACCTGTCTTCGAGGCTTGCTCCTTCTCGCGACCTGTCTTCTCACGACCTGTCTCTACAACCTGTCTTCGTGGCTTGCTCCTTCTTATCGTGACCCATCTTCGCGACTTGTTTCTCCCTCCTGTTTGAGCCATGTTCGTACAGTATCTTTCTCATCCTTGACCGTTTCTTCTCGCCGCGACCTACTCTTAAGTCGATGCAACCTGTTCTTCTCGCCGCGACTTGTTCCTAGTCACCGCGACCTGTTCCTAGTCGATGCACCATCCTCTTCTCGCCGCGAACTGTTTCTAGTCACCGTACCCTCCTCTTCTCATCGTGACTTGTTCTTCTCGCCACGACCTATTTGTCTAGTCGCACCCTGCTCTTAGTCGCCGCGACCTAACCTTCTTACCGTGACTTGTTGTAAAGTTCAGTCCAGACGGCAGTGTGGATCGTTACAAGGCACGCCTTGTTGCCAAAGGCTTCACTCAGACTTATGGGGTTGATTATTTTAACACCTTCTCTCATGTTGCTCGTCTCAACACTATTTAGGTACTCTCTATGGTCGTCAACCGGGATTGGCCCGTTTCCCAACTAGATATCAAAAATGTGTTTCTCTATAGTGATCTTCAGGAGGATGTTTACATGGAGCAAACTCCTAGGTATGTTGCTCAGGGGGAGACACAGGTTTGCATGCTGAAGAAGTCCATTTATGGCCTAAAGCAAAGACCTTGGGCTTGTTTTGACAAGTTTAACGACATTGTGGAAGCCGTGGGGTTTATAAGAAGTTCTGCCGAACACTCATTGTTCATCCACAAAACCTCCCTGGGTGTGGTGGTTCTTGCCGTATATGTGGATGATATTCTTCTCACTAGAGATGACCAGGCTGGGGTAGCCTTGACAAAGAAACATCTCCATCAACATCTGGTCACAGAGGATATGGGCTCCCCAAAATACTTTCTGGGGATAGAAATCTCTCGAAAACCCAACTCCTTGGTCCTCTCCCAACGTAAGTATGTTCTTGTTCTTCTAAAAGAGATAGGGTTGACTAGGGCTAAACTTGCCTGATGACCCATGACTACTAGAGAAGATAAAACCTGGATAGATGACTCGCCTCCTCTATCAGATGTTACGAGGTATAGGTGTCTGGTAGGAAAACTCATTTATCTCACGGTAACATGAACTGACATCTCCTATGCTGTAAGCAAGGTTAGCCATTTCATACAAACTCCTAGGGACTGCCATCTACAGTCTGCTCTGAGAATATTAGAATATATTAAAGCAGCGCCAGGTAAAGGACTACTTTTTCCGAAGAATGGTCACTTAAATGTTGAAGCGTACTCAGATTCTAGCTATGTTGATGACAAAGGAGATCGCAAGTCCACGTCGGGCTTTTACACATTTATGGGGTGGAACCTTGTCAGCTGGAAGAGAAAGAAACAGTCTGTTATCTCTAGGTCAAGTGCAGAATCGGAATATAAAAGTATGGCGTCAACCACATGTGAGTTAAAGTGGTTACGGGCTCTCATGCTTGACTTAGGAGAGGTCTATAACCATCCTCTACCTATGTTCTGCGACAATAAGGACGCTATATATATCTCTCCAAAAATCCGGTCTTCCATGAGAGAACAAAGCACATTGAAGTCGACTGCCATTTTATTTGGGAAGAGATTTTGAGGAAACAGATTAGTACTCTGTTCGTTACCTCCGATAACTAGTTAGCAGATATCTTCACCAAGCCTGTGTCTGCTTCCTTTATTCACATTTGCAACAAGCTGGGCATGATTGATATATATGCTCCATCTTGAGGGAGAGTGTTAGTGTATGGTGATCGGGCGGTCTGGCGGTCTGCCCCTGGCAGCTTGGAGACCGGGCGGTCTGGCGGTCTGCCCCTGGCGGCTTGGAGACTGGGCGGTCTGGCGGTCTGCCCCTGGCGGCTTGGATACCGAGCGGTCTGCCCCTGGCGGCTTGGAGACCGCGTGGTCTGGCGATTTCTCTCCAATGGTTTGCTAGCTGGTTGTTGATGATTGGTGACCGGGCGGTCTGGCGGCCTGACACAGACGACTTGAAGACAATGTCAGCTTGTCTTCTCTTCATTGTAGTTGTCGGGCGGTTAGTCTAACCGTGCAGCTTGTGCGGCTTGTATAGTTGTCTGCTCCTATAATTATTAGTCTCACATTGCTTATTTGTAATCTCTCTTCTCTCCTCCATTATATAAAAGGGAGGTCATACCTTTGTAATAATTACATTTTTTGGATAATAAAATTCTATTAGTCCAAATTTTTGGTCTTCTTTTTCTTGTTCGCACAAACCTCCCGTAGCATCAGGGAGTGTTTCCGGAATAGCTCAGCCACCCGTTTCTTCATTCCCTCAGCATATTGAGGGTCGCCCAGGTAGTCGGAGATGCGGTCCGTGGAAGGGGGAGGCGAGAACTCCTCGCTCATGTCGACTTCGGATGATGACACCTGGTGGAAACCTGAAAAGGAGAGGGGATCAGCAGAACATGCGGGTAATGATGGGTGAGTAAGTATAAAAACTGACCTAGGGTTGACATGTCTACCGCACTGACATGCGGGTGGGAAGTGCCCGGTTGGCCCTGGAAGGGCTCGCCTTTGAAAGCCGAAAAGGACTTGCCCAATCTAGGGCGGATTGACGATTGCGGAACCCGTGGAGACAGGTCACCGACTCCTGGGGTGTAAGCTGTAGAAAACAAGTGATCAGGTGAGGAGCGATTGGGCAAAAAGCAAAGGCAAGGAGTCAAACTTACCGATAGTTAGAAGCGGAATGTTCGGCACCGTGAGAAGGGTGGATCCCGCAGCCGAGGGACTGACGGCCCGCTCGGATACATGAGGGGAAGAATGTCTCAGATCTACTCAACCATCTCCATCCTCGCGAGATGCCTCTAGCGGGGGAGAAGATATCAAATTGGAATAACATGGATATAAATATCCGACCCACGTACCTGATGGGTGGCTTCCGAACTGGCCACCAGATGAGGAGGTGCGCCATTCTGGGAAGGCCGCTGGATCATCTTGGCCTTCTTGGGTCTGAAAGAAGAGTTGGGCGACCTCCGAGCCAGCCAAGGGGCGGCGCTGGCGACCTGCCCCTGTGCTCCCTCCCTCACGGTCTCCAAGCGAGTGCACACCTCCTCCGAGATAAGCATCAGGCACACCGCTATAATAACTCGTGAAAAGAAAGAGAAGAGGAAAGCTGGGGAAATCCTTTGAGACTGACGATATATATAGCATAAAGGTGGGACCCACAAAAAGATTCCCTCCACCTCAGCAGGCACTCACCGAACACGTGGGGTTGGATGATTCTTTTCGAGCTTTGGGAAAGCTCACAAAAAGTGAGGATCATGTACAACCCAGTGTTCGTCGAGTGGATCCGATAAGGCAGAACGGGGGCCTCGAGATAGCTCGACTCGTACCCGCCTAAGCAGACGGTCGAACCAAGCGAGCCGGGGAGTCTGGCTCGCTTCAGCTTGATAGGAAAGCGAGCCAGGGGGGACAGCCGGTTCTCAACAGCCAGGCGAGCTGCGGAGTCCGGCCCACTTCAGCTCGATAGCCAGACGAGCCGGGGAGTCCGAACTGCTTCAGCTTGATAGACAAATGAGACGGGGAGGACAGCTAGTTCTCAGCAGCCAGGAAAGCTGGGGAGGCTAGTCAGTTCTCGGCAGGCGGGCGAGCTGAGGCACCCGGCCCGCCTCAGCCCAGCAGACGGGCGAGCCGAGGAGCAGCCGACCTGACTCAACTAAGCGACAGCCTGAATTCGTCTATGTTGCGAGCGAGCTGTAGGGACCCGACACGTACTATCCTAAGAGGCAGGTGAGCTGCAGGAGCCAGGTCACACCCGTCCAAGTGACTGGCGAGCTGGATCACGCACGTCCTCTGGCGAGCTGGCTCACGCTCGCCCTCTAGCATGCTAGCTCGCGCTTGCCCTCTTATGTGGGGGTGATAATTGCATGTGCTCAGTATATTTTGGTCTGTCAGTAGCCACTTAAAACAACAGAGTTACGCTATTGGCAGACCGATTTGAGCTGCGTATAACCGTTCTGGACAACGGAGTTGCACTGTTTGCTGGCCAAACTCAAAAATCTATAAATAGACCCACATGGGTACCTTAGAAGGCACAGTTTCTCATTCTCTAGTCTTGTAGCGCTTTTTGAGGTATCTTTAGCTCGACACTGGCTAAGGAGGGGAAGCGCTCTAAGATCTTCCGGGTGTATGGTGAGACTTCAGTGTTCAACCCCTCCGAAGAGGGTTCAATGCAAACGTACAATTTATCAGACCATATAGCACATCGCAAGGTTGTGCTCCTTAGTCAGCCTACCAAAGACAGACGCAAAGCTAGATCTTCATTCCAAGACCCAGCAAGCGTCGAGCACTTCCAAAGTGCAGAGCCAGTTCCGACGAGTACCCAAGCGCTCGATGATATGAAAGAATTAAGTCATAGTGCGCTTGTGAATCTGTTCTAAAAGAGAGAAGGCACGTGTTCGCCTGGACCTGCCGACACATGATCAGCAGGAGGGGGGCACTTGGTCCATGAACTAAGTAGTCAGTTTCACTACAAACAAATCCAGTGTTGTATGGACTGATTGAAGCTATAGCTTAGTTCAGGTGAATTGAGCGATACCTTCGTATACTAGTTAGGGGATGAAATATTTGTCACCCCCCAGCCCCTTTGAGGGGTCTCCCAGGCCGCCTACTCGCCCAGGCCACCAACTCGAATAGGTCGCGTCTCTCCTAGCCGCGTCTCGCCTAGCTACGTCTCGCATAGCCGCTTCTCGCTTAGCCGCATCTCGCCAGCCTCGGTCTTGCCCAGGCTGCGTCTCACCTAGCCACTTATCGTCTAGCCGCAGCTCGCCAACCTCGGTCTCGCCCAAGCCGCCTACTCGCCCAGGCCGCCTACTTGCCCAGGCCGCGTCTCGCCTAGCCGCGTCTCCCCTATCCGCGTCTCGCCTAGCCGCTTCTCGCCTAGCTGCAGCTTGCCAACCTCGGTCTCGCCTCTTAAGTCTCGCCTAGCCGCTCTCGCAGGCCGCCTATTGCGTCTCGCCTAGTCTCTCTTGCTAGGCCGCCTATCTGCTAGGTCGCCTCTCGCATCTCGCCTAGCGGTCTTCTCGTCAGGCCGCCTTCTCGCTCGACAGCTCGCCTTGCTGCCTGCTCGCCCATCTTTAGGGATTTCCCTTGGTGGACTGCAATTAGCCGCTTAGAACAGTAGGATTTGGCTGTTGGCAGACCAACTCGGGGGCATTTCAGTAATTTTAGAGGAGCGGAGGTTTGTTATTTGCAGGCTATTCCCAGGAAACTATAAATAGACCCTTGAGAGTGCCTTGGAGAGCATTTGCTTCTTCGCTGCTAAAATCCCTCTGCTTTATTCCTCCAAGGCACCTAGCTTAAGCATTGGCTAGGGAGGGGGAGACCTCAAAGGTCTTCCGGATGTGAGGTGGGACCTCCACGCTAGAGCCGAGGGTTTGTTCCTAGCTTCTTAAGTCTTTGGCCTGTGACGTTCTCCTAAATGTAGTAGGTGTGAGGTCACCCCTTTCTTGAGACCCCAAACTCCACGAGAGACCAAGTTTTTGGTTTCAACATTTTGGTGCGGTGAGTGTGGAGAGTGACCAGCACAGAAGATCTCGAGAGAGTGTCATGGCCGAAGATCAGGGAGGTAGTGATGATCTCGGCGAGCTCCCCAACCCATCACCCTTCATAGGAAGGGAGGAATTCATGACATCCATCTAAGGCATCATGGAGATGCTGCGAAGTTTTGCTCCTCGAGGTAACTGCTCAACTCCCACCCCTCAGGAGTTAGCTCTCAGGAGTCTCGACGAGACTGCTCCCAGGAGTCTCGGCGAGCTGCCTCCCTAGGATCTAGGCGAGATGACCCCAGCAGGGGGAGAAGGAAGTGCAGCAGGAAGAAGGCCCGGGAAGGAAATGATGGGAGAGGGGGTCGAGCGAGACCTCACAGGCCGGGAGTTGTTCCCCAGCCGGGAGTTGTTCCCCAGCTCAGCGAGTGCTAGCCTTCCAGGCGAGCAGGTCGCGCGAGTAGAGGTTGCGAGACCACCACTCAGGGGGTTACCCTTCAGAAAGCTGATCATCTCAGCTCCTGTTCCCGAGGGGTTCAGAGAGCCTGATATGGCTTACTATACCGGGAAGGATGACCCCGTCCAGCACCTACAGTGGTTTGAGGATGCCGTCTCCATCAGGCTAATGACGGATGCCTTCAAGTATTGGCTCTTCGCAATCACGTTGAAGGACAAGGCAAGGTACTTATTCCACCAACTCCCACCGAGATCGATCTATGGGTTCGAGGACTTGAGCCGAAGCTTTCAACTTCGCTTCTCCACCTCCAAGAAAAGGAAGAAGAGTCCTGAGTCCATCTTCCTAATAAGGCAGGGGGCCGAGGAGTCACTGGTCCATTACGTTGACAGGTTCCAAGAGGAGATCCTAGATATCCAGAAGATGTCAGGGTATGCCCTCTAGATGGCGTTCACGGTGGGATTGCACAAGGGGTTCTTCAAGATGAGCCTGACCCGAAAGGCCCCCCTTTCCTTCGAGGAGATGATGGAAAGGGAAACAGAGGAGATAGCCATGGAGGCTGCCAACCCAACATTTGTCAAGAAGTTGGCAAGGCTAATAGAGGTGGAGTCGTAGGAGCAAGTTGGCTCGAGACATCAAGAGGGAAGACGGAGAGAGGAGCAGAGAGCTCAGGGGTTCTAGGGACAGGAGGGTCCGGAGCCAGGTTGGAGGCAGCAGGGAGGACCTGCCCAGGGTCCAGGAAGAGCTCTCATCCAGGGCGGGGGAAACTTTCATGGAGGACAAGGGAGGTTCAACTTCCAGAGTCAAGCCCCAAGATAGCTCCTACCCCCACCACAGCAAGCCTTGGCGATAGGCGGAGGAGGAGGAGGAAACGGGAGAGACCGTCGAGCCCACCGAAGGAGGGGAGGAAGAGAATTTCCATACTGTGACTTCCACCAGTTGGAGGGTCACATCACAGCTACCTGCTTCGAGTTCCTGGAAGTGAGGGGGGCAAGAGGCCCTGCCCAGCAGCTGCCGCCGGTGCAGGTTGAAGAGATTCCACCCAGAATGGGGGATGATATATGTGAGGACCGGGTCGATGTCGGACCCCGAGGTGGTATAACAGTGATCCACGGTGGAGTAGGGATCGAAGCCACTCGAAAGGCAAGCCTCCATGTGATGTACTGACAGAGCGTCGCTTCGACATCCTAGACCCCGCCCCCAGAGGAGAAGATCACCTTCTCGGTGAAGGACATGTCAGATCATGAAGTTTCGTTCTATGATGCGTTGGTCATCCAGACGGCCATCGAGGGCTACACCGTCTCCCGGATCTTGATTGACAACGGGAGCTCCGTCAACGTCATTTTCAAGAAGGCATTTGACGGGATGAAGGTAGAATCGAGGAGGATGTTGGCCTCGAACGGACCCTTGTTCGGATTTTTAGGGGAGAGGAAGGAGGTATAAGGTGGAGTAGGACTCCAAGTAAAATTGGGGGGACTTCAAGAAGCTATCGGTTCGTCATTGTTGACGCTCCAAGGAGCTACAATGCCATCTTCGGAAGGCCCCTCATCAGCGCCTTCCGTTGTGTGTCGTCATCATTCCACCAATGCCTCAAGTTTAGCTCAGGAGGGATCCAGGTCAGAATAAAGGGAGACACCAGGATGGCAAGGCAGTGCTATGTCACGGCCTTCAACACTATCTCTTGGTTGGCTAAGGCAGAGGAGATGGAGAAGATCATGGAGATCTTGAGTAGGATAGAAGTGTCTGAGGAGAAGGAAGTGAATGATGGCCATCATGCCCAGGCCCCCTGAAGAAGCCTCGCCTTGGTTGAGTCTTTTTCTTTTTCTTATCTTGTAACAAGCTCTACCCCTGACCGGCTGAGTCAGGGGATCATGTAACCCAAATTTTTCCCCCGTTTGAGGATGTTGGATTTGGTAAAGTTCAAGTGACATACCTAGTTACCAACCCCCGAGAGGATCTCCTAATTCCAGGCTCTCACTAGCTGGATGTGTCGAATATGCCTCGGGGAGAGCAAGTCCTTTTTGCTCCGAGATGGTCCCGCTGTCTAGGCTCTCACTAGCTGGCAGGGCTGGTTGACCTCTCGTGGAGGCCAAGTCCTTTTTGCTCCGAGACGGTCCCGCTGTCCAAGATCTCACTAGCTGGCAGGGCCAGTTGACCTCTCGTGGATGCGAAGTCCTTTTTGCTCCGAGACAGTCCAGCTGTCCAGGCTCTCACTAGCTGGCAGGGCCGGTTGACCTCTCGTGGATGTCAAGTCCTTTTTGCTATGAGACGGTCCCCCTGTCTAGGCTCTCACTAGTTGGCAGAGCTGGTTGACCTCTCGTGCAGACCAAGTCCTTTTTGCTCCGAGATGGTCCCGCTGTCCAGGCTCTCACTAGCTGGCAGGGACGATTGATCTCTCGTGGATGCCAAGTCCTTTTTGCTCCGAGACGGTCCCGCTATCCAGGCTCTCACTAGCTGGCAGGGCCGGTTGACCTCACGTGGAGGCCAAGTCCTTTTTGCTCTAAGACGGTCTTGCTGTCCAGGCTCTCACTAGCTGGCAGGGTCAATTGACCTCTCGTGGAGGCCAAGTCCTTTTTATCCCGAGGCTGTCTCGTCACCCAGGCTCCCATTAGCAGGCATGACAGGTTGACCTCTCGGGAAAGCCAAGTGTTTTTGGCTCCAAGAAGGCTGTGGAGCGAATACGTTGGGTTGGATGTTTCTTTCCAAGTGTGGATCCCGCTCGAAAAGAACGGGGATTATGTACAACCCCATATTCGCGAAGAGAGGGCCCCAAACAAGGCGTGAGACTTGATGCGCGTTTTTTAAGCTTTTTGAGAGGTTTGACACTCTTGGTGGCCAATTTAGGCTCAACCTGCATAATATACTAGTAGGGGGATGAAATATTTGTCTCCCCACAGGCCCCTTTGAGGGGTCGCCCAGGTCGCCTACTCGCCCAGGCCGCCTACTCGCCCAGGTCGCCTACTCGCCCAGGCCGCATACTCGCCCAAGCTATGTCTCGCCTAGCTACGTCTCGTCTAGCCGCTTCTCGCCTAGCCATAGCTTGCCATCCTCGGTCTTGCCCAGGCCGCTTCTCGTCTAGCTGCTTCTCGCCTAGCCGTAGCTCGTCAGCCTCGGTCTCGCCCAGGCCGCCTACTCGCCCAGGCCACCTACTCGTCCGGGCCGCCTCTCGTCTAACCGCGTCTCGCCTAACAACTTCTCGCCTAGCCGTAGCTCGCCAGCCTCTATCTTGCCTCTTGTGTCTCGCCTAGCCTCTCTCGCAGGCCGCATATTGCGTCTCACCTATTCGCTCTCGCCAGACCGCCTATCCGCCAGGCTGCCTTTCGCGTCTCGCCTAGCCGTCTTCTCGCCAGGCCGCCATCCCGCTCGGCAGCTCGCCTTGCTACCTGCTCGCCCGGCTTTAGGGACTGCCCCTGGTGGACTACAATTAGCCGCTTAGAACAGCAGGATTTGGCTATTGGCAGACCAACCGGGGGCATTTCAGTATTTTTAGAGGAGTGGAGGTTTGTTATTTGTAGGTCATTCCCAAAAAACTATAAATAGACCATTGAGGGTGCCTTGGAGAGCATTTGCTTCTTAGCCACTAAAATCCCTCTGCTTTCTTCCTCCAAGACACCTAGCTCAAGCATTGTCTAGGGAGGGTGAGACCTCAAAGGTCTTCCGGGTGTGAGGTGGGACCTCCACGCTAGAGCCGAGGGTCTGTTCCTAGCTTCTTGAGTCTTTGGCCTGTGACGTTCTCCTGAGTGTAGTAGGTGTGAGGTCACCCCTTTCTTGGGACCCCGAACTCCACGAGAGACCATGTTTTTGGTTTTAACACTCCGTGTTATAGCCTTGGGCCAGTCTCGAATCCTAAGTTCTCAATCAAGCAGACTTATTAGGAGAAATAAGTGTGCAGTAACCCCTTTTTAGGGTCCGAACTCCACAAAAGTCGGTTCTCGGTTTCAACAAGAGTCAAGATAAGAAACACAAAAGTAATTCATTGTTCACTTCATTAAAACGATCATTTAACACGTTCAAAGTCCAATCGAGCACTGTATTGAAGATTTCAACACGAAAATGATGACAATTTGTATCCTCTCTGTCATTGCGTCTTGATATTCCTGCATGAATCTATTTTTCATTCATATTATGAACCTCTATATATTATTTTGTGCAAAATTTTGATACTTCATTCATGAAGGAGTTCCATTCAAGATCATCATTTCTAAAATTAAATATTAACTATTTTATAAATTTTACAAACTTCATTGTATTAACAATGTCTTGATCCTTCTTCTGTAAAGCTTGTGATAACTCGTGTGACTTGGATAAAATATTCTCTGTGCGAACAGACAAGTAGAAATCGAAAATTGGAATAACAGAAATTTTTATTATCCAAAAAGATGAGTATTACAAAGGTATGGTCTCCCTTTTATAGAATTGAGGAGATGAGAGAGATTACAAATAAGCAATGTGAGACTAAATAATTACATGTTTAAAAGAAATAAGCCGAACATGCCACGTGGTTAGACGAATAGGCTAACTGCCCGAAAACTTCCAGAAGGAGAGAACAAGCCACCATAAGATACCGCCAGACCGCCTGGTCTCCAAGTCGCCTGAGACAAACCGTTAGATATCCCGGACACCAAATAGCAACAGCCCGGCTACCAAGCCGCTGGAGAAAACCCGCCAGACCGCCCAGTCTCTAATCCGCCAGTGCCAGACCGCCAGACCGCCCGGTCTCCATACAGCAACACTCCCCCTCAAGCTGGAGCATATATATCGATTATGCCCAACTTGTCGCAAATATGAAGAAAGGAGGCGGACACCGGCTTGGTGAAAATATCAGCCAACTCTTTATCGGAGGTGATGAATGGAGTTCAAATTTGTTCCTTCAAAATCTCTTCCCGAATAAAATGGCAGTCGACTTCAATGTGCTTTGTTCTCTCATGGAAGACCGAATTTTTGGAGATGTATATAGCGGTCTTGTTATCACAAAATATAGGTAGAGATTTGTTGTAGATCTTTCCTAGGTCAAGCATGAGAGCCCGTAACCACTTCAACTCACATGTGATCGACGCCATACTTCGATATTCTGTTTCTACACTGGACCTGGAGACTACAGACTGTTTCTTTTTTTCCAGCTCACAAGGTCCCCCCCCCCCCCCCCACAAAGGTGCAAAAGCCTGATGTTGACTTGCGGTCTCCTTTGTCATCAGCATAGCTCGAATCTGAGTACGCGTCCACCCTCAAATGACCATTCTTGTGAAAGTGTAGTCCTTTCCCAGACAATGATTTAACGTACTCCAATATCCTCAGGGCAGACTGTAGATGACACTCCCTTGGAGCTTGCATGAACTAGCTAACCTTGCCTACAACATAGGAGATGTCGGGTCTCGTCACCGTAAGATATATGAGTTTACTAACCAGACGTCTGTACCTTGTAACATCTGAAAGAGGAGGAGAGTTATCCGTCTAGGTTTTATCTTCTCCAGTCGCCATGGGACATCTGACAGGTTTAGCCCCAGTCAACCATGCCTCTTTTAGTAAATCAAGAGCAAACTTAGATTGGGAGAGGACAAAGGAATTGGGCTTTCGAGAGATCTCTATCCCCAAAAAGTATTTTGGAGAGCTCATATCCTTTGTGACCAGGTGTTGACTAAGATGCTTCTTTGTCAAGGTTATCCCAGCCTGGTCATCTCCAGTGAGAAGAATATCATCCACATAAACCGCAAGAACTACCAGACCCAGGGAGGTTTTGCGAACGAACAAAGAGTGATCCGCAGAACTTCTCATAAAGCCCACGGCTTCCACAATCCCTCTAAACTTGTCAAACCAAGCCCAAGGGATTTTCTTTAGGCCATAGATAGCCTTCTTTAGCCTGCATACATGTGTCTCCCCCTAAACAACATACCCTGTAGGTTGCTCCATGTAGACATTCTCCTGAAGATCCTCATATAGAAAGGCATTCTTGACATCCAGTTGGTAAATGGGTCAATCCCTATTGACAGCCACAGAGAGGAGGACCCTGATAGTGCTGAGATGAGCAACTGGAGAGAAGGTGTCAAAATAGTCAACACCATAAGTCTGGGTAAAGCCTTTGGAAATAAGGCGGGCCTTATAATGATCCACACTGCCGTCTGGACTGAACTTCACCACAAAGACCCAGTGACAGCCAACAACATATGTGCCGAAGGGAGGAGGAATAAGGGTCAACGTACCCCATTTAGTGAGAGTAGCAATTTCCTCATCCATGGCAGCCTTCCAATGAGGAACAGTAAGGGCCTTCTGGTAGGAACGGGGGGTCACAGTGGCAGAGATAGCCAATGCAAAAGCCCTGCGAGAAGGGGTAAGATAATCAGAGGAAACAACAGCAGCAAGCGAGTGCTGGGTACATACCCGAACCCCTTTGCAAAGAGCAATGGTAAGATCCAGGTTAGCGAGTTCCTCAGTATCCGGAGCGTCCGTGGCGGAGAGACTTGGCCTGGAAGTAGAGAGCGACGATGGTGGAGAAGAGGGACATAGAGAAGGAGAGGAGAGAGGAGGAGATGATGGAGACAGTTGAGGTGGAAAAACCTCGGTCGGGGTCAATGGGTTGAAGGGAACAATAGAAGAATCAAAAGCCTCAAGAAGAGGAGAGGAGTCGTCAGATAAATAGGGAGCATTCTCGAAGAAGGTAACGTCAGCGGAGACAAACTTCTTGCGGAGAATGGGGTCAAAACAATAGTAGCCCTTCTAGGTGGTAGAGTACCCCAGAAAGACACATTTGGTGGAGCGAGGGGAGAGTTTGTCGCGGGTGGCGGAGGGAGCGTGCACAAAGGCTGTGCACCCAAAGATACGTAGAGGGAGAGGAAAAGGTTTCTTGCCCTGATATAGAATGGAGAATAGGGTTTGGCCGTGGACAACCGTGGAGGGAATGCGATTAATGAGGTAGCAGGAAATGAGAACCGCATAGCCCCAATAGGAGCAAGGGACCTGCATCTGCGTCATCAGAGTGCGAGTGACATCAAGGAGGTGACGGTTTTTGCGTTCCGCCACTCCATTTTGTTGTGAGGTATAGACAAAACTAGTTTGATGGATAGTCCCATGTTGCTTACAGAAAGATGAAAAATCTTGACTAATATACTCTTTAGCGTTATCAGAGCGAAAGACTTTAATTGAAACACCAAACTGATTTTGAATTAAATGATAAAAGGATGTCTATACATTGAATAATTCAGAGCGATCTCGTAAGAGATACACTCAAGTACAGCTAGAAAAGTCATCAATAAAGGTTACAAAATAAGAACTACCGCTACCAACGATGAGGGTAGGATCAGGACCCCAGACATCGGTGTGAATGAGATCAAATGGATGGGTAGAGCCACGACTTTGCTTCGGAGGGAAGGAGGAACAGTGATGCTTGCTAAGCTGACAGACATCAGAGTTGAGAGGAGAACTATGCGGAGGGAGGTGGGGCAGAAGCTGACGAAGAAGTCGTGGAGGAGGATGACCAAGGCGGAGGTACCACTGTAGAAGATCTGTAGAGGAGGAGGAGAAGGCGAATAGTGCAGAAATATTATCGAGGAAGTAGAGGCCGCCTCTCTCAGTCCCAGTAGAAATCGTCTATTGGGAGCTCGGATCCTGAAAAGAAAAAGAAGTTGGAGTGAATGTGATGGAGCACTGGAGTTGCTTGCATAAAGAGGTAACTGATAATAAATTGCACGGAAACTTTGGCACATAGAGAGTGTCCGCCAAACGAAGAGACGGAGTGACATGAACAACTCTTATTCCATAGACTGGGGAGGGAGAGCCGTCAGCAACGAGAACTGGGGGGCAACTGATCATGTTTTTCTAGGAGAGAAAAGCCCTGAGGATTGCTCATCATGTGATTGGTCTCACCAGAGTCTATCAGCCATTTACCTTGAGTAACCACGTGAGCACTACCTGATGACGTGACCACCGCAGCGGACGGCTTCGAGGAGGAGGTGGAAGAGTCACCAGAGGGGCGAATATGCGGATATTTCATCCAGTAGCATTCTACGGTATGCCCAGTGCGGCCACAGTGAGAGCAGAGGAAGCGGGAAGGGCCAGGCCCGCCGGACTAGTGATTGCAGCTACCAGAGCCACTCCGTTGAGTCTGGTGAGCATAGTTGTCTAGTGGTGAAGGAGAGGACAGAAGGGGATGCTGAAGTAGAGAGGTAACTGCGGCAATGCGTGCAGTAGTGGCATCCAAGATAGGAGAGTCCGCCTCGCCCAGAATTTGCTGACGGATCATGTCATAGGACTCAGGAAGTCGCAGAAGATAGCATACAACCAGAAGTTCCTTAAAGTGCTTGTGCTACTCGGCCAAATCCGTAGAGAAGGGGCGATTCTGAAGAATCTCAGCCCCGAGAGCCTGAACCTGTTGATAAGCGGCAGCAGGAGACATGGAAGGATGGGGAAAGAGGTCCGCATATAAAGTATATATGCGGGATGTCTGAGTCCCCTTCAAGTACAGAGCAGCAAGATGAAGCCAAGCCATCTTTACCGTTTCATCATGACGGATGATAGGAAGACATTCATCCGAAAGGCTGTTAGCTAGCCAAGTGCGCACAAGCGTGTCACTAGCATCCCAGTCGTCAAACTCAGCGGAATTGAGAGGGGTTGGATCATCAGTGAGATAGTGGCATTTGCATTGTGAGCGGAGAAGGAAGGTGAAGGAGACACTCTAATCCGGGTAGTTTGGACCGATGAGGTTGGAGACAGTGCCAAGATTCCCAGAAGGAGTAGGAGGAGGAGGAGAATTGGCCACGTGAGTAGCAGTGGTGGTTGAGGTACTGTAAAGAGCCATGGAGGGAAGACAAGAAGCCGCGCGAGAAGAACCAGCAAGCCGTGCGAACAATGAGCAGGAAGTGCGGCTAAGAAAGCCGCAGCGGACAAAGAACAGACAAGAAGCCGCGCGAGAAGAAACAATAAGCTGCGCGAATAGCAAGCAGGATGTGCGGCTAGGAAGGCCGCAGCGGACAAAGAAAAGATTTTGTAGTGGTCACGGTGTCAACACATCAGCGGAAAGGAATGCCACGACCAAGAAGTAGAGCAAAGAAGAGGGACATAAGTCGTGCGGCTAGAGAGAAGGCCGCGCGAACAGGAGATAGAGAGGACCGCGAAAACTGGAAGGAGTTCGCGAGAAAGGCAAGCAGGTCGTGTAAACAGAGCAGAGACCGCACGAACAGAAACGGGTCGCGCGAATCAAAGGAGATCGCGGGGAGAAAAGAAGCAGAGCAACCGCGAAAACAGGTTGCGGATAGAAGAAAAGAGAGGCCGCGCACACAAAGGGTAGCGACAAAGAGAAGAGAAGTCGCATGAACGGACTGCATGAAGAAGGGCAAACCGCACGGTCAGAAGAAGGCACTGAATCAGGTGGAAAAGATCGAGTGCTCTGATACCATGTGCGAACAGAAAAGTAGAAACCGAAAATTGGAA
The DNA here is from genome assembly GCA_039513925.1 of Platanthera zijinensis. Taxonomy (NCBI): domain Eukaryota; kingdom Viridiplantae; phylum Streptophyta; class Magnoliopsida; order Asparagales; family Orchidaceae; genus Platanthera; species Platanthera zijinensis. The sequence goes on from CM077092.1 coordinate 4,104,197, forward strand.
TAACAAAAAATTGTATTAGTATTACAAAGGTATGACTTCCCCTTTATAGAATGGAAGAGATTGGAGAGATTGCAAATAAGCAATGTTGGACTAAATAATTACAAGTTTAATAGAAACAAGATGAACAGGTCGTGCGGTTAGATGAATAGGCTAACCACCCATCAACCACTAGAAGGAGAGAACAAGCTGCCATAGGAGACCGCCAGACCGCCCGGTCTCCAAGTCTCCTGAGACAAATCGTTTGATCGCCCGGACACCAAACAACAACAGTCCGGCTACCAAGCCACTGGATACAAACCGCCAGATTGCCTGATCTCTAATCCGCCAGTGCCAGATCGCCCGGTCTCCATACAACAACACTCTTCATTACATGCAAGAGGAAAATAAAATTAAAAGTCAAGAGACTTGTAACTGAAGTATTGGCCATTACTCTTTGATTTCCATCAGCACCATCAACCTTGATAATTTCAAGTGCCTCAATAATAAATGAGAACATTCGAATAAAATTTAATATTATGCCATAATGTGAACTCCCCCCGTGTGTCACCTGCCCTTTTTAATTCAAGTGGTTGATTTGCCCCTCGACCACTTTCCAACTCCCTACAACCAAGCTCTAAAGCAACCTGATCAACTTCTAATGCTCTTATACAATCACGTTGTTTACAAGAGCTGCCAACAACATTTAACATAATGTTAATAAGCGTGAAAATCTTTGCAACATCAACATGATCTTCTGCAACAGTTACTAATATTAGTTGTAGTTGATGTGCAAAACAATGAATGTAGAAAGCATAATTATTCTTCTGTAATATCAACGTTTTCAGTCCTTTGAAATCAC